>OX422219.1:328519793-329079793 GCA_949130495.1 Sambucus nigra | reverse complement strand
TTACTAACTCACATCATGCTAGTAAATATTAAAAATAATTTCTGAATTAATATTAAATTAATATCTCAAATTAAATTTAATAAATTCCCAATTTTAAAAATCATAAAAATACGGGGTATTACACACTCCTCGAAAGAAAACATAACCATTACCAACCTTCGACTTCGTTAGGCAACTGTTGTTAACCAAAACCTCTTTCACACTGTAGATTTCCCGACTAGGTCCATAGTAAGAGAAAAAATGATTAACCTCGTCTCTTTATCTGACACATTTATGTTTCCTTGTCTTGACACTCGAGATTGGGACCCCATTTTCAACCTCCGTCATCCTATTTACCCCGACCTCATTCAAGAGTTTTTCTTTACCATGCCCCTTAGTGAGAGAGGCCTAATATCTAAGGTTCGTGGTAAGGAAGTCGTAGTCACCGCTAACTCTATGGCTCGCTTAGATGGTTTGCCTCAAGTGGACAACCCTGCCTACCCTTAGTTCGGTGATGCGAGACCCGATCATGATCTCATTCATGAGACAGTCTTTGAGTTGTTAGAGCTAGGCACTTTCATTTTATATCATAGGAACCTTAAGGATGATTTTATGATACTTAATTGGATTGTTTATGCATGTCTCATTCCACGTGAAAATCATACTTAGATTACACCTGACCACATGCATCTGATGCATGCTATCATCATTGGGTCTTCCATTAATCTCCTTGCTCATATTTTTGTTGTTCTCCAAGATTTCAGTATTTCCCCTTCTTCACCTATTAGACAGGTCTTATCGTTTGTCGTTGTAGTCATTATGAAATGTCTTGATATTGGTTTCCCTCTTATCCCTACTGACCTACATGCCACCTATTATTAGACTATCGACATGTAGTCTATTGGTTTATCTCATGGTCATCTTCTTAGAGGTAATCCTTATGCCACTCTATCCCATTCTAAGTTGTCTCACTTTGTAGCCTCATCTAGACCCTCTCAGTCCAGTCGATCTACCTCTCGCTGTCATTCTACTTTTGATTTGAAGTAGCTTAGTTGATGCATTTACATGTTTAGCAAATGCAAGAGGAATGATGTCAGGACAGATCCATGATGTAGGAGTTCATTTCCTTTATGCAAAAAGATGGAGAGATAGACGAGTAGGCCCACGACCGTCGAGATTCACTCATCATGAAAAACTTTACGAAGCTTAACCATGCTGAGATGCGACGTGGTAAAGGACCTTTGGGTATCGAATCGACCCAGTTACTCCTGTTTATATACATTTCCTTTTTAGGTATTTGTGTGAGAGAGATTTCTAGTTTCATTTTTACTCTTATTTGTACTAGATATTGAATTTTATTTACTTTATTTCCATTTATCTTTGGATACTTGTTTATGGCACATTTGTTTTAGTTGGATTCATAATGTTAGTCATCTTATGTTTCTCCCCATCATACATCAATCCATTGGATTATTTATATTCTCTATTGTTCTGAGGTTATTTTAGTACTCATGTTAATGTTTAATTCTATCTATATTAAGCTTCGTGATTTATTCACTAACATTGTAGATGTTAGTCTATCCCTTTGTATTTTTAGGGCAAAAAGGGGGGGAACATGTTTAGGTGGAGGATCTTTTAATTAGTTATTTATATCTTATTTTCCCCACATGTGTTTATATGTTTGTTGTTTCATGTGTGTAGGCCATTTAAGTTGCCAGATTCTTGCCTACAGGGAACTTAAAGAAGCTAGGTTGTTAGGAAGTCGAATTTGTGAATTTTTCTTTTGGGTTTTAGGGATGGGCATTAGGATTGGCTTAGAAAATTTTGAGTCTTTTTATTTTTTATATGTTTTTTCCCTGAATAGCCAAAGGGGGAGATTTATAAGGACAAATTTCCAAATTGGGCCAATTTGTAGTATTGGCTATTTCGATTGGACAAAACATTGAGGGTCTTTAAATGTCATATTACACTCCACATTGAAAAAACTGAGCATCGGAATTTCTTCGTATTGAAGACTTCACATCAACATTTTGAACGCTCATTTTTCCTAAAGGTATATGACCTGGTTTTTAAAGTCTTGTTGGAGATACATTTTATAGGCTTCCTTTTTTTACATAACATAATTTAAACTTTTATTTATTTTTCATAAATTGCTAAGGTCCTTTTAATGAGTTCTGCTATATCGTTCGAACAAGTTAGTGCAAACGACTTCAAGCGAGATCCCTTGAGGGTCTGTCTTGTATTGCATTTGAAATCTCATTCGGATATCCTTTAAATTACATTTATCAATGTCGTTCGAATGAGACAAGTATGTCATTCGAATGACCACTACAGTTATTGAAAATTTTGATTATTTTAGCAGTTTTTCTACACGACTCCCCTTGTCCACTACTTATACTTTTGAAATCAAAAAGGAATCGGGAAAAAAGGATGATATCCACTTTGAACTTTTAAGTAAATCAAAAAACCTCTCAAGAAAATGTCTCCAACATTTATGTGATCTTTTGGGACCTTTTTTACGACCTAAAACCCATAATCATCTTCTCCTACATTCATTATTGTTGTGTAGTGGACCACCGCACGAGTTGGAGATGACATTTGGCTTTTTGGGGATACCAAGATAAAAGAGGTGTCATGCAATGTGTCGGAGCTACACTGACTATGAATAGAGGTGTTGAAGATGGTATCATTAGGTTTTGCAGTGTCAAGTTCGTAATTCTTTTGTGTCTTCTTATAAAATCGCATTCTAAGTAGATTTTGTCTTGTCCTAAACATCTGAATTTTTCCCATTTGAGTTTTCCTCGTACGTCATGGCATTATGGTTGTGTCCTTTCTATTTATGTATAAAGTCATGCATGATCACAATGGGATTAGTAACTAAGACTAAAATTGATAATGTATCAATTTGTAGGCCTAATTGTAGTTATAACATGTGTTATGAATTTTGTATCTCAGAATGAATTTTGCAAATTTCGTCCTAAGCCAAATAACCTAGTGGTTTCATGGGGGATGCGATCGAATTCGAAGTCCTAGGTGAATTTTGATGACCTAAAGTATTTGAACATCTATTCTGGGAACCTAAAGAGTGTATGCATTCTATATGCGGATCACGGTCTAATACTTAAAATCCATGGTCAATTAAGATGACATAAAGAGTGTATGGGAGCGAAATGAGTTGAGGCTGAATTATGAGGTTCTAGGCCAATTATGATAACTTGAAGGGTGAGAAGATCAATTTTGAGGACATAGAGAGTGTATGCAATCAATACAGGGATCACAACTAACTTTTAAGGTCCTAGGTCAATTATGAGAATCTTGAGATTATATGTAACCAACACGGGAATCACGACCTAATTCTAAGGGTCTAGGTAAATTCTAAGGACCTAAACAGTGATAAATTCAATCTTGAGGACCTAAAGAGTATATAATAGCTTTGGAAAGGATATGTGATTATGTGAGGAGTTTCTAGAAAGTCTCGAATATTTTTTTATAGCATTTTTAATTACTAATGAATTTAAGTATCCGTGTATTTTTTAATTTTGATGATTTTATTAAAAAAGGTGCAATTTTTCGAAATGTTTGAATTTTTATATTTTTTGGGCATTTTTTTTGAATTTTTGGGGTTTTTCATTATTCTTTTAATAATTGCACATTTTTGGATTTTTTGGAATTTTTGTAACAAAATTTGGAGGGACATGGTAGCCCACAGGGGGTGACCAGTGATAGGGAGATCAATATGGCCGATGGTTGATAAGCAATGAGCCTGTTTATTTTGTTCCTAGTGAGGAATATGTTGTTGGCGAAGAGTAGTGCTGATGTTATTCTCTGGTTCCTTTTGTTATTATGATATTTCATGGAGATCCATCTTTATGATTGGGGGAGCTTGACATTGGTGACATTGTACGCTTGAGTTAGTTATTCTTTGTTCCTGAAAAAACACTCAAAAGGCAAAAATTATGCATTTTTGTTTTATTATCTTGATTTAGTGGTAGAATCTACATGCACTTTAATTTTCCACTGAGGGACTTTGTTTGAGAGAAGTAAGAAAAATGTATTTTTAAATTTTATGAATATGTTTTTGAATGTTCCAGTAGAGAAATACAAGGGTAACTGAATTGTAAAGAGCTAATTTTGAAAGGGGCATATTTCAAATTAATAAAAAAAAGGAAAAGGGGGATTTTCCCAAAATAGGGGTGTTGGGTTTGGTAGGGAAGTGGCCCTAGGTCTAAATGGAATGATGCTTTTACTGATTGGTTGTATGAGTGCGAATATTGAAGTAGCTTCCATAGTGATGTGGATTCGCTATCACTATAAGCCCGAAGATACTATGTTGACGAAAACACTAAATGGTATGGATTATTAGAAAGAGAACCCATCTACCTTTTTATGATATACCCCTATGATGTTGTCCATATGGTTACTGGATAAACTTCGTCTAGTTGTGCCTCCTAAGTATCCTCTGATTGGTGTCTCTAACTTCTTCTTTTTTACCACATATGGATTTTAACTCGTCTATAGAAGAATGAACTGATTGTCTACTGCCAAATGATGATGGATATCTCCGTTGTTCTGTGACATGTTGAGGTGAAATTGAACCCCATATGTAATTTGATGATTATCATTATGTTCATATCGTAGTCCTTTGTCATACCTATTACTATCTCTCTTGGATAATTGTAAGTCAAGTTGGTTGGGAAAAAATTATACCCTCATAAACAAATAATTTTTATACCGTAGAGGGCTTGACTAAATCTTTGAGGATGCCTTAAGGAAGTTTATGGCAATGCAGCATCCCATCTCGTCATCCTATCTAATTAGTGGGAGAGGGGACGTTTCATTGATTTTTTGCATAATTTCTTCAGTTTCAACCCCTGCTATGCGTTGTTACCATTGAAGTTCTTTTTAAACAAGGCTTGGTCGTAGATGATAGACTCGGCAATGATTTTATAAAGGGTCATATTATCTTTCTTATTAGCCCCTTGAGGTTATCTACTATTATTGAACAGATACCGATATCGTGATATCGTAACCGAACTTTTTTAAAATTTTCTTCTATAACGAGCTCGATATGGTAGTAGTGAGTTGGCATGGACCGTTTTTGAACTTACAAGGGAACATGGTGACCAATGTTTTCAATTCATTATCAAAGTTGTTTCTTAAGTGAGAGTGATGGTATAATGTGACATATTTCAATTAGGAAATAAGGTCTTCAAGGTGAGTGTGGAAGGGTAGGAGTTTCTCACCTTTAACTTTCCATTTCTGAAGGTCTTGTTCTATAATAAAGGAAGAATCTTCATAAACATCAAGGTATCAGATTCCCATTTTGAGATCAAGCATGAGGCCTATATTGCATGCCTCATATTATGTCATGTTGTTGTTTCAAGGGAAGTCCAACTTGATGGTGATGTGAGTGTGATAATCATCAGGCATGAGAAGGAGTATCCCAATGCCATATCACTTTTTTTTGCATCTCTTTCAAGAACATCTAACACTAGAGCTCTTCACGTATAGCACAAAGAATTTGTTCATTGGGAATTTAGATATCAATATGTCAAATTCCTTCATAGGAGGATCGACTAGGTAATCTAAGATGGACCTTCCTTTGATGGCCTTTTATGTGGAGTAGGTGATGTCGAACATGGCTATTGAAGGATCATCCATCGTGCCATGCAGATCGATGTGGAATGAAAAATGTAGTGTTGGAATTTTCGAGTGACCGAAACTAGGGAGATACAAGATTTTTCTAAGCCCATATAATTTTCCTCATACCTTTCTATTTTTTACTCATGTAGTAGATGCATCTCGCTTTGCATGATTCCTCTATGCACTGAGATAGAATAGTCCCAACACCAGTCTCAGTGGCAATTAGGTACAAGAGATGGGGTGTGACACCCCGCCTAATAAAATACCGGGTGATCAGTCCTATACCAAATTAAAACAGGAATCCCAGTTGGATCATCCTTAGCATCACTGCCGAAAACTTTTTAAAAACTTACTAACCACCTAGTATTCCAAAAACTGGTGCTAATTTTAACTTTTTTAATTAAACAAAACAATACATGCGGAAAAATATAAACCATTCACACAACTGAATGAAAAAGAACTGAATCATAATAACACAACATGCCGAATAAATCACCGGCCACCAAAGAAATAATCCAAATAAAAATATTCAACATCTGAAAACTGTACCGAGAAGTCTGGGCGACAAGACCTAAATAAAACTGAAACTGATACAAGATTCCTACTCTAGGAATGAATGAATGATGCGTCTAATCCAAACTCCTGCTAGCATCCACATATGCCGCAGCTCTGTGTCCCTGGAATAGAATATCAATCCTGGCGTCCCTGTGGCTGGACACCTAAAAGGTTTTGAAAATAGTTTTATAGCAAGGGTTAGAACCCAAAACATTTTGAAAATATTTAGCAAGTGAATTAACTGCAGTAATTTAAAATGCATGAATGCGCTTCATATTTAAGTTAGTGTCGCACTCCCTTGTGGACAATCTCACCCCTCCACTATTGTGCACACCTACCGGTTACCTTAACCCCACCTAGTTGTACTACCCCGTCCAACTAGTCCTGGTATAACCTTCCCTTGCCATACTACTCTAACCCGAGTATAATGATTATTGAATTATAAGTTATTTCATAATGAACTTAATTAACTCCTCTTAAATAGCGGCATATAACCGTGTCACAAGCTATATAAAGTAATTACATCACACACTGTATTATTCCCACAAATGATTAACTTAATTAATTTCTCATTAATTAACAACATATAACTGTAACCCGAGTTATATAAGGTAAATACATCACGCACTGCATTATCACCTACATATAATATTTACTACCATATTATACGTACCTTTACTAACATCCACACATATATCATACGCGTATCCATCCTTCCGAGTATACCCTCACCAGATGATTCCCTCTAGAATGCTATCTCACTAGGTGTGCTCACAAAACCTAGTTTTCCCCAAGTTAGAATCGCTCCCCAACTTGGACCAAAATATATGAAATGGAGGCGGTCATATTCCTTCCCTGAAAGTGAGATAAATCCCTCACCCATATATACCGGACGCTATGACCTGGGAATATACTCGCCCTACTCCTCAAGCTAGGGGATTCACCCACATCGCGCAACCTCCCTTGATAGCATTAGAGTATATAAATTTAATGAATATCTAGTCACTGATATTTAGTATCACGCAAAATAAATACACGTATATATATACTACCACGACACCGTATATATATAATATAAATTCCG
The DNA here is from genome assembly GCA_949130495.1 of Sambucus nigra. NCBI lineage: Eukaryota > Viridiplantae > Streptophyta > Magnoliopsida > Dipsacales > Adoxaceae > Sambucus > Sambucus nigra. Next base: position 329,072,532 of record OX422219.1, on the reverse strand, counting down.
GCTTTACCGTATACTCAAAATCTCGTACACTGCCTGTAATTTCCTGAGTCTATGGTCCGACTCAATGTAATTAATTTTCTCACTTAATAATTTATCCTCTTCCCGAGTCTATGGTTCGACTCTAATATAATTAATTCACACCTCAATTAATATAATACTTTCCCCGAGTCTATCGCCCGACTCTAATTAAATTAATTAACACTAAAATTAATTTAATACCAATCCGAGTCTGTGGTTCGACTCTAATACAATTAATTTACACTTAAATTAATTAACCCAAATTCTGAGTCTGTGGTCCGGCTCTAATATAATTAATTATCACATTAATTAATAAGTACCCCTTCACTAGTCTACAATCCGATTCTGATAAAACTAATTATCCCATCCATTAGTTTAATCCTACCCGAGTCTACAAACCGACTCTAATCAAATTAATTAACACCCTTATTAATTTAATCCTACCCGAGTTTACAAACCGACTCTAATTAAATTAATTAACACCCTTATTAATTTAATCCTACCCGAGTCTACAAACCGACTCTAATTAAATTAATTAATACACTCTTATTATTAATATTTTCCCGAGTCTATGTTCTGACTCCAAATTAATTACTCTCTCTTAATAATTAATTTAATACTTTGATGTCACATAACCAACATACCCGGACTCGCCCACTTGGTCCATAATTCAATATTCACCCGAGTCTATATTCCGACTCAAAATTATTTAGTTTATCTCCAAACTTAATTCACTACCTTAGGGTCGCTTGACCAATATACCCGGATTCACTCACTTGATCCGTACCTCCCTATTTTGGAATAAAATTTCTCAAATTTCATCAATTTAATGTCCCACATAAATTCATCTTAATCCCAATTACTTTCTCCCATAATTGCTAGGAATATTTGTTTCACAATTACCTATCAGTTATTAATGTATGAAACTTAACTTTTAATAATTTTCCTCTTATATAATAATCTGGCCGAACTGCCCATAATTTCCTATCATCGATCGATCGATCGACCCCTTCGTTACAACTCTTCTTCCCCCTGTTTTCCACCATTAACGAATTTCAAGGTTTTTAAACCATAATTTACCTCTAATCACATCATCCCATCCTCTACACATGGTCAATCTATATCCTACTCATCATAGAGATCATTAAACTAATCAACCCCTCTAATTATCTCTTAATTTTCGAAATGGGTCTTTCTCACTAAAATTTAATTATCTGTTTTTAAATCCCAATTTCCAGATTCGATTTCCACTCTTTTATATTCTGAATTTCTCATTCAAATCATAAATACATATTCAGATTTCAATCACCCATCTAAATCTTACTTTGAATCTCATTCAAGTATTTCAAAAACAAAAACCCATTTTGTACCCATTTACACCCAAAAACGGATTTACACCAAAAAATGGATTTTCATACCCACATCACTATGACATAAATTGATTATCATGCTTTAAGAATCAAAAACAGTTAACCACTTGCCTGAAAGTGTTCGTAGTGTCTGATTCCGTTGGCGGAGTCCCTCAATTTGGCTCCAAAAGCTCCCAATTTGTTCTTGATTTGCTTTCCCGCAAATCCCCTCTCACCCTAGGTTTGGAGTTGTGTTGGCTGCTGATTTCCTAATCTCCCATTAGGTTAAAAACCCTTAATCCCGTTTTTCACCTAATGGGCTTAATTAAAGTGGCCCAACTCTCCCCGTGTGGGCCCGGCTATGCCAAAAAATACCCCGAGACCCAATTACTACCCCCGGGTACTCTTTTCTGACTATCTCGACCCATCCGGACTCAACCGCGCACTCAGAATTGGCATCCGAATTAATTTATAAAAATCCTTATCTCACACCCCATTAAGTCTATACCGACTCCCGGCTGTAATAAGTGTATACCTCGTCATTAATACTCAGAATGACGTAATTAAGTTAATATTATTCACTTAGTAAATAAATTTTCCTAAACATTAACCATTCACTCCCCGATTAGTATTTAAATATATATATTGTCATAATTAATTCAATTAAAATTACAACACACGAGTAAATTTAAAATCCTGAATTAATTAAATATTAAATGCACAAAAATACGGGGTGTTACATACTTCCCCCCTTACAAAGGAATTTCGTCCTCGAAATTAAGATAAACCTAGTGTTCCAGTATTCACATATTACTCACTAGTCAAATGCCTCCAAGCCCGCTATATCTATCCCATTCGATTCTAACCATACGTTACACAAGTATGCATTTAACTTTACCAGAGCGCCCATATACCCTATACCCATGCTTAACCGCACAAAATTTTCCTTAATTAACCCGCGTGCCCATACACCCTATCCCCGCACTCTACCGCACGAAAGTTACCCGACTGTGCTAGTCGTAACCCATAATATAACTTCGAACCCATAGTCATACTACATATATTTATACGTATATATTTACTCCCCGAGTACTGAACCCATGTGAAACGTCCAAACATCTCCCCATAAATACTTATCTCTCAACACAAAAGTATATACGCCCTTACCCTTATGTTACCAAAGACAACATAATACCGCGCCCTTACTATCACTAGTCCTTGCGCAAAATAAACCCCTAGCTATCTCTCTCCGCTCAAAAATTAAGTTAACCACCCTGATTCACTTCAGTAAACATCCCCACTTACTGGGATAAAATGTGAGAACACAAAACCTCACTACGTGCTATTGCACCACGTAATACAATATATATACCCACCTATATATAGGCTATACGCCCTCTCCGGTGATACCTAGTACCAACCATACCCTGGTGTCGCGGACACCAAAATTTAACTCCACTATCCACAATATTTAAGTTCCATCGCTATCTAGCCGATGTTTAAAAAGTATTATCAGTCCTACTCCCATAATTCTCGAAAGTAGTAATTCCTCGCATAATTCAACCAATCACTCAGTGTATGCCTCCACTCTCCCATGAGGAACACTAAGGAACTCCACTACCCGACGTAAAGTTTACCCATGTGCTATGGCTGCTACCGCCAATGCACCCACTAAGTTCGACTCACCTGCGAACCCTAGTGAAAAATAAGTCTTATACTGTGACATCCTATTTGTCACTCAACAATATACCCCATGCCCCTAGGGTAAAATAATTACTTTTGTACTCCCGCTGCAACGACTGGTTCTCGATTTCCGGAGCAGCTTCTCCCTGCCCGAATGCACCCGTGATTTTTCTTTAGTGGCTGTACATCTAGGACCTCGTCCTGTAGTTGACCCCTGCCTCGCTTAAGGCAATATCTCTTCATGTGTCTCGCTTTTCCACAACTGAAACACTTTCTAATATGTTCACCCTGCCACTGATCCCTTCCATGCCAACCTTGTTGGAATTCCTGGCCATCCCGCCGATAGCCTCCAGTCCTAGATCGTTTGGCATAATTTCCTTGCCAAAAATCCTGCCCCTGATCTCCCCCAATCTTCTGATGGGATACCCCACTGGTATTATTCCCTTCTGCCTCATCCGACTGATTAATCCCCACTCCCTTCCCGCTTCCTTTCGCGTGGAAGCGATATTCCCAATAGTGCCGGAGTGTTGCGTTAATGACATCAATATAATCTACTAATGCTTAATTATCAATTTAATGTTGTCTGACTCTCCAGACTAACCCATCCATAAACTTTTCTTTCTTTCTCTTTTCCTAGCTTACCATCATCCGGTAAAAGTTTTGCCAACGAGTGAAATCTTCCTCGTAATCGACCACTGAATGGTCTCCCTTTGAGTCTCTTCACAAAATTTTCTCCACATTTTGATCTCGACCGTTGAAGGAAAAATTACTTGCGGCCGAACCGCACTCAAAACTCTGCAGTAGTTAGTGTGTCCCTTTCCTCAACTGTGGTGATCGACTCCCACCACTGTAGCACCTCTCCCACTAACTAAAAGTGGTTAGCATTTTTTTTCGTACCCCATCGCAATCTCCTATGCGCAGGTGACGCTGTATACCTCCCTTCCTTGACACGCTAGTACTACACTTGAACCCCCTCGCAACTCTGGTGGTTCCCGCTAAAATAACCTCTCTTTCTTGCTTCCACCATGACGACTCCGCGTGAGTCTGAACATCCGGCGCCACTAACACTTGTGGCTGATCCCGTGGAAAGTACCCTGCCGTTGTGACCACCGTTGCTCCAACTGTCTGGGCCACTATTTCAGTGACCTATGCTACAAAAATCATTTATGGCCGTTGTTGTGGTAGTTCTTGCTCCTAACGAGCCTCCCCCTTCTCATTTCCCCCTGCAGCCCTAATTGCTCTCTCTCCCTCCTGGGCGTCATCTGGAATGAGAATCGAATTCTATGAGTTCACTCTCAAATATAAATTTCGCAGAAGAACGTATATGCGCATACGTACGAGAATACAACAATCCTATGATTGGGCTCTATATCAAAGACTGCTTAGCTGAAACGTGAGAAGCCGCACAGATCCTAAGGACACTAGAACCTGATGCTCTGATACCATCTGTGACACCCTGCCTAATAAAATACCGGGTGATCAGTCCTATACCAAATTAAAACAGGAATCCCATTTGGATCATCCTTAGCATCACTGCCGAAAACTTTTTAAAAACTTACTAACCACCTAGTATTCCAAAAACTGGTGCCAATTTTAACTTTTTTAATTAAACAAAACAATACATGCGGAAAAATATAAATCATTCACACAACTGAATGAAAAAGAACTGAATCATAATAACACAACATGCCGAATAAATCATCGGCCACCAAAGAAATAATCCAAATACAAATATTCAACATCTGAAAACTGTACCGAGAAGTCTGGGCGACAAACCCTAAATAAAACTGAAACTGATACAAGATTCATACTCTAGGAATGAATGAATGATGCGTCTAATCCAAACTCCTGCTAGCATCCACATATGCCGCAACTCCGTGTCCCTGGAATAGAATATCAATCCTGGCCTCCCTGTGGCTGGACACCTAAAAGGTTTTGAAAATAGTTTTATAGCAAGGGTTAGAACCCAAAACATTTTGAAAATATTTAGCAAGTGAATTAACTGCAGTAATTTAAAATGCATGAATGCGCTTCATATTTAAGTTAGTGTCGCACTCCCTTGTGGACAATCTCACCCCTCCACTATTGTGAACACCTATCGGTTACCTTAACCCCACCTAGTTGTACTACCCCGTCCAACTAGTCCTGGTATAACCTTCCCTTGCCATACTACTCTAACCAGAGTATAATGATTATTGAATTATAAGTTATTTCACAATTAACTTAATTAACTCCTCTTAAATAGTAGCATATAACCGTGTCACAAGTTATATAAAGTAATTACATCACACACTGTATTATTCCCACAAATGATTAACTTAATTAATTTCTCATTAATTAACAACATATAACTGTAACCCGAGTTATATAAGGTAAATACATCACGCACTGCATTATCACCTACATATAATATTTACTACCATATTATACGTACCTTTACTAACATCCACACATATATCATACGCGTATCCATCCTTCCGAGTATACCCTCACCAGATGATTCCCTCTAGAATGCTATCTCACTAGGTGTGCTCACAAAACCTAGTTTTCCCCAAGTTAGAATCGCTCCCCAACTTGGACCAAAATATACGAAATGGAGGCGGTCATATTCCTTCCCTGAAAGTGAGATAAATCCCTCACCCATATATACCAGACGCTATGACCTGGGAATATACTCGCCCTACTCCTCAAGCTAGGGGATTCACCCACATCGCGCAACCTCCCTTGATAGCATTAGATATATAAATTTAATGAATATCTAGGCACTGATATTTAGTATCACGCAAAATAAATACACGTATATATATACTACCACGACACCGTATATATATAATATAAATTCCGGCTTTACCGTATACTCAAAATCTCGTACACTGCCTGTAATTTCCTGAGTCTATGGTCTGACTCAATGTAATTAATTTTCTCACTTAATAATTTATCCTCTTCCCGAGTCTATGGTCCGACTCTAATATAATTAATTCACACCTCAATTAATATAATACTTTCCCCGAGTCTATCGCCCGACTCTAATTAAATTAATTAACACTCAAATTAATTTAATACCAATCCGAGTCTGTGTTTCGACTCTAATACAATTAATTTACACTTAAATTAATTAACCCAAATTCTGAGTCTGTGGTCCGGCTCTTATATAATTAATTATCACATTAATTAATAAGTACCCCTTCACTAGTCTACAATCCGATTCTGATAAAACTAATTATCCCATCCATTAGTTTAATCCTACCCGAATCTACAAACCGACTCTAAACAAATTAATTAACACCCTTATTAATTTAATCCTACCCGAGTCTACAAACCGACTCTAATTAAATTAATTAACACCCTTATTAATTTAATCCTACCCGAGTCTACAAACCGACTCTAATTAAATTAATTAATACACTCTTATTATTAATATTTTCCCGAGTCTATGTTCCGACTCCAAATTAATTACTCTCTCTTAATAATTAATTTAATACTTTTGTGTCACATAACCAACATACCCGGACTCGACCACTTGGTCCATAATTCAATATTCACCCGAGTCTATATTCCGACTCAAAATTATTTAGTTTATCTCCAAACTTAATTCACTACCTTAGGGTCGCTTGACCAATATACCCGGATTCACTCACGTGATCCGTACCTCCCTATTTTGGAATAAAATTTCTCAAATTTCATCCATTTAATGTCCCACATAAATTCATCCTAATCCCAATTAATTTCTCCCATAATTGCTAGGAATATTTGTTTCACAATTACCTATCACTTATTAATGTATGAAACTTAACTTTTAATAATTTTCCTCTTATATAATAATCTGGCCGAACTGCCCATAATTTCCTATCATCGATTGATCGATGCCCCCGATCGATCGATCGACCCCTTCGTTACAGCTCTTCTTCCCCCCTGTTTTCCACCATTAACGAATTTCAAGGTTTTTAAACCATAATTTACCTCTAATCACATCATCCCATCCTCTACACATGGTCAATCTATATCCTACTCATCATAGAGATCATTAAACTAATCAACCCCTCTAATTATCTCTTAATTTTCGAAATGGGTCTTTCTCACTAAAATTTAATTATCTGTTTTTAAATCCCAATTTCCAGATTCGATTTCCACTCTTTTATATTCTGAATTTCTCATTCAAATCATAAATACATATTCAGATTTCAATCACCCATCTAAATCTTACTTTGAATCTCATTCAAGTATTTCAAAAATAAAAACCCATTTTGTACCCATTTACACCCAAAAACGGATTTACACCCAAAAACGGATTTTCATACCCACATCACTATAATATAAATTGATTATCATGATTTAAGAATAAAAAACAGTTAACCACTTGCCCGAAAGTGTTCGTAGTGTCTGATTCCGTTGGCGGAGTCCCTCAATTTGGCTCCAAAAGCTCCCAATTTGTTCTTGATTTGCTTTCCCCCAAATCCCCTCTCACCCTAGGTTTGGAGTTGTGTTGGCTGCTGATTTCCTAATCTCCCATTAGGTTAAAAACCCTTAATCCCGTTTTTCACCTAATGGGCTTAATTAAAGTGGCCCAACTCTCCCCGTGTGGGCCCAGCTATGCCAAAAAATACCCCGAGACCCAATTACTACCCCCGGGTACTCTTTTCTGACTATCTCGACCCATCCGGACTCAACCGCGCACTCAGAATTGGCATCCGAATTAATTTAATAAAATCCTTATCTCACACCCCATTAAGTCTATACCGACTCCCGGCTGGAATAAGTGTATACCTCGTCATTAATACTCGAAATGACGTAATTAAGTTAATATTATTCACTTAGTAAATAAATTTTCCTAAACATTAACCATTCACTCCCCGATTAATATTTAAATATATATATTTCCATAATTAATTCAATTAAAATTACAACACACCAGTAAATTTAAAATCCTGAATTAATTAAATATTAAATGCACAAAAATACGGGGTGTTACATGGGGTAGAACAGATTGTAGGGGCATGAGCATTAGTAGTTTGGTAAGGCAATGTTTGATTTTATTGAAGGCTTGTTCACTTGACTCATTCCATTCTTTTCTTTAATCATTTTGGAGAATCATAATGATGGATTTGTAGATTGAAGTATGTTGGATAATGAATCTCCTGATGTATTAGAGTTTTCTCAAGAAACCTCATACCTATTTCACAGTCTCTACCAGTGATATTTCGAGTATCTCCTTGAGTTTAGCAAGGTCTTGTTTGATTTCCTTTTTGTTGACCATAAAGCGTTGGAGTTTACCAACTTCGATACGCAAAACACAATTATATAGATTTAGTAACATATGATATTGTCATAGATGCTCAAAGAACTTTTTGAAGGTAAGTAAGTTACATTCCCGAGTTTTGGATTTGATGATCATATCGTTAACATAAACCTTGACCTCTTTATGGACAAGATCATGTAGCATGGTTGTGGCTACCCTTTAATATTTACTCCCACATTTTTAAAGAGAAAGCATAATGATATAGCATAAAATACACCACCGAGTGATAAAATTCATCTTCTCTAGGTGGTCAAGATGCATTTGGATTTGGTTATACAATGTGAATCCATCGAAGAATGATTTGAGCACGTGATTGGAAGTATTTTTCATGATCAGGTCAATATTGGGAAGAGGGTAATGTCTTTTAGAGAAGATTTGTTCAAATCCTGGTAGGCGATGCATATATGAACTTTTTCTCCTTATTTTTACACCAGGCTATGTTAACAAGCCAAATTAGGTATTTGAGTACATGGATGAAGCTAAGATTTAATTGCATGACTATTTGATGTTTCACTTTGAGGGACCATTGAGGTCGAAGCTTCCTTTTCTTTTGGTTGACATGTTTACATTCATGATAGATAGGTATAATATGTTTCATGATTTTTAGGTCAATGCTAGGCATGTTTTCGTAAAACCATGTGAGACGTCCATGAACTCCTTCAAAAGATCTTCAAATTATGACTGCTCATGCTTGTTGAGAGTTAATCTTATCCTAATCTCCTGTGGAGTGGTACTAGAAACAAGATTAATGACAATAGTATCCACGTTATTACTTTGATAGTGGTTATACTATTTTATTTTTTCGTTATTAATATCAATTACGAATTCTTAATGATTTGATTATTAGAATCAACGCAATTAATATAAAGCACATTAAGATACTCATAATCTTCATTAATTGCATTGATAATATTTTCAGGAAAAATAACACTCAGGACCTCATAAATTAGTGCCTCGTTTACATTTGAATCATAAACAGAAAAAGTGCATTCAGGCTTATTTTCAAGGAGGTAAATAGAAGGGTTTTGAGTTTGGGTAGTTAGATTAGATGAAATTCTCCACGATTTAAGGAATGGTTTAATGATGGGGAAAATCTTCTGGGAAGGGTCAGTTAACTCAGACTCCGAATGGATCATGCAGAGGTACACTACTTGTTAAACAAGATGGAAGGAATCATCGTTTTCACTGCTTTTTGTGTTTCCAGTTCTTTTCGTATCAGAAGAGCTTGAGTTGGATGACTTGATGGAAAGTGGATTCACTTCATGCTTGGGTTCCTTTACCCAAATGTGCTTGTCTTTGAAAAAGATCTCAAACCCAGTCTTCAGTTTCTTTTTAACCACATCATAACATGACTCTGGAACTCCACAATAATGGAAATCTTCACCCTCCTTAATAAAATGTCGATTTAAAGAATTTACATAAACGACATTTTTCCTTGTTAGTACTCTTTTCCTATACGACTGGCGAAGAGTCATATGTTCAGATGGGCTTGGCTGATATGCCAAACCACATGGTAGACAAGTTATCTTTAGGGTTATTAGTTTAAGGATTCCTTATTGTCTTCTGCCCAGTCCCACTTCGGGCATAAATTCACATTTTTTAACATATGAATCACGTTGATGTTCCCCCGAGGGATGTGTTCAGGACTCACATTGTCTTTGAAGTTATCTCTAGTTGAGAGAGAGCGTGGATATATATTGAAGACATAAAGGAAAACATGATTTGCATTGTGTTGGATTTCTTGAACTGGATTAATGGTACTGATTCCATTTGTGTTATCAACATCCATGAGGATGGTAATTACCTAATTATTTACAAATAATTTTAATTTATTATAAAGGGAGGAAGAAACCCCTGTGATGCCATGGATCCATTGGAAACTAAGAAGTAAGTGGAAACATGCGGTAATGTCAATAACTTGAAATTTTATTTGCGACCATATCGCGCCAGCCCCTAGTGGGAGTTTTATGGACCCCATGACTTCTTGTCGGTTATTATCATAAGCACGCATAATGACAGATGTTAGAGTAATATCACCATTCGCAGCACCAAACATCAGAGAGTTCATAGTGGGTACACATTTGGGGAGAAACCATTATCAATAAACACCAATGGAACCATTTTATTTAGAACTTTCTATTATAGTTATGGTTAGGACTGAACTTTGTAACTCATCATTCGAAAAATAAATTAGTCTTGTGGCAGTCTGAGCTTCGACTATAGGAATTATCTCATTAGGGTAGGTGGAAGGAGGAACTGTAGCTTAAGTGAGTAGGTTGATAAGAGACTTTTTTCTGAGCTAGGAGACATGAAAAGTCTCTATAAGGTGATTTTTTCCTGAGTATTCTTTATTTATTTGAGTATCTTTCTTTCCTCGATAGTTATTTTAGGCATTGGGATCTTTTCAGCGATTTGTTTTTGTTTATTTATTGAGGCACTTTTTATTGGGATGACTAAATCTTTATATTACTAACATGATTGAGTAATGTTGTTTACTGATGGAGGTCATAAGAGGAAACTAGTTTCTTCATCAACTTTGAGGGCAACAAAAACCTCATTGTGTTGAAAAGGATAGTTTTTTCTCAATCAATGCTCTGATACCACTTTGATGGAACACGAGGCCCCCAATTTTAAATTCTTTACACAAACAAAAAGTAATTTCAATCTCCTTTTAAATATGCAGAAGCGAGATGGTTCAATTAAACAAATTAACTAATTTTAATTTCTTTTTAAATTAAAATTAAAACACAACTTAAATTTAAATTAAATTAATTAACCAATGAATTTTTCACTTTAACATATTAACTCAACTCAAGTTCTAGAAGTTTGCCTAAGTCATATTTTCAATATTCCCAAATTAGGCAAAACCAGTTTTATCAAATTAAGTGATGACTTGAATTAAATTAACATAAACATTACCCAAATTCATTTAGCACCAAATTACACAAGAAGTGATTTAAACCAAATTTTATCATTTCACCTAAGCATGCGTTCTAGGTGAATTTGAAAAAGATAAAATAAATCACAAACCACTACACCTCGATGTACGAGGAAAAACCCACAACGGGAAAAAACATCGGACGTCCCTAGCCACAAATTCACTAAGTATGATTTTACAAATACAAAACACGAAAGACTTACAACACTCGACTTGACTCCGTCCAAGACCCGACGCTTCTTCTCGTACACACCTTTTCCTAGAAAATAACCACAGAGATCCACCGTGGTCTCAGAATCCACCGATTAGACTTTTTCTGGTCACCATCACCCAAACAAGGAGCCTTTCTCCAAGTGGGTATGTCACAGCAAACAAGCTTCTTCTTTGTGGGATGTAGAAGGAAACCCAAACTCTCTTTTACGGTGGAGATGAATCTGGTGCCAAACAAACTCTCTAAGAAAGATGTATATATATATATATATATATATATATATATATATAGAGAGAGAGAGAGAGAGAGGGAGAAACTTGGATTAAAACATTATTTATTGGGTGTAAACTTGGTTTTGTTCTTTTAATAAATCAATTTAAATAACAAACACCAAGGGAACTTGTTATGGAAGAATTAAGCTCTCAAAAACTCACTAAGAGATGGAAAAAGTTATTTTTAAATTATCGGGTCCCAAAATAGATTTAAACTGTCAAACGTTAGTGGGGACAACTAGTGGGAAAACCAAAAAACTGGCAAAAATTGTTCCCGTCGAAATCTCGTTCAAACGACATTTCGTTCTAATGAACTATCTAACGAGGTTCCAGTGGCAAGTCGTTGGCAAACCTCATTCGAACGAAATTCTCGTTCGAATGACAATTTCGAACGAAAAAATAGAAAGCTTAAAAATTCCATTTTTTGCCCAGAAACTTTATTTTAAAGTTTTAAATAAACCTTCTGAAAACAAACCTTAGTTTTAAAATAAAAGTACACCCAATATAAACTTATTCCAAGTATCCATATATAGATATATAAATGCATTCATACCTTTGGAGACAACGGAATATGATGTTGATGATGTAGAAACATAGCACTTGAAATTCGATAATGACGAACCTTTATAAGTCTTGGCCACTACATATTCAACTCTAGTATGTCATAGACTTGAAGGATGGTCAAGTATTATATCCTATGACTCAAACATTTTTGTCCAAAATTGAGCCAAAATAATAAGGGACTCAATTAGAAGTTCATATCCTTACAGATTGATATCAGATGGGAGCTCTTAAAAAGAGATCACACCATAAAGGGATAAAATTGCACTTGAGTTTTAATGGAGGGTTCACCATCTGAATCATCTGAAGTATCGTAATTATATCCATATCATGGGTTAACTAACTTACTGTTCCTAGAGAAATTGATTCACTCAATAACCTCGAGCACTTAAAAGTATAGATCCTCCCAACCTATAGAGAAATATTTTAGTAAATGGAACAAGTATCATTTTAACTTCAGGGTGGTTAATGGTTCAAGATCTTCATAAATTATCTTTCTCTTGATACTTTCATCTATCATGGTCTGAATAATGTGTTATAAGATGAATTTTTTCGGCAGTACAAACCAATCATGGGATTGTCGGCCCATTTTTAGGATTCGATATAGAGATCACTAATTCTCATGTTGTCTCCTTCTTTCAGGGTCATCTTTGATTGGAGTTTCATTACAAAACTTCAAAATTGTTAGAGGGGAGTAGGCTAATCCATACTATAAGAGGGTAGTTTTACTGGGGTCTATGAATATCTATATCTGGTGAGACGTGACCCACTCTAATGGAAACTTCCTTAAAGGGGTCTAAGGTCTTAAGATCAACTAATAGATCAAAGCTATTTATTTTTGGTAAAAATGGAGGTCATGTGATTGCTATTTGAGCAGACAATGATTAGCTCCAACTTTTCAACAATAATAACAGAGAATGGGATCACTTAGAAGTGATAGTTCTTTGAGAGTGAAGATACAAGCACTTCAAATACCAAAGAGAGTGCAATGGAGGGAATACTTTTTGTTACTATTCTGATAGAGTAATAGTGCTAACTCGTGTTATTTTGTTTTGACCTTTCCTAAAGGTTCTCTGTGCGCCAAAAGGATATGTCTTTGAGACAATAACTGAAGTGTACTTTTTGCTCCATTTCACAATCTATCGTCTGTCCACTCTAACAGATGACATCTGACACAACCCAAAGTTAAAAAGTAAATATTTTATGACTAGTACAAAAAAGCATTAATTGGTAAGTATCTTTTCAAATGGTAACTTGGTGAACAATCTTTTGAAAACTTGTAAATGACCTTAAGGGCCACTCGTTAATGCTGAGTTTGAAATTACTTTGTGAGAAACACCTTGGATACTCTCCAAACAAAAACTCCCAAGGGATCCCAACTAGCTTGCTTGATCCCTTCTTGCTCGACAAGGGATATTTGTGTAAAGAAAGTAACAAAGTTAGTCAATATTCAAATATATAAACATTAACCATCATTATATTGTTCACATATCATCCCCTCATTATCTTGGGTATGCTCGTGTACTTATTTCCTTCCTATTTTAGGGCTGCTTATTAAAATCCCATAGCCAGCCTTAGGGATTGCTTGATCAAGTATCCTCTATTTGGTATTTTGTCCACTCATGTGGCATCCTCTCCCCATATTTGATATGTTTGGTCTTACTATTGTTTATTTTCTCTTGGGACCACTCGTATGGCACCCACTCATCCTTTATGATTTTTTTGGACTTTTGGTTGAATTTTAATTATTAGTCATTGGGTTCCACTTGCGTTCACCCACTCATTCAATTTGGATTGTTTAGAGTTATTTTGTTTTCCTTATCATTGGGTTTGCTATCATAGTAGCCGTTCGCCAATATTTGGTTGGCATTAATACTGTTGGACTTGAACCCACTCGTGTAGCACCCCCTCGCCCTGTTGGTATTATTTATGGCCAGTTGAATGGTTGCCCCTATACATTAGCTCTCTCGTGCAAAAGTGTTTGCGTCAGTTAAAAACAAAGACTTTCGCGCGAAATAATTCGTTACTTTTTTAGGAATTCGAGGGGTGTCTTTAAACAAAGCATTACTTTTGTTGAGCATTTAATGCTTCTAACATGATGGTCATAGTCATGGTGCCTTTTATTGTCTTGAGGAGACACATTTCTCCTAGATAAGACCTCGTTATGATTTGGGAAATAATTTCCTCGTTTGTTTAAACCGTCACTCCTCCTCTTATAAGTACCCTTCGTTTTATCATTCCATTCTTTCACCTTAAATTTTACTGTTAGCGAGAGAGAGTTTTCAAAAATTTCAAACCTCCTCCGTTTCCTACCATTGTCTTCCTCCATTTCCTAGCGAGAGAGTGTTATTTCGTTTTCAAACCTCCTCTTCTTATTTTGTTTTCACCTCTGTCAGTGAACTTTCGGTGGGTTCTTTAACCATCCAAGTGATCATTACCACCACTACAATCACGAGTACCACCACTATGACTTCTTCCATGGTTGTCTATGTTTTCTCCATCACTGTTGGGTCTGGGGTTACTATTCCCTCTTCTGGTGCATTCAATGCACTACATAGGGTCTAAAGGGAATACCTAGAGAGTCGTTAGAAAATGGACTTCTTAGTCTATCATCTCTCCACGTTTTTTGGTGAGAAGGACACCTTTATGCCCCCACTTGAACGTTTCGAGGCTGATTTTGTTGAGAAGATCAACAAGTAGCCACTTCTAGGCCTTAGTGAGTCCACTAATACTCTAATTTTTCTTAATAATAGAATTTTGCACGTGCGAGTGGATAAGGGTGATTTCCCCTTTTCAAACATTAACATGGATGTCTATGGAGGGACCTAGAGTATTGGGACATCGGGATGGATTATGTTATGACTGTTCTAACCCACAAGGATGTTATTGAGCTACTGGGACTTTCTAAGACCCTCACAAGTCTAAAAGCCTGCACAATTTCCAAACAAACCAACACTTATATTCTTTTGGCCTCTCATTAGAGTTTAGATTCTCATACTTTTGTCACCAGTTGGGGTGAATTTTTTATTATGCTCTAGGATATTTATGAGTTGACTAGTATTCCCCTCTTGGGAGATCATGTTTTCACTGATGGCTACGAGGATGCTATTGAGTACGCCATGTGCGAGGATCTTCATCAACCTTTGTACGAAAGCCCATGATATGTTTCTATCACCAAGACTAGGGCCACTAAGCATTCAGTCGCTATGAGGCAGAGAAATTGGTAAAGAGATTTTGAGCCAAATCCTAAGGAAAAGAGTTCAAATAAATCCCATAAGAGCCCAGATGGATTCAAGATCAACTCTTCCACATACTTACCTGATTTATTTGTAACTTTATTTAGTAGGTTTTTGTTTCAATGGAGACCAAATGATTATCCTCGAGAGTTGTTCTTTCACATTGCTATTAGACTTGTTCAAGGGATGAATGTGCCATTCGTTGCTCTCACTCTTGGATCAATATAAACTTAGTGGGATTGTACCCATGTGGACATGGAGCATTGACACAATCATTTCACTATGGCTAATTTTATTAAATCCTTCATACTCATGGGCTATTTATTTTAGAGATTCCCCAATTTTGCTCGTGATCCTCGCTCACTGCATAGTTAGGTCGCTTTGGATTGCGAGGTGGCATAAGAAGTCTTACAAGCAACATTGGACTTGTTTATAGATAATATTGATGAATTTTCATTTCTCCCGCACTCAAAGCAAGTCGGTTGAATTTTTTCATGGGGTTTCTTCTCTGATTCACCAGAGACTTTTCTTTATCCTGACAGCATGGAGTCAGTACCTAATTGCCCCCATATTTCTATCGTGTCCATGGTCCTTCCTTTTATTCATCCCTATTTCATAGAGTTTGGCCAGTCACATCACTCTAAGTGTGTGAGGAGTAAATTTGGCTCTGACTAATGGACTTGTACTCCATACTTTCCCACTAGCCTCTTGCCAATAGACATGTACCTAGAAGCTCATGCAAATTTTACCTTTGAAGGGATGCTCATGAGAACTAATAATGTTGGTAACCTTTTATACCCCCTCGTGATTATATTCCCTCCTTCAGTCTATCGTGGTTTGGCTTATGGAAACACAAAATCATGTTTATCAAGAACTATATCAAAGATGTCCCCCATAAGTCCTTTTCCATTTATATCCACACGAATGACAAATACCTGGTTAAAATGACTCATAAGGAAATTTGGTATCATAGCTGCATTAAGAAGACCCCACTCGAGCAGGTCACTCCTATTTTAGTAAAGCTTTTACATAGGGAAACCATCAATGCCAAATACCCTAAGCCTAAAACTTAGCAGGAAAAGGGGGAGGCCAAGATCAAGAAAAATATAAAGTCCCTTCCAAAAAGAAAACATCCCAACACTAATGTTTTATACTTTATTCTTACTGAACTAGAGGTTGTTTCTTCTTCTCGTTCACCAGTGATGACTCTAGCAGCTAAACATAAAAAAAGGGCAACTAAGCCCGTTGGTCCTTCTACTATACCAAATCAAGAGTCAAACACTGACACTTAAAGCATTAATGAGACCTTCCAGAAAATTCGCGAGCAGGGCTATGAGGCCCTTATGTTTCTATTTTCCATCCATGTACTTCACTAGCCCCTCCTCCTACAAAAGCTCCTATAGTCACTTCTTTATTACTTAGTAAAATTATAAGTCATGGGGTTACAGGTGCGTGTTATTTGTCTTTCTCATCTGAAGAGGAACATGTTAATTATGGAAGCACCCCTTCCTATGATTATAATAGTTCTTCTTTGAATGACACTGGTGTTTTTGACATCAACTAAATTCACTCACTTAACAATTTTACTTTCTTGTCAGCTTCGAGAGGTTCCAAGATGGACTGGGAACCTTTCAGTGGTGATCATGATGACACCTTGATTTACTCTCCTTCAACTACCAACCCAACTACTACGCATTTGCCCTACGGGAAGATTCCTCTCCAGGAATCTATAAGTTTTTCAACACCTTTATTTAATTATTCTTTTTCCATTTGCTTAAATATTGCAATATTTAATTAACTTCAATCACTTTTTTGTCCTGATCTTGATTAGGTTTCATCGTTGGGGATGAGTTGCCTCTCAGAAGTGAGGTCCACCCCTCATCTGCTTTTTCCATTGTTCCTTGAGTGCCTTTTCTTTCCAATAGGAATTATATGATTTTGTTATCTCTAAGCCTTTCTCGTGAGGTTTGTTCATGAAGTCTTAAGACTTGCATTTTCTTATATTATGTTCATTTGGGAGCATCTAAGGACTTTTTATCCATATTGATTATCTTACATCTTTTGACCATATTCCCCACTTCTATGAGGGGTTCTTCTGTATCTGCTCACTCGGTCTAGGTATTTATCAAACTTTCCAAAACATTTCAAGTCTTGTTACCTATAATTGCTTTGGATTCATTCTTGTACACTTACTTGAGCACATTTTCTTCTTTGATTAGTGACTAGCTCCCACTTCCACCACCAGGCCACCTGCATCCTTTATGGTAAGCAACTCTTAAGCTGGGCCCTCAAATATCATCAATACTAGTTTTGCAGGTGTATATTTTTATCACTCTTTTTTCTTTTGTGTGTTTCTTTTCATTTTTTCCTATGACCACCACAACTCTATTCGTATTATATTTGAATATTTGTATTGCATGACTCTCTTTCGTGGAATCCCCCAACTAGTGGAGGAATACTTATGCCCATATGGGCGGTTATTTTTAGATTTCCCCTTTCCGGGAGGATACCTATTCCACGGGTATGCCTTCTCATGCACAATAACCCACAAGTCCAAGCCTTCTCCCTCAGCCCATTTATAATGTGGATACGAGTGGGCCTATCTCACATATCTCTTCCTCGACACAAGTATTTATCCATATAGCTTTGTCATTCTCCACTTGGCCTTTTCCTGGTAATTTCTTTATTAATAGGTTTGTGAAAGCATTCCTATCCCCTATGATTGAGTTGACCGCTTCCCCCTTCTAGGGTTCATGTACTTTGATTATCATTCTTCTAGATTTTTATAGCTTGTGCTTTGCATTTCACTTGAGCTATTATTTATTCTTTGCTCGTCTTTATTTTAGGTGAGCACTAGATCGCCCATACCAATCATACCTTCAGTCAGTGTTCCATTAAGTAGCTTACCTGCTGTGTCATCCTAGGTATTCACATTCTATTCTTTTGAGCTCTCTATACTTGTATTTTTCTTTATGTATGACCATCTTGGATAATAATTATCTCCTCATCTGAAGGTAATCCCCTTGAGTGTTCCTACTACTGGGAACCTTAAAGCAAGCTTCGCAGTCAGCCCCCCCTCATTAGAGGCCCCTCAGGTATTTGCTATGTTATAACTAGTATTTGAACTAAGTTGCTTTCTTTACTGTGCAAAGTATCTTGGTGACAATTTTTCTATTTCTTTATTTTCAGGATATTGACACCGAAGTTCCTTTATCTGTGGGACATCCTTTGAGCACTACTGAAGTGACTTCTTATGTTTCATCCTATTATTTTTCATTTGAAACTTTCTTTTATTATGAAGATACTCGCTAACACATCCCTGTTTTTTTGTTCTCAGGTTAATGCTGCGAGTGTTTCGATATTTTTGGAATGACTTTGGAGAATTACTGCAAGTTAGGTATTATATAGTCATACTTCATTCACTCTTTCATGTATTCTTCCTTTTTTATTATCTCTTTCACTGTGAAAATAATTCCCCAACACTCCCCTGTTTCCTTGTTCTTAGGTTAGAGTGGTGAATGTTCCCATATTTATGGAACAATCTGTGAGTAACGTTGCGAGCACTCCTCAGGTATTGTATTATCGCAACTGATTTATTATCTTTTGTATCCATTTTTAGACTTGCTTATTCGGTGCAAGTTCTCGACTAACATTATCTTTCTTTCTTATTTTTCTAGATAGCACTGCGAGTCAGAGAGAATTTCATAGGACGTCTAGTAGCATGTTGACTCCTCTTTGCTTAGGAGTAAGAACTTTCTCATCATTGATGTGTTTATAGCATCTTATCTGTTTATTTTTTATTTAATCTCTTACTCCTTCTCATTACTCATTTAAAAAAAATCAGGGTCGTGCAAGCGAGCCAGTTGAGGCAGCTGGTGATAATGAGACAAGCTTTAAAACCACTCAAACTGATGGACTCGAGGGGGAGGAATTGAGTGAGGAGTCTTATCTACCACTCAAATTGCAAAAATTGGTTACTGCGTGGAGAGATAAAATAAAAAAAATAATAAAAGAGGTTAAAGGTGTGAATTATAGGTGATTTTCTCGCTTCCCAATAACCATAATCCGATGATGAGATCCATTTACCATAGAATTCCGTGTTTCTATTTGTCTGCGTGAACTTGGTTCCAATGCATCTACTCTTTATATCACGCACACTGAGAGAAATAGCCACATTTTTTAGAGATTTGTTTGTGAGAGAACTCCGTGAGAATTTGAATCAAAATGAATTTTCGGATAAGTAACGTAATGGTCAACCGGTGGAAATTCGCGGTTAAGTTTTTGGCCTCGCACACACGCACTATGATTTAATACTCTTGAACATGAATTGATGATTACTATTTTATGGAAAGGTTTGAATTATAAAATTTTTGAATATTTTGAATATTCTTTGAGTCGAATTTTGTGGGTATATTCACTGCAAACCCTCACGAGACACAACTCGTCCTACTAGAGTAACCTAGGGGTTTAACGTCTAAATGCAATCGCTTACCCGCGAAAAAGGTATTCTATCCCAATAAAGTTTTTGAAGGGTCCTTAACTCATACTCTTTTGCTTTTACATTGCTCGGGACACGCATAGTTCTAAGTTAGGGGGATTTGATTAGGCATAAATTCTTCGCATTTATCCCCTTAATTTCTGTATTTTTATGATCCCATGCACTATAAATGGCTTGGATTTGTCTCATATTCATGCTACTAACCCTTTTTGGCAAGTATTTCGTGTTTTATGTATTTCTTATGTGTTTTACAAGTATTTCATGCAAGAAAGATGGAAAAGAGAACTCAAAACAGTGAAAGAAAGCAAGAAATGGGGAGTTCAAGGGTATTTTTGTAATTTATATCCATATTTGGGAGGTGGGGGGAAAGTTGAATATTTTTCAAATACAAGAACACAGGAAAAAATGGCACCTCAATAGGAGCTACGGTGAAGAAGTTATGGTCATTTGAAGATGAGAGAAGTCAAGAAAAAAAGTTCTGCCAGAATTTCAAGGGAGATCCGGATCTTTTATTTTAAAAGGATCCGGACCGTCCATTTAGTCACGCTCAAAGTCTGTTACTAAGTGTGATAAATTTTTAGATACGGCATTTTTATTTTGTCCTTATCTTTTAGCCAATAGAGTTTTATATTCCGGGGACTCTTCTAAACGACCTCTAGCCTATATATTTAGTCATTATGGCTCTTTTTATTCATATTTCATTCATGAAAAAGCTCCTAATCAAGTAGGAACATCTAGGGGAAGAATATACATATTTTGCGCCTTTAAGTCAAGAGCTTTTCGAGTTTTTCTTCAACCTTTAATATCTTCTTGAATGTTCTTGTTCTTCAATCTTGGTAACAATTATTTTCAGCACTTTTATTAGTATTTATCATATTTAATCTCTCTTTCCAAGCAACTATGAGTTCATGCAACGTAGATAACGTAGTTTTCATTAATTTCACAATGTTGGGCTAGGTTTTTAAAGGTTGAGAAGCATAAACCCAACCCGATATGGTTTGCATGGGTATAAAATTAGGTCTCTCAAGTAAATAAATGATTGAATCGTGTTGTATAGTGATCACAACCATTGTAGGACTTTTGATCTCGTTTACCCTAGGTAACTGGGATGCATAAGAGTGCAACACGCGTGTATTTAGTACGACACTGCTTTACTCGTCCTTTGCTTACATACTATACGGGCTACGATCCATCATATGTGTAATACATGGGAGTACTAAAGTCCTGGGGTTTGATCAATTATCGAA
The DNA here is from genome assembly GCA_949130495.1 of Sambucus nigra. Classification (NCBI taxonomy): domain Eukaryota; kingdom Viridiplantae; phylum Streptophyta; class Magnoliopsida; order Dipsacales; family Adoxaceae; genus Sambucus; species Sambucus nigra. The sequence goes on along the minus strand of OX422219.1, from coordinate 329,051,223 downwards.
TTTACGACTAGTTTTGTACTTTGCATACACACTAGGGTTTGGGGGATTGTATTCCCAACCTGTTTTCCCTTCATTCTTATTAAGTTAATTTTTCTCACATAGTTAGTGTAGTCGTTTAATTTAATGTGAATTTAGTTAATTAGTTATTTACCATCTCAATCATCTTTTTGTTTCTTTTTAGAGTCAAGTTAGGGTTAACAGTCTTACCTTTATCGCCACGTTCACTCGTCCTAATTCCCCGAGGATTCGATACCCAGACTAGCCACTATACTTCGCAAGAGTGTAGTTAAATTTTAGGTTTTTGTATTGCAATTGGAAGCCGATAACAACGGTTAACGTATTTACACGGACGCTTGGTTTCCACCTCGATCAATATCATAAGTATTTAAGGGGAAAATATTGATCAAATCAATGATGATTAATGCATAAACAATGCTTGAATCACCCAGAAAAATATCAGGCATAGAATCATAAGATGATTTGATAAAAAATGATATGGGTATGAATAATCAGTAAAATCTCAATCCAATCCTTAAAATTATGGTTGCGTATATAGTTTGCACCAAATGTTAATCCACAACGAGGATATGAATGGCTTTACTCTCTATGAATGATTGAGTTTAGTTATTTCCCCATAGACGATGCCATTCTAATGATGCACTAAATTATGATTAACTCAAATAATAAAAGGGGAATAATGTGAACTCGGTAGATTAACTACATCATGATCAACTGTGCATACATAAAGAGAGAAGTGGGTACAAAGAGGATCAAACACCCAAATATAAGTGGTTCGGTGCTATAACTACATCCACTATAGAGAAGAATTTTTTATCACTAAGAATATTTCTTTAACACTTGTTATATTGTTTTATAAGATCTCACTTTCTCTCTCTAATATAATTTTTGCAAATTAATAATGGGAAAAATCAGTTACATGAGCTACAAGTGGAAGTATGGATCATTTTTTACTTGTCTTGAGGTGTAATGTGCACCCCATGCCACAATACACATGCTTCCATGATGTGGTCTCCTAAGAAGATGACATATATCCTTCTATATTGTTCATTTATGCATGTCATTTATTTTTGTCATGACTTTGTGGTGTGAATTGTTATTAGTTAAGGGGTGTAATTCTTACTTATCCATTTTTGGAGGATTACATGACTTTTGTGTTGTCTTTGGTATGATGTCGGACCTATGAGGTCAAGGCCAATTCAAAACGGACAACTTTGACCCTTTACTGGACAAGGCTAACCAATAGTGGACGAGGCCAAGCCTAGAAACTTCATTAAGATCGAGGTAACTCACATATCACGATTATGTGAAATAAAGTTATGCAATTGATTGATGGAAGACACAAATATTTTGATAAGGGAGTATATACTCATAAACTCAAATGGATACAAATGAATTTTCAAAATGGTTTCAGCCTTATGACAACCAAGATATACTAAGCTAAGTTTGAACTCATTTACACTTCCATATATTGAGAATGGTCACGGTCCAAATTCGTGACCACAATAAAAATATTATGACCAACATTATGGCCAAGGTAAGGGATGATATAAACAGGGCATTAGTCACGGTTCAAGACCATGAACATTTTGGTCACAACTCCAGACCGTAACTAATCATTGACCCTTTCGGTGCCAAAATTCTCACCAATTTTACCAAGTTAATAGTCACAGTTTTGAATTATGACCAAGCCATATAAACCATAGTCGTGATTTTAAACTGTGAGCCTTAATAGTGACAATCATTTAATTCAAATTGGTCATGGGCAAAATTGTCATTATTTGGGACCACGACCAGGAGAGGCTAACACAAGGGATCAAGGTTCCCAACTATGACCATTCATTAGGATCCATGACCATCTGATTGGTATAATAAGGGTCGTGATCTGGAATCGTGACCACGTATTGGGTATAATAAAATAAGGGCCATAATTTCATTTCAATCCTATCTCTCTCTCTCTCTCATGCACACACAAACACACAACACGTACTAACGATTCTCTCTCTCTCTCTCTCTCTCTCTCTCTCTCTCTCTATATATATATATATATATATATATATATATACTAGAGTATGCCCGTGCCTGAAGGCACGACAAAATTTTCCAAAGTCCGTAATCGTGAAACGGCGACAATTTTTCAAAGTACGTAATAGCGAAATGCAAAAATTTTGAAGTGTAATTTTAAAACAATTGGCCATAATATTCTTTATTTATAGGACTATTCACCATGCTTAACAAATAACAAATAGTCCAATAACATTCAAATAGTCTAAATTGTCAAATAAATTCACATATAATACAAAATATACAATATTCATCCATCGAATTCACATTGTCTAAAAAAAAAGTGTCAAATTTTAAAAAAAATTGGGCATAGCTTCCTTTGTTTATTGGACTATCCACCCTATTTAAGGGGCAACAACAAATCCAATAATTTAAAAAAAAATTGAATTTCGGAGATGGGAGCTAGAAGGTCGGGAAAGGAGAATATGCATTTATTCATTCAGTGGGACTTCTTCAAAATGTCTGTGCCGTGGTGTTTGACCACCATCTTGGATGGGGTGAGAGAAACTGAGCAGGCCTTTGCATGAGCATTGGAGAGCATGTTTTTGAAAATTGCAATTATTTTAGGTCTTTTGCACTCATCTGCTTCTGGATTAGGTGCTACTACTGGTGTCTTCCCATCCTTCTTCCCACCTCTATCCATTATCACTCTCTCCCTCTCGGTTTTCGGTACGATTTGACAAACAATAAACATAATTAATCAATTTTTTGAACAAAGATATAATCACATAAGTAAATATACAATCAGTAACCAATATGCTACTTGCCAGTGATGTGAGACAGAGTTCTCTCAATAGCAGCAGACCCACCTTAATCTGCAAAACATAAATCAATTAGGTCGCATTCGAGCATTAATGTGTTCATGTTTTTAACGAAAATGATTCAAGTATCAATGTGTTCATGTTTATATGCATATTGAGGCATATATGCCGGTGCACATATATAGTGCATATGCGTGCGTGTGTGTGTGCGCGCGCGCGTGTGTGAGTGGGGAAGGGGGAGGGGACGGGCAGGGGGCGTGTGTGTGTGTGTTTGTGTGCGCGTGTGCGCGTGTTTGAGTGGGGAAGGGGGGAGGGGACGGGGCAGGGGGCGCGTGTTTGTGTGTATGTTTGTGTGCCCATGTGTGAGTGGGGAAGGGGGGAGGGGACGGGCAGCGGGCGCGTGTATGCATGTTTGTGTGTATGTTTGTGTGCGCGTGTGTGAGTGGGGAAGGGGGGAAAGGACTGGCAGGGGGCGCGTGTGTGCGTGTTTATGTGTATGTTTGTGTGCGCGTGTGTGAGTAGGGAAGGGGGGAGGGGACGGGAAGGGGGCGCGCGCGTGTGTGTACGTGTTCATAGCATCAAGGTCGTAGTACTTGTTCACAACAATCAAAGAAAGATAGAGACAATTAACGGACTGCATAGTGGTCAGAGTATTGATCTCCCCTGACCTGAAGTTCTGTGTAACGAACTGCATAGTGGATGGCCAATGAAAGGTCAATGAACCTGCATCAGTTACAGAACATTGTAAGTCATAAAATTTCATAAAAAAAGAAATGAGAAGATAGGTAATGCAACTGTTGAAAATTCTTGAGTCTATGGCATGTTTAATGTAATTTTTCAGCAACTTGATGTCACTGATTAAGCTACCATTACTTCCCTATCATATCACATCAAAACCAGGTTTGAAGCTTGATATATTAGTGAACAATTCAAGGATCATTAGACTCATTATAGATGCAGTCTTTCACTACTTTAAATCTGCAGGGTAGTGATATTATTTGTAAAGGTACAGATTTTCAATATAGATGTATAGTCTTTCACTAATATAAAACACACAACTATTGAACATGGATACTAATGTTCAATAGCTTCCTTTTATATTTAATTTCAGTACTAATGGTATACTGAATAAATATATAAATTAATCGGGGTTGCAGGTCAAACATTCAGACGATGGCATCGAAAGATAGAAATTCAAAGATCAAAGTGATCAAACAAATAATTTCTTCGGGAAAATAATCGCTATAATATCACAAATGAAGCTTAATTGAAAAACTATCATCATAAACGTAAGATAATAAAGAATAGATATCATCAACCTAATGAAATTAACAGAGCATAAACGTAAGATAATAAAGAATAGATATTAAGTATCCAATTCATATAGCAAGCATGGGTGATAAACACATTTTTTTATTGAATAATAGATCGATTCCAAAGGTCGATCTTTTATCTGATGAGAATATGCAAGTAGTGCACTGCATATATATGCACTACATATATATATGCAGATTGCTAGTACCAAAGTATCAACTTCCTCACTATCAACTTCTCCAATTTACCTTATGTGAAAAAATGTAAGAACAAAAATGATCATTGTTAGTACCAAAGCTACCAATATCAATACAACTAACCAAAACAGTCCTCATAATTGAAAAACATTTATATTGTACCCTGTCAGTAATGAATTAATAAAGGGAGACATAATCACACTCAAGGAATAATAAATTCAACTCTAGGAGGCATTTAACAATTATAACATTGCAATTTTGAAACAAATTAGTCCTAAAAAAATATACACAACTCAAGATGGGATTGATTTTGGCCTAATCTAAGATGGTACAGATTCAAATTTTATCGAATATCTGTTGCGACATGGCATGTGAAGTTGTATTCACAATTCTGAACAGTCTATGGAACAATAACCCAAATTAATGAAAATGTCTCTTGACTTGGATGTGCAAATCTCATAATAAAAACTATGGTAGAACATAACAAATATAACAACTAACATACATTTCTAATCAGAATTCCTTTAGTGTAGAAAGTATAATACATACACACTCTCCCGTTGAGCTTAATATTGCTATTATAGTAGCTCTGAGGGTGCACTTGCAGCACCAACCACCACCACTGGGCAGACTAATGATGTTGAACCTAACCCTTGGGGAAGTGGCAAGCAAGATGATCACCTTCCCCCTCCCACCACTGACAGGTGGCAAAATGATGATTGTGATTTAAAAATACCTCTAGGATGTGGTTAGATACTTTAACATATAGATTCATGTACCTATAAATCAAAACATATACCAAAGACGAACAACTCACATATTTTAAAAAGCTTAGAGATTGGGCATAAACATTAGAGCTACCAAAATTAAACTAAGACCACAGAAAATGAAGAGAGATTGAGATACTAAATCTGAATGGGGGGAAATGTTCACACCTGCAAAGAAACAGAGATGATCTAGGACAGATAGTTGCTACAACAGAAGAAAAAACAAAAAAATAGTAATTTGTAAAACAAACATAAAGATGGAGCGACTGTAAAGACTATGTAGACAGAATCTTGAAACCACAAAATCAACTTAAAAGCCCATGAAAAAACCACAAAAATGTGAGTCGTCCTTTCTTCCATATTTTTTATACAAAAGAAGAAAACAATACTCACTCATCACCGAGTCAGTCAAATTGTGTCCCAAAAAACTGTCGGCATACAATTACTCTTAAAAAAATACTTGCACAGAGTACTTGGACTAAATTTATTACTAAACTTTCAACCATAGACCAAATAAACTCCATCGACATATACTTAGTGCCAGAGACTGATATTTCACCAATAATCTACAAAGTTCAAGTAATATGACATAAAACTGCACATCGTCACAAATAAACATCGTAATTATCAAACTTAATCACAGAACAATGCAATCCAAAAATGCATTGAATGGCTTCCAGGCTCGCTGCAATGAACTGATATCACATATATTAAAATCTTAAAATAAAATAGGTAATATCAATGCAAAAGTGTCAATGTGTCAGTGACATTCTACTGCTATCATCACCACCGACAACCCAAAATAAACTAAATACGGGATAAAAACGGTGCAACTAACATGTATGTTATGATGTCCTAATCTATATGCAACTGGTATCCAAAAAGTAATTCCCAAAATCCTCTTAAAATCCAAACATATTTCCATAAGATAAGTAACTAAAGCATGCACTAAACTCCAGTAAAAATTACAAATGACATGGTATATATCATGTGTTATTAGAATTTTTACTTTTATATTATGGCGTACAGGTGTGGTTGGGTACAAATGAGGGTGCGGGTGCGGGTAGTAATTCAATAATATAGGGTATGCGGGAAGAGAATCAAAGCATTGGTTGTGTTTCTTACTGAGGATGATGCAAAGCAGTCGGTATCATGTTTGAAATCACTTTAATAGGCTATACCATCCCAAGCATAGTTTGATCAAACATCACCTCTGCATTATGGAGGCAAGAACTACTTGATTATGATATTCAGTTTATTTAATAGGCTACACCATTCCAAGCACAGTTTAATCAAACAATACAATGTGTTCGTCTAATCTCTCTCCTATTCGAATGAAACCCACGCTTAAAAATCGGGGATCTTGTTCGCTAAATCAAATAATTATCTCGGGAGTGAGCTGAAGCTCAGTGTAGTGCAAGTACTGCAACTGCATAAGTAGTAGTGAGATGAAGCTGAAGCGTGCAAGTAGTGCAGCTGAAGCTGAAGCATGCAAGTAGTGCAACTGAAGCAATAGTGCAGCTGAAGCTGAAGAGAGTACTTCAAATAAAAGATAACATAGACCACCATCAATTTCAATAGTTAAAATGTCCTGCCTACTAAAAGAATTAATTCACTTCATAACTAATGAACAATGCATATGAACAATACATATGCTTTATAGACTGAATGAAGAAATTATGTAAATTAATAAGAACACTATAAGTAATCAAACATACAGATCAGAACTTTTGTAATTTAGATCTCCAAATGTGCATGTTTTTTTAAAAGCTAAAATCAGTCACTTTGTCATTAGTTCACGAAAAACTAACAAAAAAAAACACATATTCGTACAGATTTGAATGATGTCGCAAGATTCTTGTTTGTAATATACCAAACTCCAAATTAAGAGCGATCAAAACTGATGTCAATATGGAACTCAAGCCAAGCAAACACAATGGTCCAAGAAAACAAAATGGTTAAGACCTTCTACCAAGAGTTTTGAATCAGAGAATTAAGGCCTCCAATACTATTGAATCATATGCACGCACAGACTATGCATATGGAGAGTATTCATAAGAGAAAGAACTTCATCACAGAATCATATTCATATGCAGAGTATAGAAAATTAAACAAAAGAGTAAACTATTATGGAACCTCGGGTCTGATTGGGTTTACGCTCCCAAATGAACACATATCGACAACTATAATAAACTACTAGAATAATCTGTAATAAACCAAAAAATGCTTGGAACTCACTTTAAAGATGCTCGGAACTCAATTTCTTAGTCATTCGTCATAAAACCCATAAACTTGAGTAATCTACAACAAACAAAAAACAATGCACTTAATCCACAACTATCCAGTGCTTAAAGTTTAAAAGGGATTCAAAAGGCATGATAGAATGGGGAAGAGATTTTCACATCAAAATACCTGACGACTCTCATTGTTTCCTCGTAGAATAGTAATTCGTTGAGTTGTGTATTTAGTTATATTCACACGTGTTAAATGCTCCAGCATCGCTACCGACACATTTGTCATGCCAAACCTGAAATATGCCCCATGATTAACATAAACGTGTTAAAACATCTACACAGTCGCAACAGAAATTTATGCTAAATATTATTGTATTGAAAATAAAAATTACTCCACAACATCGACTCCAAGATACCTGTTTGAAATATACTCCACAACATCACTCAATAGAGTATATACTTGTTTGAAACAGGCATATACTCCCTTCATCCAACGCGATGGATTTGAAAAAATACTCATTCCTTGTTTGAAATAGGTATATACTCCATTGATTTCGTGAATATAAAAATACACATAACCCCAATAGCAAAGAGAGATATTCATCAAGTTAAAAAAATTAAACATAAAAACATGCAATCATTAACAAAGAGATATTCTTCATGTTCAAAAGGTCCCAAAGAACAAATATTTCATCTTTGGATCATTTGTCATAAACAACAGATATAAAGGTAGTACCTTACAGCACGAGGTGATCAATACACAGGACTTCAATGTCTGAAAACCAACCTCGATCTCTCCCTCCTCAACATCTACCAGGGTTATGGGCTGCGCAGTCTACTCCAGCACGCATTGGGTGTGGTCCTCAAAAGACAATGACGACTACTGAGAAGCATATACATGCACCCTTAAGAAATGAATACACAAACTACAGAATCATTACCTAAGAAATAAAATTAAACACAATAGTAAGCATTAGAGGATGAATAATGATGTCATAAAGTGGATTTGGACTCTGAATTATGGAAAAATGGATTATATCTGAGAGATGAGTCCCAAATACCTAAAAACCTTGACCAAAAACACAAATCGAAGAGAACTTGAGGGAATTCAACTGATTAAAACATTTTCAACAGTCAATTCAGCTGATTAAAATATTTCAAAGGGAGTTAAAATGATTACCACACTGAAATCTTTGATCGTGCCTATAACAAACAACAAAAGACCTTCCACAAACCTTATTCTATCATTTGTTTGAAAAAATATCTAAAACCAATGTATATATGGATCTATATGTGCCGTTGAAAATTGCAGTGTATCGGGTGATACATATCGTTGATACAGTAAACGAAGATTTGCATAGAATTTTTTGTCACTCATTTTAATCCAGTGATGCTAACCATTGAAGCTACCTGCCACCTCTCGTTAAAAATTGTCATTCCTTGAGGTGCCATGTTCTGAAGTTGAAGTCATGAACTGCGAGGATGATAATGTAGTAGAAAACACCTGCTCTTTTTTCTTTTCATTAAACGTTCTTGATTCTAGTTCTGTAGAATTATTTGATTCAATGAATCTCTTGTGGTCATCAATTAGAGCCACCAAAGCATATAATCTATACAGAAATTAGAGCCATCAATTTGATTCAATGAATTCTTTGGTCATCAATTAGAGCCATCAATTTGAGCCACTAATGCATATAATTTGTGGTCATCAGTTATTGTACTATACATAATGCTACATCAAATTACTATACATAAAATTGGGAATAAACATGGAGGGTAGATTTTATCCACTTGATCTAAACTATAATGAACCAAGTACACCAGTTCGTTATACTACAATAAATCAACTTTACAAACTTTAAATTACTTAACTTTTTGAAGATAATCATCATAGATAATTCTGTTAAATGTGAGTGTTCCCTGAACTATCTATGTTTTTTTTCAAACTTGAAAGACTTATATATATGCAATTCAGCCATAAAACCATTCGATATAATTATACATTTTCTATATGTTACCACTCAAAAGATCACACTCCAACATGCATGTCTAACGACACCAAATGTAAAGCTTAAGAGAAATACAATAACTTTTAGAAAATTGAACATAAATACCCTGACATTATTCTTTCCTCAATGCCTTTAAGGCTTGACAACCTATAGGAAATATGAATTCAAAAGTAGTCGAAAAACTGAGAATATGCAGGAAAGCAGTTTATAAAAGGTTACAATTAAAAAAGGTCCCCAAATCAAACCACTAATACCTTATTTAAAATCCTGATTGTCAACTTAAAGAACATATAATTGAAATGCCAAACAAACATACAAATGAAATGAAAAATAAATAAAACTTGAGTAGATAAACAGAGAAAGATCATATACCTCGATAGTGTTACCTTAATACTTCATGCATACTTAATACTTCATTAAAAGGTGCATTCTAATATAGAACAACTTCCTCAAAGTATTTACAGAATTAATGAACCCAAATCAAATGACGATGATGACAAAGAAGAAAAATAAAAACTTGAAAATTTTCATAAACTGGAAACCCTAATTAAACCTAATCGTTCTATATTGAAACGTAGCTCACCACCACATTTAAGAGAACCATTGTCAAACAAAATTTCCCCCCAATTTTTGACTGCCAAAAACTAAAACATGCATTTTAGCACTAAAAATATTACCTAAAATGAGTATAGCTTTGAGGTTGTTCCAAGTATAATCAGTAACCTGTAAAAGAAAAAATAATAAACAAAACACACAAAAATAATTAGATCCCAACACATAAGCATACATGTGAACAAATATAAAACAAAATGAGTAAAATTGAGATAGATCTAAACCGAAATCAAAATGAAAAAAGCCTGAACCCAAATCAAATCGTAAACCGAAATCAAAATGTTCTCAGAACTGTTTTCAAAGCCCTAAATCCCGTGTATGTGCGTATGTATTGTAGGAGATGAAGAAATAAAGTGTGTGTGTGTCTCTATGTGCGTGTGTGAGGGAAATTATATGTAGGAGAAGTCTAAAATCCATATGATCGATAGAGTTTGAGAGAGAGAAGGAGGGAAAAGAGAGTTACTGCTGATTTGAGAGAGATAGGGGAGAGAGAGTTGAGAAACGATTGAGAAAGGAGAATGGGGTGTAGCGTTTGTGTGTTTCTTTGTTGTGTGGAGGACCAAAGGTGTAATTTCCTATTTTACCCATGTTTTTGAATTTTGAGTAAGAGGGGGAAAGGAAATCAAGTGTTAAAAAAGAGGGGGAAACTAAAAATAAAAGGGCAAAAGAGTAAAATGCATCAAAATGATCTTAGCCCTTCATTTCGTGCCTTGTTGGCTTCGATCTGAACCGTGAAGTGTCTCTCCATCTTATGAATAGTGAAAACACCATTGTAACTTATTATATAGATATATATATATATATGTGTGTGTGTGTGTGTGTGTGTGTGTGTGTATTTAAGTGTATTCGTGTATATATATTGTGTGGTGCGAACTGTAATGGCCCGAATTTTGGCAGCCCAAGTGGGACCAACCTACAAATATAAAGAGTATCACTCAAGTTGAGTTTAATACCTCATGTGATAAACATGGAGAGCTCAATCTTGTCATCTATAATCTCAAAGGATTTTATCATAGATTAGTAAATAATCCAACAAACAATTGGGAGAATTGAAACATAGCTCAAACAATTATATTGATATAAATATAACTCTCACCCAAAGGCATTGGGTCATGTAGTTCTTTATTTATGGACTATAAAAAATTAATATACAGAGAGAAACATCTCGTGAACATAGGCATTTGCCAAACCACCCAAAATCCTTTTGTTGTGAGATTGTTTTATACTTTGCTTGGTTCCAAGTTGCTTAGATTCATTCATATTGATTATTTTCACTTACAATTGATGTCGTCTGTGGGAAATTATTATTTTTCTTAAGAAAATCAAAACTAGTAAGTTAAGTAATGTCTCAACCTCATAGTGAACCTGTTACGAGAAATTAGCAAGGAAGACTCTCACTTGATAGAGTCGGGAAGAGATCCACCGAGATAAAAATCAAGCCATTGGCCACCCACAATTATGTCCACAAGAGAAGCCTTCTGGGTAGATCAATGAGCAACTGAGATCAACTCAAGTCTAGTGGTTGGTCGACACTTAGGAGGAATGACTCCATTAACAAGAGGAGAAAACATGCCTCCAGAAGGAGGAAAACGTACGTATCCAACGATGCTTATAACAATGGAGCAAGGTCTCCATGAAGATAAATGCAAGCATTATGGTTAGATGCCTAGCCCTAAGGTGAGTAAAACTCTCATCCAAGGAAGAAATGAGACACCATGAGTAGTAATATTAAGACAAAAAAATCTATCTGATAATGGGAAACCAAGACAAATGACAACGCATACATAATATCCAGAATTTGGTTTGAAGGATGATGAATCAACACCCATCTAATTGAGGGGTCGATCCATCTACGAACATGAAAGGAGGGCACTCATCACCCAGATGCAGTTCCCATTTTCAAGTTTAATTGAGAAGGAAGACTCCTCGAAGAAGTTTGCAACCCCAAGGTTTAAGATATACGATGGGAAGACCAAGTGTAAAGATTGCGTACATCAATATATGCAAGATATAAGATAATGGAATCATAATAATGCCCTCATGTGTTGTATATTCCCATATAGTCTACGAGATATCACAAGAATATGGTTTAAGAGGTTGCTTCATAGGTTAATCAAGAATTTCAAGTCACCTGCGAAGGCCTTTACAACTTTCTTTATTACAAGAAGTTATCACTCGGAGATAATGAATTCTCTCCTCACCAGGAGATTTTGCGATCTTATGAAGGTGCCACTAGGAAACTTATAATGAAGTCGAACATTGGTCGGAGCAAGTTCCCATAACATCATTCAAGATAGGACTCCGCTATAACTCCATATTTAACTAGTCCCTCACTAAAAGGGAGGCAAATACTATCGACGATCTTATGTCATGCATAGAGAAGTATGCCAAGGTGGAAGATATGGTCACCGTAAATCAAGGAGATAAAGGTCCCGAGAAGATGACCAAAGGAAACAAAAAAGATATTTCCCCTAAGAAGCAGAGAAAAAAGAAAAACGGATAATCTAAAAGTGGGGACAAGGTAGACTCATTCAAACTGTTTTAGGCAATAAACACTTTTTTAATGAACCAAACAACAAGATGTTGGGTAAAATAAAATACTAGAAGTTACTCAAATGGCCAAAGAATATGGGCGGAGATCCAAGTAAGGGAAATGACTCACTCAAGTGCACCTATCATAAGGAGAACATGCACAAAATAGATGATTATAGTATGTAAAAAAGAAGGGTGATAAGGTTGTCCCCATTGCCAACCCAAAAAAAGATAGCATTTTGGAGGATGAGTTGGGAAATGAGTTTGTTGTTATCCACAGTGCTTTAAGTACAAAGAAGATCCAAGGCAACACTATTCGGATTGAACTCAAGAAGGTAATTGTAGTTATGGAAGCCTTCTAAATTGACCTTGTGAAAAGCCCAGTCATCAAGCGTAGACGACCAAAATACATGGACTATAATTGGTATATAGTCTTGACAAAAAATAATTTGGTCGGAGTTAGGACCCCACACTATAACGAGATGTGGATAAGATACTAATCGATCAAGAGAGGCCCTTTGAAGTTATGTACACGAAGCTTTTTTACAAGCTTAAAATAAAGTTATAATACTTAAAGTAGGTGACTGTCCCGCTGGTCAGCTTCACCGAAAAAATGACTATGCCATTAGGAAAGATGGCCTTAAGAGTTAGGGCTCTTAATTTCTCAAAGATGGTCGAGTTCTTAGTGGTGAATATTGTTTCCCTCTATCATGCCATTATTAGGAGAGGGTAGTTGCATGTTATGCAGGTTGTTCCCTCCACTAATCACTAAAAACTCAAGTTCATCACATAGCAAGTAATAATGGAAATTAGAGGTAGCTAGATGGAGCTACACCATCCAAATAGCAACTAAAGTATGAAAGACTATGAGTGGAATATACGAGAGTTGACCACGCAGATAGGCTTATGAAGAAATTGTAAGTAATAAATTTTGATGAGACTCATCTAGTACGAAAATTCTTTATTAATACCACATTAGCCGAGCAAGAGAGAAAAGTTAATTTCTCTGCTGAAGTAGAATAAAGATGTATTTCCTATGGAAACCGTATAAAATGAATGTGATTAACCCTAAAGTAGCATAAGGAAAACTTCACGTTAATCCCACGTATCCATCGATCACACAAAATGCTTGTCAAACTACCCCGAAGAAATAAAATGTAATGGAAACAGAAGTAGGAAAACTTCTGAAGGCAAGGTCCATCAGAGAAAGTCAATTCCTAAAATGTCTCTCAAGCCCAGTGGTTGTAAAAAAGAGTGACAATAAATGAAAAGTGTGCGTTAATTTCACCGATCTTCATAAGACCTACCCTAGAGACAGTCTGCTAATATTTATTAGCTGGTCAACACAACTGTTAGTTGCAAGAGAACGAGTTTTTTAGATGCATACTTAGAGTGTAATCAGATGCCTTCATTCGTCCCTAACAAAGAAAAAAATTCATTCATAACCATTATTGCCTTGTATTGTTACAAGGTCATGCCTTTTAGCATAAAAAAATAGGATCCATATACTAAAGGTTAGTTATAAGTATGTTTAAGTAACAGTTCGGATAGAATGTGGAGGTGTATATTGACGACCTGCTCATCAAGAGCTAGATCAAAAATAATAGTTTGAAGGATTTAGCGAGGACTTTTAAGATCCTTAGGCACTAAAGAATGAAGCTTAATGTGGCCAAATGCTCATTTGGGTTCAATTCAAAAATTTATTAGGGTACTTGGTCAGCAAGAGGGGTATCGAGGTTAATCCCGACCAAATAGTCACGATCAATAATGTTATGTCTCTAATGACGTTGCGCAAGGTTCAAAAGTTAATGGTTTCATTTTAAAATCCTTCGAATTATGTCGACCATTTTTTCAGTTGTTGGAGAAGGAAAAGGGCCTCACTCGGAATGAGGAATGCTCAAAGGCCCTTAAAGAAATCAAATCTTGATTGAGCAAACCTCATTTTCTGATTATTTCATATCCAGGAGATCCACGTTATATCTAGGTAGAAGTTTCATGCCATGGAATGAGTTTGACCTTGGTTTGTGAGAAAGGGGAATGCCAATCCCCTATTTACTACATCATCCAAACACTCCTAGATTCAGAGAAACTCTACCTTCCATTGGAAAAATGGGCTTATTCCTTGGTCATCAAATTGAATAAATTAGAGCACTACTTTGAAGCTCACTCAATCATAGGGATATCTTCTTTCCCCCTCATAGCCCTCCTTCGAAAGGTTGACATATTTAGGAATATGTATAAATGGTCGATCGAATCTAGAACTTTTGATATACACTATTAACTAAGACCGAAGATTAAAGACCAAGTGTTAGCATATTTCATTGCATAATTCATAGGAGGAGATGAACCAAATGACCAATAAATAGTTGATCAGTTAAAAATATAGGAAATTAGCCAGTACAAAAGATGGGCACTCAGCGTGGATGGTGCATCTAACTCAAAGGTGGATAGAGTAAGAATTGTTCTTATTTCCCCCAAAAAATTGTCATGATTGAGTAAGGGATTAAACTTGACTTTAAAGTTTCCAATAATGAGGTAGAGTATGAAGCCCTCATCGTCGTACTACGTAATGCTCGCTTACTATGCGTAAGACATATTGAGAGATACTGCAATTCAAAGATGGTATCCGATAAAGTAATAAGATATTTAAATGCCATAAATGAGCGAATGGAACCATACCTACAGGTTGCCTACGAATTAATGGAAAGTTCTAAAAAAGTCCTCATTCAACAGTCCCCTCAGGGCATAATAGCCATGTCGGTGTGTTAGCAGCCTTAGGTTCAGCAGTGGACACAATCTCAAAAGAACCATTAAAGTGGAATTCCTTGCCAAACCTAGCATCATAAGGCTCGCGGCCACTGAACAAAATCTCGCCATATAGAAAAATCCTATCTAGATGGATTTAATAATCAATTATCTCCAAAGTCACATCCTACCGTCCGATACGAAGGAAGCCCTCCAGTTTAGAGTAAAAGCCACACGATTTTACCTAACACCCAAAGGAAAACTCTACAAGAGATCTTTCACCGGTCCCTACCTCCAATGCGTGCTTCCAAGTGATGCGACTATGTTATATATGAACTTCAGGATGAATTTTGAGACAGCCAGGTGATAGGGAAGCCTCTGACTTTTTGAGCAATCGAATAAGTGTACTGGTGGCCATATATGCAGCCTCCTATGTCAAGAAGTGTAAAAAATTCAAAAAGTTTTCCCCCATGCCCCATCAACCGGCTAGCAACATAAAGTCACCATCTAGCCTGTGGTCATTCACCCAATGGGGTTTAGATATCATAGGCACACTCCCAATAGTACTAGGAAATAGTAAATGTCTCTTAGTTGACACAAACTACTTCAGAAAGTGGATTAAAGTAAAAGCATTGGAAAATAACAGGGGCACAGACATGATCAGGTTCATCTGGAGGAACATCGTGACACGGTTTGGCATACCAAGGGAAGTCATAACAGATAATTTCATATAGTTTGAAAGTGGACCATTCCAAGGTTTATGCGATAACCATAGCATCAAACATCACTTGAGCTCTATGACCTACTCCCAGAACTATGGGAAATTTGAGGCTTCCAACAAAATGATGCTCGGTGGCATAAAAAAGAGAAGGCAAAAGGATCTTAGGTAGATGAGCTTCCTCACATCCTATGAGAATATCGTACTACTCCCAAAAGACCTACTGAGAAAATGTCTTTTGCTCTAACATATGGGATGGAGGTTATTATTCCTTTGGAAACTAGTCTCCCAACCATGAAAATGACTATTGTCGAGTATGGTTTGAGCGAGGAGGCTATAAGGACTGAACTTGACTTAGCTGAAGAGAGAAGGGAGCAGACCATGATAAAGTTGTCCTTTTACTAACAATATCTAGCTAACTAGTACAATAAGGGCGTCAATTTAAGAAAACTCCAGGTCGACGATTATGTCCTCATAAAAGTCCTCAGCAGTGATAAACTTGAACTTTCTCATAAAATCTAACTATATTTTGGCATAGGCAAAGGCCTCATTATAGACATTGTCGTATCCTACATGCTTAACAGCCTCCAGAGCTTTCTTTTGGTTCTCCTTAAACCAATCATGCTCAACCACTACTTGGTTGTGATTTATTTAAACTAACCTTAATTAGAGTAAGATCATTATTTAAGGTACTCATCGCTAAGATGGTGGATTACTTCTCATCCTTATAGGCCTTCTGAGTAACAGCTAAGGTGGATTCAAAGTTCTCCAAGGCAATAGTGAGGTCATTAGACTTGGGTTGCTCGGAGCGCTTCTCTAAAATGGCAAGAAAGTTTGCCACAAAGTACAAAGAGAAGAATAAGAATTATATTATAATTTTAAGGGACTCAATAATCTAGGCAGAGTAGGGGAAATTTTAATTTACCAATGACTACGCTTGAGCAACAAGGGAAGAAAGTTGATTATGCATCAATTGATTAACTTATTCATAATCAAGCGTGATCACTCCCCCTTCAATAGACCAAAGTCCAAAGAGGGAGTTTTATCCACCGACATCACTTGATGGACCTTTCCATGACCATGGGATTCACCACTCTTGGAGGGTAGCATAGCAGTTGAAGAATAAGAGGCCTTATCCTTTTTATTATTTTCTCGAATTGAGATGTCCAGCATAGATATGGGGGAATAAGGACACTCAATTTTATTCTTCTTGGGAGCCTTAATCCTAGGGGAAACAAGCTTATTGTTATCATCTTGTACCAGTTGAATCGTTATCTTAAGAACCCTTGGCTCCTAAGCTTTGATTAACTCTTCTTTGTTAAAATGAGGGAAAAAAGGCTCCTTCTTCTTTGATAAGATGGATAGAAGAAAGAAAAAAATCATCAATAACACTATAATCGAGCAACACTAAAAAAAAAGGAAAAAATTTAACCTATTTACCTCCCCCTTTCCCAACAAAGAAACCCTCAGTACTGATAGCCCTCATAAAGAGGTAGTTGTTGTCAATTTCTGCTAATGAAACCTTGATCCTAATAACCCTTTATTATAATCAAGAAGGTTGAAAACTAATACTCTATCAACCTTCCTCTTCTTTAGATACAAAGTCCCATCCATTCTGTGGGACCAAGAATAATAGTATCCGATTTCTGAAATCCCTATTTTGGTCCCATATATCTCATTAATTCTATGGACCCCATTGACAATATGTTATGTGTTTGCAGCACATTGGGCGAGAACCACCTCAAAGAACTCACAAAATTCCCAAAAAAGTTGATTTGGGGGAAATGATATTCCTCTTTCAAACACTGAGAGGGTATGAATCGAATGACCATCCTTAACAGCAGCATAATTTTTAGATATCAGGGAACACTCAATCATTACCCAAGAAGGAGTTGAGTATATTTTCATAAACTCTCCGTCACTCATCTCATTAATAGCATGAATAATTTTTGAGAAAGAAGAAATGGAATAAAGGACTACTCAACGAAAATGAATATGATCCGAAAAAGTTACAAAGCCAAGGGAAAACGCAAGAAAAAATAGAGAAAAATATAACTTACAGATGAAGTGTGAAGCCAAAGGCTCCAAATGTTCTTTTTGAATGAAAGAAAGTGCACAAACGACGGTGCATAGTTTTTTATTAAACACAAGCAAAATCCCAAAAGTATAATCATATGGAATAGAGCTCAAGATCATCAGCGCAACTGGCGGTTCATTTCTAAACTCTGGATAAGCGTACCCCTCATCGTGACTGATTAATTATGAGGGATGCCCCCATAAAAACTCAACACTAAATTATTAAGGGTTGACCTCTCATTCGGGCCCGCAAGCATATAAAATTCTCTGTACCATTTTTGCCAAAGAGTTTTAGGGGTAGTTGTGGGGTGCAAACCATAATGGCTCAAATTCCAGCAGTCCATGTGGGCTCAACCCAAAAATAAAAATCTTATCACTCAAGTCGAGGTTAATATCACATGGTATAAACATGGAGAGCTCAATCTTGTTATCTATAATCTCGAAGGAGATTAACATAGATAAAAAAATGAGCTAACCAACAGCTGGGAGAATTTCAACATACGTTAACCACTTGTATCAGTACAAAGAGTTACCTCACCCCGGACATTGGGTCATGTAATTATTTGTTTACGTATAATAAAGAAATAATGCACAGAGAGTAACACCTCGTAGACATACCCAGTTGCTGAACCACGCAAGATCCTTTTGTTGTGAGATTGTTTTATTCCTTGTTTGGTTCGAAATTGCTTAGATTCATTTGTTGTAAATATATATATATATATATATATATATGAGCGGAATGCCCGTGCCTGAAAGCACGAAGAAAAATTAAAATGTACGTAATCGTAAAATTACAAAAAGTTTCAAAGTACATAATTGCAAAATGACAAAATACTCGTTCCGCAATAAAAAAAAGTATAATTTAAAAAAAAGGCCATAATCTCTTTTTTTATAGGACTATCCACCCTTCTTAACAAATAACAAAAATAACAACATTCGAATAGTCAAAATTCGTCAAACAAATACTTATATAGCATGAAATATATAATATTCATCAGCCGAATGCACAGTGTGACTCAAATAAACAAAGAGACAATTTAAAAAAAATGGGCATAATCTCCTTGTTTATTGGACTTTCCACTTTGCTTTAGGGATAACAACCAATGCAAGAATATTCAAGGGGCCGAAATTTATCTACCAAATACTTTTTACGAAACACACTTCCTTAAAAATCCACATATCAATTGAGGTCGTCCCACATGCTGCACTATAATGATTGTCCGTAGTTTTCAAAATGCGACCTGATACAAAAAAAAATAATATAATTAGTCAATTGAAATAGGTAGTCAAATATTATATAAACCATGCTAATTAGTCAAACGTTCATCTTCAAATTTCAAATGCGGACACTATTACTTATGTATGAACTGACTAATCCCGAACTCCATCATTCATATAAGTCTTCTAATTTCACATTCAAAGTAACCAAACAAACATAAATCCAAAGTATATCTAAACACTAAATGTACCCATTGTAAGAAAAAAAATTGTATGTATCCTCAAATTTTTCAACGTGCCAAAATCCACCCATTAACGCTTAATGTATGCCTAATTATATATATGTGTAATTCTTCTTAAAGAGTATCACTCTTTAGTAAAAAAGATAATGCACAATTGTAATATCACTTAGAAAATCCAAAGTATATATATGCCAAAATATTTGACTAAAGATCACATACATAAATTCAATTTCTTAAAAAACTTAAAAAATCTACAGAAAAGTAAAATATTTATTGAATAAAATGTATTTAGTGACGTAGATAAGCAATTGATGTCGACAATAATTTTTCAGATGAAAAACCGGTGTAACCTTTTTCTCCAAAATTTCTTAATATATTGAAAAAACATCAAACTGTCTTGAATATATGGTAACCTAAATCATAATGGAATGTTGGTAAAAATAATTTAAATATACTATAGCTTCATTTGATCAGTACATGACAATAGTTCAAACTCGGTTCAAAGTCATCAACATTTTTGGACTGAATTTGAAGTGTAGATGACCACACAAAAATCTGTATTCCAAATAAGAGGCCTGTAATCAAATACCCTAATTTTTTGACTGAATTTTTTACCAAAAAAATGTTTTGAGCCCCTAATTTCTAATGTTCATAAAATTATGACAGCTTCAACATCAACTTATCACCTTCCATTTCATAACTTCAAAACCAGTCAATCTTTATTTCATAACATGGAAGGTAAAATAAAAAGGTAGCTGTAAGTTAATGAAGAAAGATCAACATTACAACTTTTTAAAAATTCTCATTGATTTTACTTCAAAATTGTAATCAAAGAACAAAAAATATGATTTTTTTCATCATTGATTTTAAGCACGTTTAACCTACACGTCAACAACCCACTAAAGAATGAAAAAACTAGTACCCACGTCATTTTATTTTCCAACAAAGGCGACTTGAAAATCACCAAATACTGATATTATCATAAGACAAAGTATGCAAAGGGGCACAATGTTATACCTGTTTCATGTCAAAATTCGTGTGTTTGCACTTGTTCCCTCATTTGGTCCATATCAGAAAATAGTTTGTTTGATGGATAATGCATCAATCTTGACCGAGCAGGGCCTGAAATTAAAACTCCATCATATTTTAGAGAGTGGATATTATTCATAAACCATCTAGATTTATTAATAAATAGAGTATATGAAGTCTAGCTTTATCTACATTAAGAAACAGATTACATGAAGTATCAATGTTAAAAAAAATATAATAAAAAACAAAATATAAATTCCACATTTCGCCTACATATATGACCACATCTGAAAAGAAACAGAAGTTTGAATCAATATTTTAGAAACAGAGTGTGAAGAAAATATAATATATATATGATGAAAGAGTCTTCGTATCTTGTTGCAAAGCTTGTTCATATATGTGTATGCGTATGTGTGTGGTGAAAAGACAACAATCACCAATGTAAACAAATTCTGATTTTGGCTTGATGACTAGATTCTCATTTTGCTTGGTGATTGTGTTCCATGATACACAACTTTTGGTCACACTCGCCATTCAATTAATGGATTTAGTAAAAGAAATCGAGGGAGATGAGCCCAAAGGTTTCCCCATCTTCATTGACCGTTCTTTACTGAAAAAAATGGTAATAATGTGACTAAAGGTTTCCCCATCTATTCTATCACTCAATTTATGAATTTAAATAATGTGTTACAAATATAAACAATGTATATACATACAAATATTCTATCACTGAAGCATGTCAAATTCTACTTCAGCTGCTGAAGCCTCAAATCTAGATGGTTCCTTTGTAGTGATTAGAATAGATTTTATATTAAATTTCGATGCGGGTCCACCATGGTACTCTGACCCCTCGTAACTCTCCAGTGCACAAATCTTATTGTAGTAAATCTTCTTCAATGAAAAGTCTTTGTGAAAGATCTACTACTAGAAAAAATTGAAAAACAGCAAATAACAATAGTATGTGGTCTGTATGAAATGAAACTGACAATCATATGGGAGGTATGAAATGAAACTATCTTCAATGAAAACCCGCAAATAACAATCGTATGGGAGGTATGCATAAATTGAGTGATCATAAACTAATGCAATCATGTCTTCTATCGACAGTGGATTAAGCAACATACATTTTATCGTCTAAAATGGTACAAAATACACATAAGTGAACTACATATATTCTGTATAACTAATTTTTAAACAATGTATGTTGTATACTTGAATTGGAAACATTGGCTGCGTATTTCGTTTGCGCAAAATACACAAAAAATTTACACATTTTAACATATAGTAAAGGTGGTTTTAGTTTCGATATGTGTAGGATGAATGAAATGATGTATAGTAAAGGTGTTAAGCCTCCCTCTTTTCTCAAGACTTGGACTACCGTTGTTGGGTTGATTTACCAGGATAGTGTTATTCTTAGACTGATACGCAAGCCACAAACGGACCCATTGCTGCTGATAAAAATTGTTCTGTGGAGCATTGACTGCTTCTTATACTGAGGCAGTGACAAACACTATCAACTCTCAGTTGAAGCTGCACCGATATCACACTGGTCGGGGGTCGAGGATTGTTACTGCACTTATGCTTATGAAGTCTCACCTTTTCGGCTATCAGGGTCATGTGAGAACTGTTTTGGTTCTTAGAGGTGTTGATGTCACATGTCTGCATTTGCACTATATTTACCCTCATAGATCAACTGACACTCTGCCATTCCCTACAATGGGCTCCGGTTCCGTTGCAGCAATGTGTATCTTTGGATTACTAATGTCTTTTTTATTCATTTTTTCTCCCAAAGTTAAATAAATCTATTGTGATTGAATCAATTAAATAAACATGATTCAAACGGATGTGGTGGTGTTCATAAATAAATAAGTAAATACATAAATAGAACACACATATAAAACTAATTAAATAAGAGTTCAATCACATGTAAATAGAATACACAAATAGATTACCAAATAAGAGACGGATAAGAAATGAAACTACAGATTGTAATGATAAAATAAACACACATGTGGGCCTCTCTCATGTCCTTACTAATTTGGTTAAAATTAGAAACTTACAACGCCTAACCAATGTACCTGATGCTAGTTTACTACTTATCAGACCAGAGAAGATCATAGTGTACTATTATAATATCAACGCACATGATCCTAGTAAATATTAGGATGCTACTTATCCTAGTAAAGATATAATTAGGTACCTGATGTTGGTCTGATAAGTTTGTACGCCCAACCAATGTACCTGATACTGGTCTGATAACATTATGATGTAACGTACCTGATAGCATAGTACAACCAACCAACATCTTTACTGTAGATAGCATAGTATAACTAGTGTACCTGATGCTGCAGATACCAAAGTACAAGATTATCAGGGATGCTATTGATCCTGTTCTGCAGATAGCATCAAGTATGCCCAACCAACGTACCTGATCCTAGTAAAGATGATGGTTTTCTCTGTAGAAGACACTATGATATTAGAATAGAATCTTATGACTTATTTAACAGTACAATACTAAATATGACTTGAACATTATGGCAGTCGCCTCAAACATGGAGTAATATGACTTATGAAACAACTGTTGTATTAAATGTGTCCAGAGCCTTATTTAAGTAATTCAATTGCAAATCACAATTTAGAATGCTAATACCTCTCCCGGTCCAATCCAAATACTTGGATTGATACATGACTTCTACAATTGAACAATGATAAATATCAACTATTCGAAAAAATAGTAAAAATGCGTATAACATTATTATAAAACTTGAAATTCTTATAGAATTATAAAACTAAATCATATATTAGAATGAAATGCTTATAGAAGTAGAGCATTAAGAATTATAGAATGTAAACGCACATGTTTAATATCTTTTACCTTGATATGATACACGAAAATTGCCAAACCTAGACCTCGAGTGATAAATCCAATCACCAAAAGTAGAGTACAATTTCATTCCCTACTTTATTTCTCATAACCAATAATATCCACTTGATTTCTATACAAATTTTTAGGATAGTACTTATATTAACGTGGTTTTAAGCCGTTAAACCAAATGTGGAAAATCAAATGCTCCACTGGCTAGATCTGGTCCCATCTTGCCTCTGCCCAAATCAGATGCTAGTTCACACTCCAATAACCCATGGCATGCTCCCAGCCATCCATAACCCCTGTCCAGTCCCATCTGCATATTATCGAAGTTCTTGCTTCCTCAATGTCCCATTCATAAGTTTATCAAGGGAAAAAAAGATATCACATATGTGTTGTGCATATGTCAATGAAAAACGCTTGTTTAGTATTAGTGACCTTTTCCTCACTTTCCTTGTGCAATTCAATTAGTTCTTGAAGGCAGTTACTTAGAAATACCTTCTTTATGCATGGATTACCTCGCCTATGGGGATCACAAAAGAAGAAAATTTTGTGTGCAACTATGCGATAATACATTTGAACAAAGGCTAAGAATTCCTAGATATCAACATAGAGATCAAGTGTAAGATTCAAAACAATATTAGACATTACAATTCTAATTTAATAAATATTTAACCAAAATTTCAAAGCCCAAATACAACAATTCTAATTTGGTTAAATATTTAAAACTATTAAAATTAAAATAACAAACTAACAACAAAAAAACATTGAAAATGTAACAATAAAACCAACTAAAACTTAAGCTTTAAGTTTTAGAAAGTTATCACCACCCAAGTTAGCACCACATGAACCAAACATTATGAAATGAAAACCAAAATAACATCAAGTTTAAGCCAATATAAATCATTTCATATCTCTCGAAGAGGTGGATCCATTTGCATATGAACATGTGAATCATCACATAGGCTCATTCAATGGAACAAACTAATCTTCTCATCTAAGATTTAGATATCAAAAAATTCATCCTATAATGGATTCTAACTTTCCAAGTTTATCCAAAGATTGAATCTTCATTTTTTTTCACATAGACACGTTTTATATACAAACTAAGACACAATTTATATTCCAACTAAGACACATTTTATATTCCAACTTTCCCATATACTAATTATAAAAAATCTAAACATACTACCTCAGTGTCGAAGTTTGAAGATGAGAAAGAGGAGAAACGCGATGAGGGCATGTGTATAGGCTATAGTACTGATGCAGCTCCCTGTAAGCTATTATTATTAGCATTAATATTATCTCTCACTATGAGTCTCATGTTCATGTTTTATACTCCAAGAGGTCAACATTTAGGGGTCTACTCATCCTCCTGCCAATAATTATCAGTCCAATATGAGACTCATATTGACCACATATAATTATTAGTCCAAGATGAGACTGATAGCGGCCAACCGTTAGGGGTCTACATATAAAATGAAACATTTTAAATTTGAGATCGTCTTTTTGAATATGATTTTCTTAAATAACAAAAGTATACTAATTATAACAAATCTATTAGAATCAATTTGTTCCCACATACTAATTATAGAAAATCAAAATATTATATACAAACACACATTTTATATACAAAATAAGCAATTCAAATATTATAAAAGGCACATGAGCAACTACATGTAGGGTACTGCTACAATAATGGTATTGGTACACCAAAATAGTTACACTACAATGTTTTAATCAAATCCAATCTAAACACAAAGTAGTACCTTAGTGTCCAAGTTCGAAGATGAGAAAGAGGAGAAAAATGGTGAGGGAATGTGTATAGGCTATGGTACTGCTACAACTCCCTATAGAATATTATTATTAGCATTAGTATTATCTGCCACTCTGAGTCTCGTATTCATGTTTACTAGTCCAAGAACCTAACCATTAGGGGTCTATTCATCCTCATGCCAATAATTATTAGTCCAAGATGAGACTCATAGCGGCCAACCATTGGGGGTCTACATATAAAATGAAACATTTGAAATTTGAGATCACCTTTCTGAATATGATTTTCTTAAATATGAATCCAAATAATACTTATTTAACAACCGAACAAAGGAATTTCAAAATTCCACCCCCCTCCCCAACAACACACACATAAATTAAGGTCATAGATGACTGATCTCCAAAGTAGTATAGAACTCTGAATCAAAATGGTAATTTTGATTCAATTTTCAAATCTTAATAAATAAAATTAACTATACTTAAAATATACTTAAATCAACTATACTTGTACATTCAAAATACTACTGTACATTCAATCACCATATGTGATACAAACCGAAATGCAAATCCAAACCCAATAGACTCCTATTAGCATGACACATCTTTGGTATTTATTATATATAACCTTGTACAAACAGTTCCCACTCGTAAGCAACAATCCAATAATTTTATAAAATAGGGTAACTAAACCGTTCATCAAGTTGAACTAAAAAAGGAAAATGAAATAGGGAACTAAAAGAGTGAAAAGACTACATTGCATAATCATAAAATGAAAAATATCATCAGTTGGTGTATACACACTAACATGAACATAACTGAGCATATCCTTTAATATCTCTTTTTGCCTCGCAAAAACAAACTTTAAAAGGCAGGCCACCATCTATCATTTCACAAAGGATGATTATCAATTTTTTCTGAACAGTTTCCCTCTCCGCAAACATGATATTTTATGGTGTCCCAAACCTGAGAAGAAGTCTCTCGATAAATAAGTTGTTTCCAGCCAAAAACCTTGAAAAAAAAGCTGTTGAAAACAAACCAAATTTAAAGAGAATTCATCTACCTTCACTAACACTAACAATCACGACCACGACAAAGATCACAACAGAAATCTCCAATACCACAAATCTGGGAAAACCCACCACTGAAACTATGAAAGTGAAGAAATGAATAGAACATACAATAAATTACAGATAAAAATACTAAGTTAAAATATGATATCCAAAACAAAAAGAACATCAATGAAATTAATATCTTGTATATATACCTTATAGAGGAACCATATTAGCTTGCATATACCTAAAAATCCAGTAGAAAATAAATAATTGAAAGAAAAGAAGGCAGTGATATATGGTGGGTATGGATACAAATAACTAACAAAAAAGCCCAATCATAATAATCTAGAAATGTCACATCTTTTGAGGAATATCATCAAACAGTTAGAATACAACTTATTAACCATCTTAATAAACATCAAAACTAACTCCTGCTCAAACAGAAAATCCAGTTTAACTAATTACATTTACTTGAGACATATCGTTTTTATTATAAATTAATATTTTAACCAAGAATTGACTTACATAGATGGTTCGAAAATTGGTGACTTTAGCTCATCCTTCCCACTAACTTGCATTTTATTACTCCGTATAACCCTGAATGGGGAATTGATTATAGAAACACATTAGAGAAAAGAAAGTTGATTCACTTGAAACACATTTTATATAAAAAACCATCCTTTTATACAAAACAAAATAGCCAAAAACAGCCAGGCTGTGAGAATGTTCGCATATATAATGCTTTAGCAGCTTCAAAGCATGCTTAAGTATATCTTCACTTGAGCATATATAATTACGCAAAGTCGCAGCTCGAGTTCGAACCTCAAAAGATGAATTTTTTAATTTTAGCTTCAATGTTCGTCGAAAGATGACTTCTTTCTTCATGTCAGCTGAAAGAATCTCAGTAAGTTCCACTTTTTTTCCTGAAAAAGAATTGCCTCATCAAAAGGACTTAAGAAAGTGAAACTGTGGGTTTAGTTTGATCTAAAATCAACAAAAATAGCTAAAAAGTTAAATTAGGATACTGTTAAAGCTAAATAAATAGATCAAGATAAATTGATTAGAGATTTGATTGAACATCTTGCATGAACATTAATACTATGAAAAGTTAACTGATCAATAAAATAAGCTTACCTAACATTTGGGTAGGTACTGGGTAACAAAGTTATATAAAATGATAATGATAGCACTATGTAAAAAATTAGTCGTGCATAACCATGAGCAACATGCTACAAATTAGTAGTATGTAAAGAACAAATAGGGTGTTCTCATTCACACTTTTAATACACTCCAATAACTAATTTCCTAGATTAAAACTCTTACACTCTAATAGGCTAACCCCCTCATATCTCGTTAAATAGATTATTATTTCACCTTGTTGTTGGTACAAACAATTTGATTTGTGGAAAAAATTAATTCCTTGAAAAAAAGGGCAAGGAAATATATAGTAAAACATCCAATTACGAATTTTTTCAAACACTTTGGAGGCAAGTGAAACCAAAAAAATAATACCTAAAGATCAAAAGAGGATCTTAAACAATTAAACCCCCAAATCCCATCAGTATAGGCATATTAACATGTGACAAACTGAAATTTATTTTACTGAAACAAAAAACAAATCATGGCAAGTGAAATCATTTTTAAAATAAACAAAAGAAGGAATGGACATTGCATTTAAAATTACTACCTCTCAGTGTGCATATCCCATGACCTTTAACACTTAAGCTTTAATCTGCAAATTATCATAAACAAAAAAGAGATGTAAAATCCATGTTAGATAACCATTAGACACCTGATGTGTGAAAAAAAAATGCATAGATGTTATGATAAGTATAATCAAAAGTGGAACAAAATTAATCTAAAAATTTCATATCTGACCTCACAATGTAAACCCAAACATATATAATCTCAAATTGGAAACCCAAGCATATATAATATCAAACTTGAAATCCAAAACTATAATAATCATACCAACGTTAGAATGAGAACCCAAAACATTAGATATGAAGTACCCAATGTTAGATCTAAAAAATAAAACCCCATAATACCTGAACTCGATATGTGGTGAGGGAGGCAACGAGAGAGGAGGACGGTGATAGTGACAGTGATGGTGACGGTGACAGTGATGGTGAGGGCGTATGGTGACTGTAGGGCAGAGAGTAGAGGATGAGGGGGAGGCTGATACTTGAGACGGAATCATGTCTGAGGGAGAAAAAGTCGTGTAGGCTTGGGGGAAAGACAAAATGAGAGAAAGAATGAGGACGGCTATGGTTTGGCAAATGAGTGTTGTGAGGGAAATAATCTTGGCCATCCATTTCGGGCCTTGTTGGCTCAATCCTAGCCTCTGATTAAGTTATCAACTTATGGAATAGTGCAACTACTCTACTACTTATTATATATATATATATATATATATATATCTGTGTGTGTGTGCGCGCATATGTTGGAGCAATTTAGGGTTTCTGTGTATGTTTGTCCATGTATACATATAAATACGAAATTGGATATCATGTTATGTATGAATATGAAATTAAAATTGAAATTGGGTATAAATCCGAAGCTTGGTTTAATGTTGTATATAAATATGAAATTAAAATTGAAATTGTGTATAAATTTGAAATTGGGCATAATGTTATATTAATTAGACCCATTTTGTTGCGTAAATATGAAATTTAAATTGGATATAATATTGTTATGCTTACGTATAACATACACGCACGCAGATACACACACGCACGCACACACACACACTCACACATGACACACGACACACACACACGCACACACACACACACACACACACACACACACACACACACACACACACACACATATATATATATATATATATATATATATATATATATATATATATATATATATATATATAAAGTATTTTTCTTTTTAAAAATGTACAGATTTTTAACGGTGTAGATCGATGCCACCTCCTTACATATTTTGAAAAAATGAATGGTTGAGATCACATCCATATTCTTTTTACAATTCTATCCCTCAATTATTTGGTTTCGCCCATCTTTTTTTACTCATTAATGTAATACCCCGTATAAATGAATATTCCAAATAACTCTATTTAATTAGATTGCAGAATTAAATGAGAAAATTACGGCTTAATTTAAATTACGTAAGAGTAGTAATTTAAAGAGTTTTATTTAAAAATTGTAATTTTGGAATATCAATCGGGAGATAGTTACCGATTTATATTGTCTCATTATATTTACTTAGTGCGAGTGGTAAATAGTTACTTAACGCGTGTAGACCGTATTGGGGTGAGAACGAGTAATATCTATTAAGTGACTCAAATGATAATTTGGAGGTCACGGATGAGTCCGGAAGGGTCAAATTAGTCAAAATAGTATACCCGGGGGTACTAGTTGAGTCCCGGGGTAATTTTGGACTAAAACGAGACCGTTCGGGAGCGTTTTGGTCTTTTAACATAAGAGGGTATGGAGACCTACGAAATTGAGAGTTTTATATCAGCCGTATGATAGAGGAATTAGGGTTAGAACACGACAACACCAATACCATTAGAGAGAAGAGAGGCAAAACTTTATAAGGCAAAAGGAAGAATTGGGAAGGATTCAAAGGGATTTTTACCATCAACTTGTTGGGGAAGAAGGATTGAAGGATGAAGATCATTAATCATCAACAACAACCATGAAATCAGACCCTACTGATCATAAGGCAAGTTGTTTATTGCAAAAATTATAAAGTTATAATACCCATGTGTAGGGTTTTTGAATAGTGTTGTTTAAATCATTATTTTGATTGGAGAAAGATGATATTTATACATGTTGGGATAGGAATCGCATGTAGAATGATTTATCTTATGTAGAGATTTAAGATTCAGATTAGACTTGATGATTTTTCGGATTAAAATATGGATTTTGAATGATAATATGGGAAGAACACCATAACTAGGGTTTCAAGAAATTCTGGATTTTAATTCATTATTTCTTTAAAGTAATTGGAGTTTTGATGTATTTGACACGTTAGAAACTGCCCTAGTATATATGGAAATATGTTAGGATCATTGGGTCAAAGTTTGGTGGACTATAATGGAGTTTGAAGGTTTGTTAATGGAGGAAAAATCTTAACGAAGAAGACAACTGCGTCTGTCCCTGTTCGATCGATCGATCGATCTCGCACTATCGATCGATCGACTACATCGATCGATCGAACCCAGTCGTCGATCGATCGACGCAAGTTGTTTCTCGAAAATTTTTTGTTTAATTCTTCGTTGATTTAGGGAATGAATGAGTATTCTAGGATTTACATTATACTTATATGGGAGTGAGAATAAGACCAGTAGGTATATTGTTGAGGTCCAATAAGGCCATTGGGTGTAGGGCTTGGATTACGGACCGAGGAGAATAATCCGATTTAGTAGAGTATCGGGGATTTTGAAAATTGAGTTACGAGGCGAAGTAAATTCGATTTTAGTAATAGACCAGTAGGGTAAGAAATAACTACTGAAATTATATGTAAGGGGTAACTAGGACCCTTAGAGTTGTGTGAATACTCAAATAAATATGATTAATGAGATAAATCGTAAAGCGAATATTGTACGGTAGATATATGAGATTAAAATATTACGTACGTATATGATTAATAGGTCGGGCGTGTACCTACTGAATTATGTGATCTTTCAGGTAGATAGATTATACCTAAATTATTTATGTTAGGGTCGATGAGACATTCCGAACTAACATAAAGTTATTATATGTTTGGGGTCGATGAGAAATGCCGAACCAAACTTTGAACTGGTGTCGCGATGAGAGAGTCCCGAACCAGAATATGTGTATATATATATATTTTAAAATAGTCGGGGTCGATGGATAATTCCGAACCAACTCTCACTTGGGGTCGATGAATCATTCCGAACCAAGAGATCTTTATTTGTGTATATAAATAATTGGGGTCGATGTATCATTCCGAACCAATTCTTACTTGGGGTCGATGAATCATTCCGAACCAAGAGTCTTTTACATGTACAAAAAGGGCAAAATAGCAATGACTGATATTTAGTATATATTGTGTGTGAAATATATATACTTGATGATATCCTACTTCCGTGTGTTAGTAGATTGATACATATTATGTATTTAAAGATACATACGGAATTGGTAAGTTAAGTAGTGAAACTTAATTACTAAATGCACCTTTAGATAGAGAAAATCTATTTAGTAATTCAAGTAGTGAAACTTAATTACATAAGTGGGAAGTCAACAATTGTGAAAATTGTAGTAATTTTAGTAGTGAAACTAAATGGGAAGTCTTGAAAAATAACATAGATGAAATGTTACTTGAGAATCAGTTAACATACGTGAGATGTTAGTGAAACGGTTGTACTGTATGGGCGGTACTGAAACTTGGGTACAGATAAGTTCAGTTGACTACTTTGGTTTTAGTTAGCTTGGGAGGTATGGCTAGATAAACTAAGTGTAGAACGTTAGGTGTGCACAAAAGATGAGCGGTGAGTAACTCAAGAGAGTGTACGAGAACCTAACATGTGTAATCAATAACTGCATTTTATATTGTGATAAACGCTTGCTAAATATTTTCAAAATGTTTTGAGTACTAACTCTTGCTATAAAATATTTTCAAAACCTTTTAGGTGTCCAGCCACAGGGATGCCATGTATGATGATTCCATTCCAGAGACTCGGAGCTGTAGCA
This sequence comes from Sambucus nigra, assembly GCA_949130495.1. Classification (NCBI taxonomy): domain Eukaryota; kingdom Viridiplantae; phylum Streptophyta; class Magnoliopsida; order Dipsacales; family Adoxaceae; genus Sambucus; species Sambucus nigra. The sequence goes on along the minus strand of OX422219.1, from coordinate 329,019,300 downwards.
CAGTGGATGCTTACAGGATTTTGACTAGACGATATCTCTCATTCAGATCTAGTACAGGATCTCACACTCTTTTATGCATGGACTTGTGGTCCGGTATTAGTCTCAGATGTTAGTTTCAGACTAGTGGTTATTCTACTGTTGTTTGGGATTTTTATCCGATGGTTTATTCGGTAATACTTTTATTCCGTTGTACTTTTACTTTGTTATTTGAATTATAGTACATGATTGTTTGTACTTTGTTCCACATTTTTGATTTATCTGTTTTAAGAAACATAAAATTTGGCACCGGTCTAATTTTACTTAGGGGATTAGAAATAAAAAAAATTTCGACAGTGATGCTAAGAATAAACCATTTGAGAAACCTGTTTTAATTTAATAAAGGCCTGATCACCCGATGTTTAATTAGGCGGGGTGTCACAATTAAATTTACACTATAATTAAAAATTTTGGGCATTTTGGAAATACTCTCTTGCCCATCTTCCAAGCTCCAAATGAAACCCCCGCTCTCTGATTATGCCAAGCCCCCAAATGAAACCCTATCTCCCCATTATTTCCCCTTCACTCATTTTTTATTTACCTCTCCACTGACTCCATTGATGTTTTTTCCTCATCCTGAGTGTCAGAGCGTGCCAGATTTCCCCCACCTCAGGTAATTGTGTGTCGAGTATATTTTTTTAGATATGTGTGTGATGATTTAGTTTTCAAGAATTAATTTCTTTCAGATACTGATTAAGTTATAAACTATTTGTGTAGACGTGCATGTGTATGTTTTGCCACCCACCTTATTTGGTGTTTCTATTTTGTTTTGTAGATATTTTGGTTTTGCGAATAAGGTATACTTTATGATCTCTCTTTTGCTTATGTATTAATGGTATCATATATCTCTGTGATCCTCTAGCCTCAGGTTTAAGGTTCATTAGATCCTGTTTCGGCTTGGATATATTGGGCTAGTAATTTTTTTTTGTTTTTTAGATACCAGTTTTTTGGTTTCAAAAATCGGGTTATTAATTTTTTTTGGAGTTTCTTTCAGATCCATTGTTTAAAGGTTACAGACCCCTTTCAGGTATAAACAATTATATTGAATCTAATTGTATGTTTATTAAATCTGAAAGGTACACGGAATTTTAGACTTTACTCATTCATATCGGTAGTATCTTGGTCTCTCTCTTAGTGTAAGTTTTAACATAATATGTAGTTATATTTAGTTTATTTCCCCCACCTCTCAGCACAGTCAAACGAACTCTCAATTTTCTTACTAATCAGTTTTATTATTGTAACATTTGAAATCATATTTGGGTTTGAGATAAAGATTTTGGGATTTTGATTTATGTTCAATCAAACACACTACATTGTAGCTATAACAGTATGGTTTGATTTATATTTGTCCTCTCTACAGTTTTCCGAATTAGACATTATGGTGTGATTAATGTTGGGACGCGGTTGAGGTAGTTTTTAATTTGTGTTGGTTTCAATCTAATTTATTTTTATTATTTGGTTATATAGATAAAAATATTACTTTATGTGTGTCAATTGGCTGGCAATAAGTGCGTACAAAAAGGTTTTTAAGAAAGGTGGAAAAGGAGCTTCTGAAACTGTTATACGATCTGAAATTATATGGTGCGATTTTGCAATTTTCTTATGTAGATTTTCTTTATTAGGTCTTTGTCGCTTTGGTATATATTTGGTTCATAGATTTTAATTCATCTTTCCTTTTGATTTCTAATTATTAGAGAATTTGATCTTGGTACCTGAATTTAGACTGAGTCGTTAAATTTTAGTTTATCATAATGTTATTTTTCACTTTTTGACCAAATTCCACAATACTTTATGATATTATTTTTGTTTTCTATGAAAACTTTCTTTCGTGAGTTAACTTTTATAATTGGGACTATTTTTCACTAGATGAATGTGTATGTTAATTTGATGATTATCGGGTTTTTATATGATATCGCTTAATGATTATCATTTGGATTCTAAAAAGGATGAGGATGATAAGAATTTGAAGGAAAGGATAATCTTAGGTGCTGTACTATAATTTATGTGATGTAGTAGCTCAAGTTACATAGTTACGAATCTGTTTGGGGGTTTTGAATTTGATTTCGAATTGAGGATTTTTTGTTTTTGTTGAAATTTCAAATTGGTGATCTACATTGTTGAAATTTTGAATTGGGGATCTACATTATTCAAATTTTGAATTGAGGATCTTTTTATGCACTTTTTTTAATGTATTGTATTTTTTATTGCCATCTCATCAATCTCTTATTTCAGGTATTATCTTCAAGGTGTGAAATTGTATGCTTTCCACGTATTTTAGAAAATTCCCAAATGTTTGTTTACTATCCTTTGTGAAATTGCACTGTCATTATTTATATTGTAAATTTTTTGGTTTTTGTTATTTACGTTTCGATTTGGGTTTTCTCATTTTAAATACTTACATTGTTGGTACTTACTCTCAGTTTGATTTAGCTCAGGTATTTACATTTTTTATTTATAGATTTTTGCCCATTGTTTCACCTTCATTCGTCACTATTTTTTATTTGGTTCGGATGCTTACTCTCAGTTTGATTTAGCTCAGGTATTTACATTGTTGGGTTATAAATTTTTACCCATCGTTTCACCTTCAATCATCACTGTTTGATAGGTACTTACATTATACATTTTTGGGTTTTCATCCTTGACGTTTCGATATTTACATTCTATTTAAGTGTGTACAAGTACATAAGCAACATGTATTCAATTTAGCTTTGATTACTCAAAGACATGCCTATATGTTCTGCTCTTTGATTTCATCAAATATTTAAACTACTCACATGACTTTTGTCACACTGAACATTGAACTCCCAAATTAAACATGAAATCCCATATTAAAGATAGGATCAGTTGCCTCAGTTGGGCAAACGTAACGCACCCATCCTAATTAGGAATTAGCATTACAAATGAATGAATGGTCTACTCTGCTACAACTGTAATTTGTGCATTACAATGAATGGTCTGCAATACTTTTTTATAGTTGCCATTTTTTTATGAAACAACTAATTTTACACTTATTAAACAACTAGCATTAATAACTGTCTGAAGTGATCACTGTACACTTATGTACTTATTTGGTTGGTGTTTGTGCGTCAAATGTGTTTTTCCTTCATAATGTGCACAATTTAATAGAGGTTGTAACATATTCTTAGACATTTTCTTTTGGTTTCATTCTCTAACTTGATTTCCTATACATTATTATATTTTGGCTTTATGGTACTAATTTGGTTTCGGGTGTTTCAATGAATTGTTTTGGGGTGTTTCAATGAATTAGCAAAACTCACATGTATTTAGATGAATTGGTTTTGGGTGTTTCGAGTTGAAATTTTAACTTACTAATTGGGAGGGATGGAATTTTGTAAGATTTTGAGTCCCTCTAAATGCTTCTGACTTGGTGATAATTACCCCAATTTTGTATATGGACCAACTTCCAGTTGAATGTTGTTAATCGCCTTAGTGATCTTTAGATAATGTTCGGTTTCTCCAGACATTAACTACTTACACATGCATTTATTTTTTATATTTTTAGCTTAACTCATATTTTCCTAAATGTACATTGTATTACTCTATGTGGTGTCCTTTTTTATGATTTGTTTTGTTGGAAAAATGCTATTCATTAATTACATGGTCTATTGGTTATGTATTTGTTAAATGATTATTCCTTTTCTTTTTTGTTTATTATAATGAGTTTTTGATCCTAAACTGTTGACATTTCAAGTTAGACAGCAAATTGGATATCCTTGATTTGTCGTGTTAATTTATTTCACATGGACTATTACTTTTATCATATGTATTGTGGCTTGAAGGCATAAATTTACTTAGTTCCATTGGCACAACAATAATTCTATCGCAAGTGGTACATGGAAGCGAAGAATAATGTAAAATTACTCGGCGGATTCTTTAAAGTAACCCGTTTAGGGGAAAGTTCGAATAATCTATCAAAAACTTAGAAATTACTAGAATTATTACATCATATTCAGCTGTGAAGAAATTACTAAAACGTCTTATATATAGAATGACTCAGTTGTGAAGAAATGACTGGAATGACTACATCATATTCAGTTCCACTAGAAGCAGGTTACCCTTTACAATTTGTGTAGGCTACCCTCTGTAATTTGTTCTCCAAGGTCATAATATATTTTCCTAAATAATATTTTATATGAGTGAATTTCATATTTAAGTTGATATTGTTTCCACTTCAACTATTTTTTATCCACATGGAGTATGAATTTTGTTATTTATGTTTTAATTTTCAGGTACTAATTTGGACTCTGTATAATGTTTTTCGGGTTAAATACACTTGAGGTATACCCTCTTATCTGTTTTTTCCTCTGTATTTAGGATGTCTGTGTAAGCGTGTGCATTACTTTTTTAATCTTAGTAGTTGTTTTTAAACATACCTGATCATGAGAATTGTTTAATGGGGTTATTTCGGTACTATTTTTGTAGTTTTAAACCATTTTTAAGATAATGTTCACAAAACAATTAGGTTATACCGCACTAATAATGATGCATTGTATTTGTATATACTCCACATTAGCCTAAACGTAGGTTACACAAAATGGTTGAACTGTTTATCTACGTACTTCTGTATTTGGTAATGGTATCTTTACTTTTTTTTTCCTTCCTGATTTGGTGGTTTATAAATTTATAATGATTTTGATTTATGTGGATTTGATGATGGTGAGCGATGGGTCGTCTGTATACATGATGATGAGTGCTGGATCGGCTACATCGGGCATCCCCAACTTGAACTACACTCGAATTTGGGTTGTATCGGGCATCCCCAACTTGATCATGGGTGTGCACTGATATGGTGTATCACTTTAATGTGGTCTAATGTGTTACGAAGCAGGACAAAACCAAAGTACTTGGGTGTATAGAAGAACCCTCTTGGCCTAGCAATATGTCCTTACACTAACAATTGTAAATCTAATTCAGAGAATGTCATTGATCTACTCCATTTTGACACTCGGTAATTTCCCTTCACATTTAGCATATGTTCAGTTCCAATTGTCACCCATTATACTCTGACATACAATTTAGAGTTTTGGTGAACTCTCAACTTGAGAGAAGATGGTCAAATATGTATAAACTTGGTATTATATATAAACTTGGTAAAATATAATGAATATAAATATTATACCATATTGTATTGTATAATGTTATCTGAGACACATAATGGTAACTTTACACATCAAATTGTTGATGATGACAAAGAGGTGTTCTATCAAATTTATGTGGAGGGGATTGGATATCATTTCTTCAGTTGTCGCCCTGCAGTAGCCATCGAGAGATGATCGACTATGCAACCCTCTCTCATGTTGCGAAAGTGAAATAAGGGTGCGTTCGATTCACTCTGTTCTAATGTCTATTTTATGTAAAAGGCTTTGAAAGAAGGATTTATTTTGCAACTGTACTTTTTTGGTGATGAGAAGGACGAGGTGGTGGTGTAACAATTATTGTGTCACGAGAGAAGGTAAGTGGAGCATTGATTTTTTTTTGTTACATCGTTTGTTTTATTTCGTGGAGATCTATTTTGGTTTGCTATCACAGGTCACATCACTGCTGTTTTGGTTTGCTGTCACAACTCGCATCGCACCCCTGTTTTATCTTCCCTATGTTGGAGTATCTATTTGTGGACTTTTTCATACCTTACTGCCTAGATCATTCCAAATTTTCTCGATCCATCTTCTACTATTGAATCATTAGTTTGTTTCAATGAAATTTTGGTTCCAATTTTTTTGTTTATCTTCAAATGGCTGGGAGTTTCGGATTCGATTTAGCAGGTACTGTAATATGATAGCCAATGTTCATATTGAGTTAGTGTAATGCTTAAAGTGATCATCCAGTGTGAATAAGAATGTAAATACCAGATCAATAGCTTGAAAATTGTCATTCAATGTTAATATAATGAATTGCATTATGTTAGTGTACTATCCTATTTTAGCTTATGAAATACTAAAATTCTTATTTTTGTCTCACTTACCTACGAGCTACATTTGGTGAGTTAAAGTCTAATTCATTGATTTCTTATTTAGTGACTTTTTAATTTTATAATGTGAATGACAGTACCATACAACACCTAATCGCAACACTCATAGGAAGCGCCTGAATCCTAATCGCAAACAATCGTGTACCGAACATTGATGTATCCTGATTAATGGTATGTTATCATTATAAAACAATAGCGGTAAAACAAGAAATTCCATTACATCAATTTAATTGTTGTTGAAAAATTTCTATTCATAATTAGGGTAAAATGAAAAATTCACCATTGGTTTCGAAGTTAGACCACAAATTTAATTTTGAGAGGAAACATAGATTAACACCTGTCAGATCTGATATTTTTGGACCTATGTTTTTCAGTTTTCATTTTCTGATGTTTTTCATTATTGAACCTATGTTGTAGAACCAGTGTTCCAGAGCCGGATGCTTTTTGAACATCTTGAAATGTGCTTTTATGATATTATATAATTGAAAGACTTGAAAAAATATTTTGGATTGTTGAGTATTGGGTTTTGATTTGTCATACACACTCCCCATTTCCCCTATAATCAGTGATATGCACCGGTTTATTATCTCTAAAATTTTTAGGTATCTCTGCGGTGATTTGTGCACATTTTATGAAATTTCTTGGTTTTTACTCTTATTGTTTTTTGTCAATGAGGGAGAATATTCATGATTACCAGGTGTATTGTAGGCATTATAAATGTTTTATGATTCAGAAAATTGGATAGTTTTTTACATAGATATGTTGAAGGGTTCATGTGGGGATTATAGTTTTTTACATAAATATACCAGTTTCTTATTTGTTTGATTTAATCTAAGGTTTGTTGTCTGGTTTAAGTGATCTCTGCTTTCTTTCCATAGGTGTTACAATTGTGGTACTATTTCGTTTGCCATAGTTTGTTGCCTAAAAGGGCTTTATAAAACACTATATACTAGTTGCTAAAATCTTTTATAGTTGTTGATTACATAAAGCAAGTTTAGTACTCTTCTCCTTTTTTATAAATGTAGGATCAATAATAAAATTTGTTGTTGGGAGATATTTGTGAATTTTTTGGATAAACATGTATTAACACCCCTTCCCATTTTATCCAATAAGTGTTTCTTAAACTTATCATACTTCTATTTTAATAATATTTGGTTAAACTTTCGTAGTTGGTGTTTCTATTGCTTGATTAAAAGGTATTTTTTTCACATCTTCAACCCGTGCTAGCAAACACCGGATATTTTAATACATCTTGTATTTTGGGGGGTTATTGTTTTTTATTTGAACTTAAATATAGTTACAGAGCTTAAGCTTTGAATTATTACAGGTAGCTTCTCCTTTTTTTATTTGTAGGAGTCACTTGAGTTAACAGATGAAAGTGAAAATGATAGGTGTACTGATTGTTATATGTTCGGAGAGATAATGATTTGCGCTTTTTGTGTTTCCCAAGGATATTAAAGATTTCATTTTGTGATTTTGTTTTGGGTTTGATCGTAGTCGTTATGTCAAAAGACTCCAAACGATCAGTTTGAGTTGGAGGATATTCAGTTCGATATTATTGGATTTACATATTTGGGTCATATTTTAGATAGGTATTAGTTGCATTTAACTTGAATATAGCTTTAATTTTAAAAAATTATTTGATATTACGTTATTGTAGGTAATTTTTTCATCAATAAAAGCCAAATGATATTTATATTTATTGCCAATCGACACTTAAAAGTTCAAACTCGTGTTTATTGCCATATATATGTTATAATGCAAAATAGCAGATGGTTGAGGAGAGCATAGGTAAATCTTCATCCCAAGTGTAAAAGGGGCATAGGATCCTATAGTAGCCCCACAAAAACATGTCCCGGTCATAATTTTGCAAGTGTTTCTGATCAAGCCATAACCAAACAGTGTGTCTGATCAAGCCATAACCAAAGCCAAAATCATCACGAGGACATAAATAAGTGAGTTGATCTCGAAGTTTATTATGTTTGAGTGACCTATTATTTTGATCATTGTATTTTTTATGGAGTCTCCTCATTTCTAACTGTATGGTTACCAATAACTGAGGAGACTCCAAAATTTTATGGAGTCTCCTTATTTCTAACTGAGGAGACTCCAAAATTTTATGGAGTCTCCACATTTCTAACTCCACACTTTTTGGGACCATTGTAAATTTATTTTAGGGATGTAACTCAAAAGTGATCATAAAGTGGGTGTTCAAGTCAAAATCACCCTTAAATTTATAATAAACACTACATTCGTTTTCCTTCTTTTCATTTTCCAGTCTTTGGGATGCAAGAAATGTATATGGAGCTCCGATGGAAGATGACATGCTGACAACTGGCACTCCTCTTAGCAGTCCATCATTAACTGATATGATTATCAATGACCCGATACTTAGTGGAGTAAAGGTATATTTTGTGTTGGTCCTTTCTTTATCCTCATTTGAAGAACCTTGCCTTTTTTCCATAGAAAAGATGATTGGTAGAAAAAAAAAACTCAACCCTTGGTATGTGTTTGTTAGCACACATTTTTCATGGAAAAGCCCAAAGTTCTATCTTTTTTTATCTTGGATAAAACATATTTTTCACCATACATGTATTATACATTCTTGATTCCCTGTTTCTAAAAATATTTATTCAAAGTCTTTTTCTTTTCAGATGTGTGCAACTATGTCATTGAAGATGTTGCTGTTGAAGACTATTAAGTCAACTACTACAAATGTTTTTGCCAAATGTTACCCATGGTGCGATCCCGGGTTCCATCTTTGCCCAGAATCCAGACAATCAAATATTAAATCAATGATTGGGTGTAAATAGAATTTTCTTCAAAATTTTGAATTTCCTATTGTGATACACGATATTTTTAGAGTTAAATAGTTGATGATATATGCGAGGTCCGAGATGGGATATTATTATTACCATTAATGTCAAACATGGTATTTTGGATTGTTTAAACAGTGTGGATAGTTATATAAACAAAGGAAACTATGCCCAATATTTATAATAAAGGTTATTATTGTTGGACTATTTATTATTTGTTAAACAGGGTGGATAGTCCTATAAATAATGGTTATTATAGCAAAAATTTTTAAAACTACACTTTGTTTTGTCAGAGAATGAAATTTTTGATGTTTTATAGTTACATACTTTGAAATTTTTTGTAGTTTTCCGATTACGTACTTTGTTAAATTTTCTTCGTGCCTTCAGGCATGGGCATACGCAAGTGTATATATATATATATATATATATATATATATATATATATATATATATATATAGAGAGAGAGAGAGAGAGAGAGAGAGAGAGAGAGAGAGAGAGATGCCTCCTTTTGTTTGGACTCCTTATGATGCAGACCCCGGTACATACAATTTTGTAAAATAGTAAAAAAATGAATTTTTTTGATGAAACGTAATGGATATGATATCCTCAGATAGAAGATCATCTCCAACTTTTTTCATAAAAAAAATTCAATCAAAAATCATTGAGATGAGGTGATTGGTCAAAAAATTGTTTAAATATGCATTTTCGACCGTTGAAATTTTTTACGATCATCTCAACCACTTTTTGATTGAATTTTTTGATGAAACTTCATCAATGTGATCTCGACAGTTAGAGAATCATATCCATGAAGGTTCATCATAAAGTTTGAATTAATCAAACGGCGGGCGCAGACCAAAAATTTCAACGGTAAAAAATGCATATTTTTACCATTTTTTTACATATCACCTGATCTCATCAGTTTTTAATGAATTTTTGGATGAAAAAAAATTGAATATGATCTTCTCACCATTTAGATGATATCCATCAAGTTTCAATAAAAAATATCATTTTTTACTATTTAAAAAAAATGGTACGTACTGGGCTTTATACCATAAGGAGTCCTTACAAGAGACTTTATCTCTCTCTCTCTCTCTCTCTCTCTCTCTCTGAGAGAAAGAGGTTCAAAGTGAATTAAAATAATGAAGTTTTTTATGAACCTAATTAGAAATTAAAAATAATCCTTAATTCATTGTCCTAATTGGTCTGCACCAATGGCAATGGATAGGATGTGACACGTGTGTTTTTTAATATGTACACACAGCCTTACCCCTCCCCACCCTCTACCCCAACCTAACCCATCTTCTCCCAACCCATATCATAACCCATTTACCGGTAATAGGTAGAGTAACACCACACTAAAAAATTTGACTTGATAAGGTCCATGACCGTGAGAAGTCTGAGGGTCGAAAAACGTTACTAATGCCGTTTAATACAAGATTAAACTGTATAAGCAACTCCGAGATGTTTGTTGAAGAAATCCTTTTCTTTTGAAAATAAAAATTATAAACAACAAGATGTGTTTACAAAAACTTATGTACGAGAGTAATCAAGACTTTGTAATCAGTTTTAAAACTAAGACAGTTTCAAAAATTCAGTACACTATAGAATGAGATGAGATGAGATGATGAAGATAATCAGAACACACAGTTTTTAACGTGGTAAAACCTCTCCCAATACAGGAAACATCCAAGGTGAATTCTAAGTCACAAAAGTAAAAATCCACTAACAACAAATAGCAGTTACAAACAATACAACATACATGCACACAAATCAACCTATTCTAAGTTTAGGAATATACCCCACTTGGTGTCCTTCTAACTTCTCATAGATCTGATTGTTGATGATGTTCTTCCAGTTTGATAACTTCCTTTGCTTTAGCTTCCTTGCGTCGACTCAATAATCTTTGATCTTATTCACAACACTTCCAGTGTAGTAGTGTGTTAAGTGTTTGTGATGTGATTCCTATCAACATGCATGAACTCACACACACTTAGTTTTACAAACAGTCCTACAAAATTACATATAAAGACTATATGCTGTGATTTTCTTTTCTTTCTTTCTTATAGAACTTGAAACCTTTTTGACCTTTAAATATAACCCAGATTCCACGGATATCTTGCTTCAAAATCGGTCAAGATCTTATTCAATCTCTGTTTTAAAAATATTTTTGAGATTGAAAATCTCCAAGTGTGAATCCAACTAGGTCAAGGTTAAGTTTCATAAGAATAGTTTCCATAAAACATTTTTAAAACTAAATCAGTAAGGATTTTCTTAAATCGAGAAAGAAACATGCAGATCTAGTGAAATGTAACATACAGAGTGTAGATCTACAATTTCTATGAAGAAGAAATACAGATCTTCACATGAATGTTTAAGTTGGTAATAAGATCACTGATTAAGAGGTTACAACTTCAATATGAACAACCAAGAAACACCACTCTCTCATAAACACTCAAGGTTGTGTTTGGGGTTGTGTGTTTACGAAGGTTTGAATCAGATTCGAAGTGTTTAGGGTTAGGGTTAGGATTTGGCTAACACAGTTTTTCCTTTCTCTCTCTTATCTCTTTTCTTTTCTCTCTTCTCTCTCACTTCTCTCTTCTCTCTATTTTTTTCTCTCAGAAATGACGACTTCCAAAAGTCTTGAAAGGTTGAGAATTAGAGGGCTTTTATAGGAGTGGAGGAAGATTCTGGAGAGTCGAAGGGAATCAAGGGCTGAGATTAAGTCTTCCTAATGTTGACTTGATCTAAGGGTTATAAGAAGGAGATGGATAAGTCGAATGTGATTGGTTCACAGGATAGCACACGGATAGGTTTAAAACACATGCATGCCATCGATAAGGATTGATCCAACGATCAGCAAACCACCAGGAAACCCTCTCACATAACAAACACAAATAGATACAACAGAAACGTGACAAGTGTTGGCATATAAGTGGCTTACAAATGCGCGTCAAAGTTAATTACAGGCTGCACCCTGAAGTCTCTAGCGCATTTACATTCTACCTAATCAAACATTCCAATGAAAAATGAATTTTTCAAAATAGCAAATTGTAACAACCCGTGTAATTTTGGGCTATTTTAATTAATTTCTAGAAAATGGAGGAAAATAAAGTTTTTGATAAAATTATTTTATTGCTCAAATATGTTTGTTATTATTTTTAAAGGTGAGAGTTTCAAACGGTTTCGAAAACGGAGTTAAAACGGGTTTTAAAATGATTTTTAAATGTTTTTAACTCTTGGAGTTGTTTTGACTTCCAACTCTTCATTTCTTTGCCTTATTTAAAGGAGTCTTTTGGATTCCAACTCTTCATTTATTTGCATTACAAAAGGAAGTCGTGGTCAACTCTTTTAACATACTTTTGGCACAAATTTTGGCAGCAAATATATTTTATATTCCTCTTCTTTTTATATACACATTGGCCCTTGAGATTTGTGAGTTCCAACCTTTGATTAGAGGTGTTCCTGGGGCTATTTTGTTGGAGGTTCTTGGAGAAGATTTTGTAGATCTTTGGTGATGATCTTGATGATGTGATCGTTAGTTTCTCATCATGGTTTGAGGTATGGGGTTTTACACAATATGCTCCTTTAAATCTCGCGAGTGTCATTCTCTTTGATTTCATGTTTAATTGAACTCATATTTGAATTGATAAATTCATTGAAATCTGGAAAATAATTGTTGAAATTATTTTGATTCATGTGGTATCATTATATTGTTGATGAGCACGTTGTCATGAGATTTTAATATGGCACGGAGGTTGGGCACCCGCCAAAATTCCTGTTTCCCGGGCGGGCGGGGTGTTACACAAATTAACCCCACAAATTTTATAATCACACTTTTATTAATGAAAACATTATTTAAAAAATGTTTAAAAATGTTTAAAAATTTCCAAAATAATTATTAAAACAACATTTTAAGGGGAATTTATCACACAATCAATTTTAAGCAATATATACACATGCATGCACTTCTAATGTGTGTAGTGTGATTCAATTTATACCTTCTTGGATTATTGAAGAGGATTAGAGAGATTAATTCTGAGGCTCTTTGGATTCTAGGTTAGACAACCAATTTTGTCACTATTTCCAAATTAGTTGAGCACTTATACAATATAGACTTAAGCAAGTCAAATGTATAAGGTGCTTCAATATCCCCCTTTGGAAATATGAGACAAAATCTCCTTTGAGTTAGCTTAAACTCTTAGGGGACCAAAAAAAATAAAACCTAGTCCTATACAAAAGATACTATCTACCCATTTCCTAGAAAGTTAAAAATTACATAACTCAACTATTTACAAAATTTGTACACTAGAAATGGTAGACAATCAGTAGAAAAGATTCCTGCAAATATGCACACTAAGATCAAGCAGTTTAGATGAAATGTGAACAAAACATTGAACCCGTAAGACTCAAATTTATCCCCCATTTTGTCTCAAATGGACAAAGGGTAAAAATTAAGGTCTTCAGAGTTTAATCAGCACATACCATACCTATAGAATTACGCAAATATAGAAATCTGTTATAGTCTAAAGGTTTAGTGAACATGTCTGCAAGTTGCAGATCAGTAGGCATGTAATGGATTTCTAACTCCTTAGTTTCAACAAGTTCGCGTATAAAATGATGTCTTATTTTAATATTCTTAATTCGCGAGTGTTGAACCGGGTTTTTAGATATGTTAATAGCGCTTTGATTGTCACAATACAATTGTAACTGATCTTCTTTAATCCCATAGTCGCTTAACATTTGTTTTATCCATAACAATTGAGCACAGCAACTTCCAGCTGCTATATATTCTGACTCAGTTGTAGATAAAGATTTGCAATTCTGTTTTTTGCTACTCCAACCAACTAAATTATTGCCGACATAATAGCAGGCACCTGATGTACTTTTACTATCATCAGTACATCCGGCCCAATCAGCATCAGTATACCCTATGACGGTACTGCAGGTATCATTAGTGTACCTAAATCCAAGATTAAGAGTGCCCTTTATGTACTTGATTATACGTTTTATACACGATAAGTGGCTCTCTTTAGGGTTATTCTGGTAAGGAGCACACAGACATACAGCATACATTATATTTGGTCACGAGGCAGTAAGATAGAGTAGGCTACCAATCATACTACGATAAAGTGTGGAATCAACAGACTTTCCATTTTCATCTTTACATAATTTAACAGTAGTACTCATAGGCGTTTTGGCAACTTCAGCATTATCTAAACCAAATTTCTTAACCAGATCTAAGGCATACTTAGTTTGAGAGACAAATAGTCCATCAGAATTCTGTTTCACTTGAAATCCTAAGAAAAGTTGTAGCTCCCCCATAAGGGACATGTGAAACTCCTTATGCATAATAGCAGAAAAAGATTTAACTTCAGGTGTTGAAGTGGACCCAAAAATGATGTCGTCTACATAGACTTGGGCAATAATAATGTTTTTGTCAAAATGTTTGACAAAGAGGGTCTGGTCATTTCCTCCTCTCTTAAAACCCTTATCCAACAAAAAGTTGGAAAGGCGTTCATACCAAGCTCGAGGAGCTTGTTTTAAGCCATACAAAGCCTTTTTTAGACGAAAGACATGGTCAGGGTATTTAGGGTCAATGAACCCTTTGGGTTGTTCTACATATGTTTCTTCGGACAGAATTCCATTGAGGAAGGCAGACTTGACATCCATTTCATAAAGTGTAAATTTTAAGTGACACGCTATGGCGAAAAGGAGTCGAACAGATTCAAGACGAGTGACAGGGGCAAATGTCTCGCTAAAATCTATTCCTTCTATTTGTGAGTAACCTTGAGTAACTAGTCTAGCTTTGTTTCTAAGGATTACCCCATTTTCATCAGATTTGTTCTTAAAGATCCAACGTGTCCCAATAACATTTTTGTTTTGAGGCCGCGGTACAAGATACCAGACATCGTGAATGACAAATTGTAAAAGTTCTTCCTGCATAGCAGAAATCCAGTGTGTCATTCAATGCTTCATTAACATTTTTCAGTTCCACAAGGGAGACGAAACATGCATAATTAGTATAATTTCTTAACTGGGATCTAGTACGAACTGGCTCATTAGGATTACCGACCACGTTGTCAATGGGATGATCTTTAGAGACCCAGCCAGGTACTTCTGGACTCTCAATAGGTAATGAGTCATCTATTTCTGGTGAATCAGTTTT
Source organism: Sambucus nigra (assembly GCA_949130495.1). Taxonomy (NCBI): domain Eukaryota; kingdom Viridiplantae; phylum Streptophyta; class Magnoliopsida; order Dipsacales; family Adoxaceae; genus Sambucus; species Sambucus nigra. The sequence continues at coordinate 329,004,292 of OX422219.1, read as the reverse complement.
GAAATCATTTTCAGATTCAACCACAATAGGTGATTCAGATATCTTATTTTCGACAATAGTATCGCTTACAATTACATTTATCGATTCCATAAGGGCCTTAGTACGCAGATTGTATATACGATAAGCATGACTGTTTGGAGAGTATCCTAAGAAGATGGATTTATCACCACGCGTTTCGAATTTAGACAGATGTTCTCTGTCTTTACAGACATAACACTGACTTCCGAAAGTTCTTAGATATTTCAGATTAGGCTTCTTACCGTACCACAACTCATAAGGGGTTTGTTTAGTGTTTTTCCTAAGGTAAACCCTATTAATGATATGACATGCAGTTCTAATAGATTCTACCCAGAAGTATTTAGGTAGAGATTTGGCATACAACATGACACCTGCCATCTCTTGAAGAGTTCGGTTTTTCCTTTCAGCAATACCATTCTGCTGAGGAGTCTTAGGGGCACTGAATTCGTGTTTGTAACCGTTATAGTTACAATATTCAACTATTCCTGTGTCTATGAACTCTCCCCCTCTATCACTACGAATACGATTGACTTGTGTGTCCTTCCAATTTTCAATTCTTAGTAAGATTTTCAAAAAATTCTGAAACGTGTCAGATTTTTGTTTCAAGAAGGCAACCCAAGTGAATCGTGTGAAATCATCAACCATAACAAGGATATAACTGTGTCCACAAAGACTAACAGTTCTAGAGGGACCAATAAGGTCCATATGGATGAGATCTAGAGGTCTAGAGGTGAGAATGTCTTTAACCTTTTTATGCGAAGTCTTAACTATTTTTCCTTCCTGGCAATGACCACATACAACACTAGAAATAGGTTTAATTTTAGGAATTCCTCTAACAATCTCTTGACTAGACAATCTACCAAGGATATCATAACTTAGGTGACCCATACGATTATGCCAAATTTCATTGTCATCCATTCTGACAATGTTACAGGTTTCAGAACCAGTCTTGACAGTATAACAATTGTCAGGTGTTCTAAATCCGGTAATAATGCATTTACCTTTATCATTTAGAATTTTACAATTGTTCTTTGAAAAGGTAACTATATGGTCAGAGTCACAAAATTGTGATATACTTAGGAGGTTGGAATAAAGGCCTTTAACTAAAAGTACATTTTCGAGAGTAGGCATTCCCTCTTCTTTTAGGGTTCCTTTACCTATGATCTGGGATGAAACTCCGTCACCAAAGATTACTTTGCCTCCAGCAAATCTGGTTTTGTTTAAGAGTTTGGTTTCAACTCCTGTCATATGTTTGGAGCATCCTGAATCTAAGTACCAACCAGATGAAGTGTGTTCATGTTTTAAAGCACTGATAACAATGTTACACTTCATTTGGGGTAAAAGATCATCTTTTCTAACCCAAATAGCTCTAGTTTTAATTTTGCGCAAGTTTGCCCTCATTTGATAAAATTTTCGAGAAACAGCTTTTTGTCGAAAAACATTTGGAGCAACAAACTGATTACTGTGGAAAATTTGAGCTTTTGGTTTAGGAAAGTTTCTGGGAGCCTTTCTCTTAAATGAACTCTTAGTTTTGGTCTTTCTATTCCTGTAGTTAGAGTTCTTATCAGGTTGTCTTGGAAGGACATAATGGTTATGATTTTGCCTAGAATAGTTAAAGTTCTTGTAGACAGAAGAGTTGTACACAGGAGTGTTTAGACGCCTAGCATAACAACCTTCAAAGGAATGACCATAAATGTCACAGTAGGGGCAATATTGATTGCTTGAGGGATGAACTTCCTTAGGAAAACTTCTAAAGATGGGTTTAACAGCATTCTATTCAGAAGTACTATTCGTAGGAGGGATGGTTTTAAAGGTAGATTCAGCCTTTCTGATCAAAGGACAGACGTATTTAGTCTTAAGTGTAGTGTCAGCCTTAGAATTACTAGACTCTCCAATGTCTTTCTGTTGTTGCTTTTGATCAAATTCCTTTTTAATAAAATGAAAATCTGGACATGTTTCAATTGGTATTTTGCCCCCCAGAAACAAACCTAATAGGTTCAAGATTTGTAGTTTGTTGTTTGTTCTTAGGGCAAAATCCAATACCGGTTCAATCATCAGAATTGGTCTTGGAGTCAACAACAAAGTCAGTAAAACAATTTGAATTGTTTTCAAACTTAATTTTTTTTTTGAAAACAGTAGCTGTCTTTGTTTTTGCTTCCTCCAGTTCTAATAATGTTCCCTTGTATTTCATTTCCAGGGTTTCAAAATATTTAGTCAACTCTTTTAATTTTTGATCAAAAGTTTCAATTTCAGATTGATGAGACAGACACTGGTTAGTGTATTCTTCAGCATTCAGCTTCACAATAAGACTTAGATCATCTAATTTCTTAGTTAGGTCTCTAACAGTTTTCTCTAGTCTAGTGCCTTTTTGAGAGTTTTAGCATACAAAGTATGAATATCTGGGAGGTCATCTGTGTCTGAGTCGCTAAGTGAAGTGTGTGTAGTGACCCCTAACGATTCAATTTTAGTACACACGCACCCATTTACATCTTCGTTATCGAGATCACTTTGACTCACACACACGGAGCTAGAACTAGCTACATTTTCAAATAATAAAGCATCTAGGCCAGTCAAAGCAGTATTCACATAAGCAGGAGTATGAGCATCATTATCACACATAGGCATATCATCATTGTAAATGATCTTAGCATAAAAGGACATGCAAGGGTCAAGTACATTTGATAACTCAAGTTCCTTTTCATAAGAGTCACTTGAATCATTCCAAGTTTTACAGACATTGGCTCTATTGTGTGTGTTGGCTTTATTCAGATTAACTCTGCAATCGTGAGCAATGTGACCTAGTTTCCCACATCTAAAACATTCAATCTTTTTAAGGTCTCTGCTGGGTCTGGAGTTGTTGTCCTTAGGATGTTTGTCAAGACCTCTCTCATGAGGTTTGGGATTAGACAGAGTAGGATAATTAGGCTTTCCTTGTTTAGTTGCCTGTTTGTTTCTAAATTTAACAATTTTCTTAAATTGTTTAGACATTAAGGCAATCTGATTATCTAGTTTGTCTATATCACACTCCTCATCAGAGTCAGAGTTGATCAAATTAGTCTCAAGTTTAGATATCTTAGAGGCAAAACTCAAGTTAGAATTGGGCTATTTTCTTTGTGAATGATTTAATTGTTTCTTAAAGTCTAATTCCATTTCCACAGTCCTAAGTTTGCTACTGAGTAACTCAGGGGTAAGGTTTTGATCACTCATATCCTCAATAGCATACCTCTTGCTGTCAAACTTTTGTGGTAATGATCTTAGAATTTTAAAAACAATTTCATTCCTATCATATGTTATACCATTAGCATGCAACTTAGTAACTATATCAGTTAAGTTCATGTAAAAATCATCAAAAGACTCAGAGTCAGACATAATTAAAGAGTTGTACTGCTGGGTAAGCATTTGAGTTTTAGCAGCTTTAACTCTTGAGTCTCCTTCATGGGCAGGGATTAATGTGTCCCAAGCTTCCTTAGAAGTGGCACAAGATGAGATTCTCTTGAACTCATACTCATTAATAGACATAAAAATGGCATTCTTGCCTTTATTGTTATTTCGAGAAATAGTTTTCTCTTCTTGGGTAAACTCACTTAAGATTTTCTTTACCCTCTCATCACTTCCTTCAGTGGCTGGTTTAGTAGGATAAGTGTATCCATTTTCAATAATGTCCCAGACATCATCTCCTAAAGTCCCTTGGATGAAGGCAACCATTCTTACTTTCCAGTAAGCAAAGTTGTTACCATCAAAGAGTGGAGGTCTGGACAGATTACCAAACCTTTCATTCTTCTCGTCCATAGTTAGATTTTTCAGAAAACGATTTCAGAAACACAAGATCTTTTTGAAATAAAAGTTTACAGGGCTCTCATACCAATTGAAAAATGTTACTAATGTCGTTTAATACAAGATTAAACTGTATAAGCAACTCCGAGATGTTTGTTGAAGAAACCCTTTTCTTTTGAAAATAAAAATTATAAACAACAAGATGTGTTTACAAAAACTTATGTACGAGAGTAATCAAGACTTTGTAATTAGTTTTAAAACTAAGACAGTTTCAAAAATTCAGCACACTATAGAATGAGATGAGATGATGAAGATAATCAGAACACACAGTTTTTAATGTGGTAAAACCTCTCCCAATACAGGAAACATCCACGGTGACTTCTAAGTCACAAAAGTAAAAATCCACTAACAACAAATAGCAGTTACAAACAATATAACATACATTCACACAAATCAACCTATTCTAAGTTTAGGAATATACCCCACTTGGTGTCCTTCTAACTTCTCATAGATCTGATTGTTGATGATGTTCTTCCAGTTTGATAACTTCCTTTGCTTTAGCTTCCTTGTGTCGACTCAATAATCTTTGATCTTATTCACAACACTTCCAGTGTAGTAGTGTGTTAAGTGTTTGTGATGTGATTCCTATCAACATGCATGAACTCACACACACTTAGTTTTACAGACAGTCCTAGAAAATTACATATAAGGACTATATGCTGTGATTTTCTTTTCTTTCTTTCTTACAGAACTTGAAACCTTTTTGACCTTTAAATATAACCCAGATTCCACGGATATCTTGCTTCAAAATCGGGCAAGATCTTATTCAATCTCTGTTTTAAAAATATTTTTGAGATTGAAAATCTCCAAGTGTGAATCCAACTAGGTCAAGGTTAAGTTTCATAAGAATAGAAACCATAAAACATTTTTAAAACTAAATCAGTAAGGGTTTTCTTAAATCGAGAAAGAAACATGCAGATCTAGTGAAATGTAACATACAGAGTGTAGATATACAATTTCTATGAAGAAGAAATACAGATCTTCACACGAATGTTTAAGTTGGTAATAAGATCACTGATTAAGAGGTTACATCTTCAATATGAACAACTAAGAAACACCACTCTCTCACAAACACTCAAGGTTGTGTTTGGGGTTGTGTGTATACGAAGGTTTGAATCAGATTTGAAGTGTTTAGGGTTAGGGTTAGGATTTGGCTAACACAGTTTTTCCTTTCTCTCTCTTCTCTCTTTTCTTTTCTCTCTTCTCTATCACTTCTCTCTTCTCTCTATTTTTTTTCTCTCAGAAATGACGACTGCCAAAAGTCTTGAAAGGTTGAGAATTAGAGGGCTTTAATAGGAGTGGAGGAAGATTCTGGAGAGTCGAAGGGAATCAAGGGCTGAGATTAAGTCTTCCTAATGTTGACTTGATCTAAGGGTTATAAGAAGGTGGTGGATAAGTCGAATGTGATTGGTTCACAGGATAGCACACGGATAGGTTTAAAACACATGCAGGCCATCGATAAGGATTGATCCAACGATCAGCAAACCACCAGGCAACCCTCTCACATAACAAACACAAATAGATACAACAGAAACGTGACAAGTGTTGGCATATAAGTGGCTTACAAACGCGCGTCAAAGTTAGTTACAGGCTGCACCCTAAAGTCTCTAGCGCATTTACATTCTACCCAATCAAACATTCCAATGAAAAATGAATTTTTCAAAATAGCAAATTAACCCCACAAATTTTATAATCACAATTTTATTAATGAAAACATTATTTAAAAAATGTTTAAAAATGTTTAAAAATTCCCACAAAAATTATTAAAACAACATTTTAAGGGGAATTTATCACACAATCAATTTTAAGCAATATATACACATGTATGCACTTCTAATGTGTCTAGTGTGATTCAATTTATACCTTTTTGGATTATTGAAGAGGATTAGAGAGATTAATTCTGAGGCTCTTTGGATTCAAGGTTAGACAACCAATTTTGTCACTATTTCCAAATTAGTTGAGCACTTATACAATATAGACTTAAGCTAGTCAAATGTATAAGGTGCTTCAAGGGTGATAACTTCTTCTGTCACAGACTTTTCACGATCAAAGACCATGACAAGTTCATTAGACTTGTCACGGTCCTGCCACGGTCTTTGACCTTGACAAGTTTTGTCACGATCATAGATTGTGACAAACTCGTGACAAAACCCGAAAAAAAATTCACAATCAAAGACCATGACAACTCTGTGACAAGTTTCTTTGCAAGGACTTGTCACGATCTTTGACGGTGATAATTCTGGGCGTAATCTAAAAAAATTGTCGGGCAGTATGGCCACTGCCACTTCCAAGCAATATATTTGTACCTGTTTTAGAAAAAAATTTCCTTCACAAACAAAATATATCTAAATAAAATAGAAATAATACTCCAAATCATGGCATATATAATCCATATCCAAATAAAATTGAAATGCAAATATCCATGATATCCAAACCAAAATGTAACAAAATCAAAAAAATACAACTACGATCGAATATCCAAATATCCAAATAAAAACATAGAAATAATGTTATGAAGAAGGAGTAGGTTAGAGGAGGAATGAAGTCCAGACAACATATGAATTGAGACATCCCTCAATATTTTAAACGTTGCATTGTGCACGCAACCACAAATATGAGTTCTCCTTTACCTCCACCACATGCATGACGAACACTCTTGCCTCAATGTCTTGTAGGGGAAGTCTAAGAACCTTCATACCTGTGAGGAATATCAGATCCCTAAATACCCTCGATATCATCTGCCCATAGTATATGTCAAGTACAAGCACACTCGACCAATCGATTGTTGACATAGGCCGATCAACGGGGGTCATAGTCGGAAATGGATCATCATATGGAGCCGAGTCCGTGTGTATTGACGATGAAGCAATTACATCCTCGTCCTCGTATAACTATACCTCCTTGCCCTTGCCCAACTGATGCTTTATGAAGGCATACATATCTAGGACTCTTGCCTCAAACCTTGATAGCTTCTTATTATGGCCGTCCACCTTGTGTACCAACCCACTGTTGCTCGCCTCTATTTCGATGATCCTAGACTTCTCCACCCATGAGCTCACCCCCTAGTCCTCCCCTTGTAATCCGACTTGAGCACTTGGCTGAGTGCATTCAAAACCAAATATGCTTTGTCGACATCGGGTTGTGATGCAGGCACTTCCTTAAGCTTTGCAGGAAAAAATAAAAATTACACAATTAGTTAATTAAATAAAAAAACTTATAACATAATTAAAAAACTAAGCATTTATAACTTACAATGGTTTCTGCGACGCTCGGGTCCACCTCCTTGTCCTTGCCTTTTTCGTTTGAATTGCCACATAGGCATCGAGCCTATGTGGCTTACCCCTAGGGCCACTCCCCGTGTCCTGAAATAAAATAATACAGAATTAGTAAGTAACGCAAAGTAATGCTAAATTAGAATAACATAAAACTAAACTTAAAGGAAAATAAAAACTTACCATCCTGTGCTCCACCTCAGCGTAAGGCGTTCGCACGAAGTAGTTGATTCGTCCCGAATCATAGCACTCATTACCCTCAAACTTAGGCATTTTAGCCCCTTCGGGTACTATAATTGCTATAATTATGCACATTAATCAAACAACATCCGTTTTAAAAGCTAACATGTTATTTGAGGTATTATAGAGCTTTATGGGTGTTATGGAGCTCAGTATGAAGTTTGGGCACATTCCGATAAAGTTTCGTTGCGATTCGAACGTTCAGGGGAATTTTTGTAATTTCACACTTTCGTATTTTCTCCCAAAGTATTCACGGAAGTTGTAGCCCTCGGTTCAGGTTTCACGTGGCTATGAAAGGTGCTCGAATCGGAGTCCGAACGAAGTAAACACGGACCTTTAATCGGAAAAGAATTATAAGAAAAATAACAAGTTTATTAATACCCACCAAGTCCCTTTTCCCCTTTTTTATCCATGGATTTTTAACAGTGTGCCCCCTCCTTGCCACGCGATCGACCGCGATTTGGCCATCGATCGACCGGGGATCTGTTTTGGTGCTAGTGACCCATTACCTATTTTCTTTTCTCCTTTTCTTTTATTCCTTAAGTTGGGGACTTATCTCTTATTTCTTTTCTTTTTCTTTTTCTTTTATTAGTTTTTGTAACTTAGTATAAATAGCCAACTTTTGGTTCATTTTTTGTAAAGGAGACATAATATCTAGTTTTTCCCTCTCTCTTAGTTTAGTTAGGGTTTGTGCCATTTTTGAGGATTTATGTGGAGAACACCCCTCTCGTCCCTTTTCTTGGTCGTTTGACACCCATTAATGTAAGTGGACACTATTTATTGCCTCTTTTGTCTACTTAAAGCTATCTAGCCCAGATTGTCATGCTTTCCATTTATTTTCGAGCCTAGTTTAATTTGTACTGTTAATTTAATTAGTTGTTGATGTTTTAATTAATTAGTTAGTTTAATTAATATTGTTGATCATGTGTAGCGGCTAAGTTAGTCTAGGTTGTGTTGGATTGAACTCACCTAAGGATTGATTAGTTTCTTTGCTTTCGTGATGGAGGTTTTACGTGTTTATTTCGATTGGGCATTTCTAGTTATTACACCTAGGAGATTTAATGGGGTATATCATGTATTCTCCTCATTTACGACCTTACATGCGTAATTTTCGGGATATTTGTTGACGCCCAAATCTTATTAGACTTTTATGGAAATTTAAGGGTGTGACCACTCTAGGTTTAATTAACTGTTGAAACGAAATGCAATATGAATAAGTCGTGAGCCCATGTAACCATTTTATACTAATTAATTCGGGGTGAGGGATATCCGACACAACCTATAGTTTTTATTCTCTTTATTAATTTAGTTTAAATTCAATCTCGCCTTGTATAATCTTTTCCTTTATTTATTTTTTATTTTGTTAGAAATTATCTTTTACACTTTTATTTTAGAAATATTAAGACCGATTAAATTCTTGCAACTCGTCTCTGTGGATTTTTTATACTCGGACTTGGACGCTATACTCGCTTAAAAGAGTGTAGTCATAAGTTTAGGTTCTTGTATTGAGGAGGTCAATCGAAAACAACGATTAGCCTATAGTTTTTATTCTCTTTATTAATCATAGTTTAATTTAATCACGGCTAAATTAACCCTTTCCTTTAGTATCTTTTTTTTGTAAGCAATATCTTTTTGACTTTCATTTTGATTGAGGGAAAAAAGTAGTGTGTGTCAAGATGATAATCATTGTTTTTGATTCACCTCCTGAATACAAAAACCTAAACTTATGACTACACTCTTTTAGGGAGTATAATGGCCAAGTTCGGGTATCGAAAATCCACAGAGACTAGTTGTTAGTCACACCCCTAAATTCTCATAAAAGTCTAATAACATTTTGGCGTCAATAAATACCCCAAAAATTAGGCATGCAAGGTCGTAAATATGGGGCATACGTGATATACCCCATTAAATCTCTTAGGAGTAATAACTAGGAAAACCCACCCGAAATAAACACGTAAAACTCCATCACTAGAGCAAAGCAACCCGTCAACCTGAAGTGAGTTCAATCCGACATAGCCTTGATTAAACTAGCTAGAAAGCATCATAAATGACATGTATTGAAAGAGAGGCAGTAAATTTACACTACAAAGTAATGAAATAAAACAAAAAAATAAAACAAGAAATATAAACAATGGAACTTGGATTGATAAAGAAGATGATGGATAGTGTTCTTACAAAACCGCCCCACCATATGGATAAACCCTAGGAGGGAGAAAATGCACACCCAAAATAATCTCCAAACCCTAGATCCCAAGCCCTAACTAAGCAAAAAAAGAATTATTACAAGAATCATTTTGATTGAGGGCGAAAAGTAGTGCATGTCAAGATGCTAATTATTGTTTTAGATTCACCTCCTCAATACAAAAACCTAAACTCATGACTACACTCTTCTATGGGAGTATAGCGGCCAAGTGCGGGTATAAAAAATTCATAGAGACGAGTTGCTAGAATTTAATCGATCTTAATACTTATAAAATAAAAGTGTAAAAGATAATTGCTAACAAAATAAAAGATAAATAAAGGAAAAGAATAGACTAGGCGAGAGTGTATTTAAAATAAATTAATAAAGAGAATAAAAACTATAGGTTGCATGGGATATCCCTCACCCCGAGTTAATTAGTATAAAATGGTTACATGGGATCACGAGTTATTAAGATTGCGTCTCGTTTAGACAGTCAATTAAACCCAGAGTTGTCATACCCCTAAATTCTCATAAAAGTCTAATAAGATTTTTGTGTTAACAAATATACGAGAAATTACGCACGCAAGGTCGTACATACGGAGCATACATGATATACCTCATTAAATCTCTGAGGCGTAATAACTAGAACAGCCCAATCGAAATAAACACGTAAAAAATCCATCACCAACGCAAAGCAACCAATCAACCCTTAGGTGATTTTAATCTAACACAACCTATACTAACTTAGCCGCTACACATGATCAACAATATTAATTAAACTAACTAATTAAATTAACACTACAATTTAAACTAGACTTGGAAATAAATGGAAAGCATGAAAATCTAAGCTAAAAAGATTTAAGTAGACAAAAGAAGCAATAAATAGTGTTCACATAAATTAATGGCCATCAAACCACCAAGAAAATTGACAAGAGGGGTGTTCTCCACATAAATCCCCAAAAATGGCACAAACCTTAAGTAAACTAAGAGAGAGGGGAAAACTAGATATTATGTCTCCTTTACAAAAAATGAACCAAAGTTGGCTATTTATACTAAGTTACAGAAACTAATAAAAGAAAAAGAAAAAGAAAATAAATATGGGATAAGTCTCCAACTTAAGGACAAAAAGAAAAGGAGAAAATAAAATAGAAAAGAGAAGAAAAGGGGTAACCCGTCACTCGCACAAAAATAGAGCCCTGGTCGACTGGTGGCCAAATCGCGGTCGACCGCGTGAGAGGGAAGGGGCACACTTATGATCAACTCAATGGACAAAATAAAGAAATGGGTAGAATATCCCACACCACCTAACTTAAATGTTGAACTGTTATCAATGCGTCCATTAAGAACACAAGATAAAGAGAGGAAAAGAACAATATTACCCAAAATTGGAGCGATCTACATTATCACGAGTCCAAAGATTCTACAAAACATGTTAGTACCAAAGCAGTTAAAAAAATAATAAATTTTTTTAACTAATTACACTACACTATAAGTAAGAATAAGGAAGAAAAATTAAGAAAATAACAACTAGCTATTTACAGCCTACAATTTTAACTTCTAATTAACTATACACTAGAACTTAAAATTTTTTAGGGTCCACCCACACTACCATTTGACTTTGGAGGATAACTGTTGTACCCTCACTTAAAATCATGCCTTCCAAAAAATAATAATTCCATTTGAACAACGGAAGGCATTTATTAAGCGTAAGCAATGAACCATACCGAATTAAATTTGTTGGCCGGAGGATGGGGGATTTCGATAAGACGGGTGACAACTACACATGGTGGCCAAGAAAAATTGAATCATCTCCCAAAGATTTAGAAAGTCGAATGGTAGGTGGCGCACATGGAGGCAAAGATGCCTTCATAAAGAGCAACTCGAGCAACTACTCCTCATCGGTGAAAGGGTTAAACGATTTAAAGTTCGACACCGATTCATCAGGTACTTGTGACAGTGTGATAATGGAGAATGAAAAGGAGGAGGAAATAAATTCCAACTCAAGAGATGAGTTATCATCGCTCGAAGTTGGAATTTCAAAGAACGTAGGATCATTTTCAATGAAACTTTCTTCTTTGGGATCCAAAGACGAAATCATTTCATTGAAAATGGATACTACATCCATTTCATCTTCACTTTCATTCTCTATTAAACCATGGGACGAGTCAAGAATGGTTTGTCCCAAAGTAGGCAAAAAATATTCATTTAGTTTAAAACATTCCTCGACTTCAAATGTTTTGGAAGAAAAATCATCGTCGGATTAAAATAATAAATCCAATTCATGTTCCCACAGACGATTTTCTTCTCGATAACAGTCTTCATACCTCTCATTCTCAAGCATGAGCAAACCCTCACTGAAAGTCGTAGGTCGGGATGCGAATTCTTGGAAATGAGAAGTTTGAAAATTATTATCGAAACTATACTCAAACTCATTATTATAAGAATTTTAAAAACTATTGCAATTTGTTTCCAAATTCCTATTATAAGGAATTAGAGGCCCAAAATCATTATCAACATCCTCAAAATACACACCCAAAGTAGTTTTTGAATTTGCAATTTTTTGGGACTCTAAGTATTCACTGAAATTCATAGGCTTGTGGCGATTTTGAGAATTATCATAATGATTGCCAAAAGGATTGGAATAAGACATGCTTACCCCAAAGATGGCTCGAACTGGCGACTTCCACAAAGTGATGTGTCCGCAAAAAATTTAAGCATTTCTTAGCTCTAAAATGTAGAAGTCCTGCAAAAATGTTAGCAAAAAAATACAAATAGAAAGAAAATACTATGAAATACTAAATTAAATAAATTCTAAAACATCAAGTCCGCGGAAATGGCGCCATTTTGATTAAGCAAGTTGTCAGGATCAAAGCACTAAACCAATTAAGATTCAAAGCAAATCATCCATGGCAACGATGCCATTTTGATTGAGGGAAAAAAGTAGCGCGTGTTAAGACGCTAATCATTATTTTCAATTCACCTCCTCAAAAAAAAAAAACCTAAACTTATGACTACACTCTTTTAAGGGAGTATAGCATCCAAATCTGGGTATCAAAAATCCACAGAGACGAGTTGCAAGAATTTAATCGGTCTTAATACTTCTAAAATAAAAGTGTAAAAGATAATTTCTAACAAAATAAAAGAAAAATAAAGGAAAATATTATACAAGGCGAGAGTGTATTTAAACTAAATTAATAAAGAGAATAAAAACTATAGGTTGCATCGAATATCCCTCACCCCGAGTTAATTAGTATAGAATGGTTACATAGGCTCACGAGTTATTAAGACTGCGTCTCATTTCGACAATTAGTTAAACCCAGAGTTGTCATAAACCTTAATTCTCATAAAAGTCTAATAAGATTTTGGCATTAACAAATATCTCGAAAATTACGCAGGCGTAAATACGGAGCATACATGATATACAATATTAAATCTCCTTGGCGTAATAACTAGAACAACCCAGTCGGAATAAATTCATAAAAACTCCATCACCAAATCAAAGCAACCAATTAACCCTTAGGTGAGTTCAATCGAACACAACGTATACTAACTTAGCCTCTACACGTGATCAACAGTAGTGCATGTCTGACTTTTTTTCCTGATTTTCCCTTCTCAATTGGCGAGAAGCCAACTGCCACTCAGAGGTCTCATTGTCAATAAACTTTTTCCACCGTGCCAATGAGATCGGATCCTTAGGGGGGACAATGTCACGTAGTCTCATAATGGACTCCCGAGTCTTTTCAAAGTATCAGACCCACAAATTCTTCTTCCACATCTTATATTGATCCCTTAATTGTTCCAACGTGGAGTCGCGGAGTTTTGGGAGAAAGCCGAATTGTTCCTGTCAAATAAATACAAACAAAAAAAGTAAGTGTTAGTTGCTTATAAATATAAATATAGATACAAATATAAATATAAATACGGATACACTACCTGTAGTGCCCCCCAGATGTTCATCTTGAGGTCAATAGGCACGGCTCTCCAATAATGGACCATGGGCTAATGATCGCCTTCAGCAACTCTAGCTATCAAGCTAATAATTCCACCTTATTCTCGACAACGGACCCCAATTTTCCCCATTTCGGGGGCCTACTGACTAAGGAGCCCTCGTTGCCTCCACTACTGCACCCAAATGTAGTCATTTTTTGCAAAAAAATTATTACTAGTGCAAACATGTATAGGGACTTTGAATTAATACTCAAATCCGATAATAACAATACACACTAATTTATACCAATACCAAATTCAATTTATACCAATTTATATCAATGCCAAATTCAATTTACACACACGCACACTGCCCCCCCCCCCCCCCCTCCCTATGCACACACACTCTGGGGTCATGGACTTTGAGTTAATGCTTAAATTGATTAAAATTCTAATTAAAATGATCAAGTATAGATGAATAAAAAGCATTAAATTATCGTTCGATAATAATAAAGAATTAGAATAACACAACAACTGGACATTACAAATAATTTTAATACTTAGTACGAATATAAAAATTGTTTCAAATTCGCATTATCATAAAAAATGTATTGATATTCGGTACGTGCAGCCAAGTCATCCACCCTACTGTTCAAATTCGGACGATTGACCACGGCTCATTGTTGATACACTCTGAGTAAAACACTTGCTGGACCTTTTGAAAAGCACAAACAAACGGCTCATTGCTCACGTGTTCGTTGCTCATCAACTTGGACAAGTCAACCATGGTAAAATTGGTTCTAGGATAAACTTTACAAGAATTTTTATCCTCAACTTACCCAATCATAATAAAATACAACCTCTTTGAAGTTTACATAGTCCAATTCAAATCTATTCCGAATTACACCATAAAAATTCATTTCAGCTTCAACGAGGTTTTTATCCTCCGCGCTCGCTCGAATTAAAGTAAAATTCGTGTATGAAATGCCAGAGTTCTATAAATTTGTATTTTCCTCATACACCATTGCAACTAATACATAATCATTCAAACGATACGTTTTGTCTTATTTCACTATGAATAAGGGTCCAGGGGCTAGACGAGCAAGCCTTGATGTCTCATTACCCGTCTTCAAGAGCTGAGAATATAGATAAATTAATTAGGTTAATTTCTTGTAATGTGATATTTAATAACAACCATTTTAATTATAATTACCTCATGTGACGACCACAACCTAAATTGTCTATCTGATTGTGCCATTATTTTTCGTCTTTTATTTCTCTCACAGGCTTCATATTTTCTGCATAGATCATGATGAACGTATTACAAAATTAATTATGTTAAAATTAAAATAATGTAAAAGTTAAAATAATTTATACTTACTTTTTCCATTCTTCGACATCTTCATGTGTGTCAAATAGATAACGAGCTACTTGTTAATGTTGTAAACTCATTAATTTCACTTTTTTGCCAATCACATGACCACCCTCATTGACGAACTCATCATTGTTATCCTCGCTGGTCGAGTAAGGCATATAGTCCTGAGTGTAGATTGATGACTCCACGGGGATGTATTCATTTGCAATTGATCCTTCAATGTATCATGTATTCTTGATGTAATCTTTGAAAACTTTCATCAATCTTTCAAATTGATACATCCACCTAAATCTAACTGGGCCATAAAGAAGTGCCTCATCGCATAGATGTACCAACAAGTGAACAATTATGTTAAAGAAAGATGGGGAATTTTTTTTCTCCAGGACACAAATCGCTTCATTCACCGCCAATTTTGTAGCCACTGTGTGATCTCAATTGACTACTTTCTCACATAAAAGTGAGAAGTAGATACTAATTTTCATAATAGCCCTCCATAAATCTGAAGACGTGTGTGCTCGCGTTCAAATGATCAAGTTATATATAAAACCCTTTTAACACAAACAAACCCTAAACATGCAGCAGTATGTGATTGAATAAATTGATAATCTACGCAAGAACATTCAAACACATGCAATTAACGAAAAATCCCCCACAGGGGCAAAACCATTTATTTTCACTATAATTTGTAAGAAAACGGCTTACAATCGGATTATAATGAAAATACAAGTTGACTAAGAATTACCCTCGGGTATCGGATTCTGTAGTCGCGGCTGGAACTATCCCTTTCCAGTAGAGCTGCAATGGAGAAGAGAAACGGCTTCTCCACAAGGGTTGAACAAACCAAAGTTGTGTTCTTGGGTTGCAAAAGGATTCAAAAATATTTGGCAAGGATGTGTGAATCAAAACATGAGTCTTGGGACTCAAAAATATGAAGACTAGATGTATTTGGACTCTCAAAAACGTCTTCTAAAGTCTTGCAAAACAACTCCCCCGAAGTTGGTATTTATAGGGAAATACATGAAGAAACCCACGATTTTAAAACACTGAAATTCTATCCAGCGTACAGGTACCCTGAACCGGTTCGGGTACCCTGCGAACCGGTTCGCCCCCCCGAACCGATTTCGGACTGGGTTCGGGAAAGTGTGCTGGGGATTAAACACTTAGAAAAATTCCCAGAATTTTCTATGTAAATATATCCATTTTCAACGGGCCATAACTTGTTCACCGTAGCTCGGATTGAGGTGTCGTTTCTTCCAGTATCTTTGTTACGGCAAGTTCTTCAACTTTCCAGTTGATCGGTCCTTCGGACAGTGGCTGTAAAATTACCAGTTTGCCCTTGAACATCCCTATCACGCCTTATTTCACTGATTTGACTTCTCTTGCGTACCACTTGCATTACGAGCCAAGAATCAAGGAACGTGAAGTCGTTGATGCAGATGAGGCACACAATAATGGAGATAATGCATGCTTGATTTCCGGAATTCGGATAGAGGCCATCATGTGAGATCGTGAGGTGACGTGCCAAATGTAGCGGCGTACGACATAAATAAATGAAACATTTGGGACATGAGAAAAATGTCCTTACAAATCTCCCCCTATGTCTGTGCCGGTACATACAAAAAAAATCCGAATTATTAAATATGAAATTGCCTATACAAATCTACCCTCCCGTGAACCCAAAACTGGAAAAGGTACAAGTGAATAGTCTTCATCGTTTGTTCTTCAAATCGATAGGAATCACAAATCTTTTCTCATCATGGTGTGCAATTTAGTGATCATCAATGTAGTACCTACGCACATGAGATAAAGAAAAATACCAAGTGACATATCGAGTTTGAAATGATGAGATAAACATATATATATCAATTTATGAGCAAACTCAAATTTCAAATCTCCCCCATAATAAGATAATTCATTCTCCCCCTTTTTATGATGTCCCTAAATAGACAAATGAGAGAAACAAATCAAATAAGCATGAGCGGGGTGACACTAGGATAAAACCACACCATGAATGAAGACAAAGCAACCAAGTCAATGATAGCGTAAATGAAGTGGTGTGATCAAATTCGATAGGAAAATCAATGCATACAAACATGACATATGTGCACGATGAATATTGGATATTCCTAGCGAATGAACTCAAATTCTTCCTTTGGTGAAAAAAAATGACAATATAAGATATTGACTCAATCAAATCAACAAATCAAAGCTCAAAATGATTTTCACACCAATAGCGTCCAAAATGATTTTATGCTTTTTCAGGACTTTCAAGGAAGTGCAAACCCGTTTATATTCTCCAACCAAACTCCCTCAGATATTATCTTGAATAGAGGCATTCTAAATTCTCAAACTTTGGAGAATTGATGGTGAAACCTAAGTGGCCCATATTTGGCATGAATTGCTTTTTATTGCCTATAAATTTTTCCGGGCTCTTTTAACCTCTTTGGACCTCGGATATTAAAATTACTCCATTTTTTAGGTCCTTTTTAACGGTGGCTTTTGCGCAAAGGATAGATGATTACATTTCGCAGCCCCTCCCCGTTATACAAAAACACACAGTCTCACCAAAACGGTTTTTACATGCATTCTAATCTTGTCAAGTTGTATCGCATATTGTACATTGTATAGACAGAATTGAGATGGAAACACTCAAGCCAATATGAGATAGACAAGTGCAATAATCAAATATAGCCGTGCATGTGTGCAATAAAGGATATAGGAGTCAAACATGTAGGACGATATCACTAATTACATCTCAAAGACTCCAACCAATGTAAAGCACATGGATGAAATGATGTAGCCTCTCAAATCTCTATCAAACAGTCACATAAATATATGGAATGAAGTTGTGACTTGGCGATCTTAAATGCTCATCCATAAAAGGTGCTTAAAAGTACAAAAATCTTTTTGGTCTTTTTGAAAAATTTTATCAAAATAAAATCTTTTTGTGCTTTTCTTAAACAAAATAAAGAAAATCTTTTTATATTTTCAAAAGAAATATAAAAAGCAAAAAGAATAAACAAAGTTGTACAACTAAGCAATGGTACATATAAAACAGACTAGCAATAGGAAGCATATGATATGAACATGAAGAAGCATCCTATTCTAGACAAAGACCAACCCCTCAGTCAACTGTGCAAATCCCCAAAGACTTCCTAAGACTCTCAAATCTAAGGGCATCTAAAGGTTTCGTGAAAATATCGTCTAACTGACGGTCGGTGGGAACAAAACTCAGGGATACAGTGTTCTCCTCAACTAACTGACGAATAAAGTGCTCACGTATCCTGATGTGCTTGGTGCGCGAATGCTGAACTGGATTGCGGGATATGTGTATCGCGCTCGTGTTGTCACAGGAAATGGTCATGGTGTCCTGTGAAATCCCATAATCCTCCAGCATTTGCTTCATCCACAAGAGTTGTGTGCAACAACTCCTGGCAGCTATGTACTCAGCTTTCGCAGTGGACAAAGAGGTGGAATTTTGCTTCTTGCTCAGCCAGGAGACAAGAGCAGAACCAAAATAGAAACACCCACCAGAAGTGCTCCTACAACCATCTACATCCCCAGCCTAATCGGCATCCGAATAGGCGGACAGATGGTCATCGGTATCAAAGGAATACCAAATCACGTATGAGAGAGTCCCACTCACGTATTTAATAATACGTTTTAGAGCAAGTAAATGTGACTCTTTTGGGGATACCTGATATCGCGCACAGACTCCAACACTAAAGGCGATGTCGGGATGACTGGCAGTCAAGTAAAGAATACTACCTATCATACTCCGATATAAGGTTTTCTCTACGTCCTTGCCTGAAGTGTCCTTACTAAGCTTGGTAGTGGTACTCATAGGTGTACGTGCATGCTTAGCGGAGTCTAAACCAAATTTCTTCACTAGGTCTCTAGCATACTTGGATGGGAGATGAACATCCCATCCTCTAGCTGACGAACCTGGAGACCAAGGAAGAATGTAAGCTCACCAACCATGCTCATCTCAAACTCACTTTTCATCTCCTCCTCAAAGTGGTGAGCATGCTGGGAGCATGTGGATCCAAAGACTATGTCGTACACATAGACCTGGGCAACCAAAATAGCACCGTCATCTCTCCTGATAAACAACGTCATATCTACTCCCCCTCTCTTGAAGCCATGAGCTATAAGATAGTAATTAAGCCTCTCGTACCAAGCACGAGGTTCTTGCTTCAAACCATACAAGGCTTTCCTAAGATAGTAGACGTGTTTTGGGTGCTGAGGGTCTTCAAACCCTTTTGGTTGTTCCACATAAACCTCCTCCTATAGAATGCCATTCAGAAAGGCACTCTTGACATCCATCTGATACACCTTGAAGCGCAGATGACATGCGATGGCGAGCAGAAGACGGATGGACTCAAGCCTCGCAACAGGAGCAAATGTCTCCCCAAAGTCTACACCTTCTATCTGTGTGTATCCTTGAGCGACCAACCTAGCCTTATTACGGATTATGGTACCATTTTCATCCATTTTGTTCTTAAAAATCCACCGGGTACCTATTACATTAATCTCACTAGGTCGGGGGACAAGTTCATAGACATCATTCTTTTTAAACTGAAGCAACTCATCCTGCGTAGCAGATATCCAGTGTTCATCCTTGAGTGCTTCTTTATGGTTCTTGGGCTCGACTTTGGACGTGTAGCAAAGATGGCTAACAACGTTCTCTAGCTGAGCACGAGTCTTGACCCCTAGAGTGGGATCGCAAACAATGGCATATGGGTCATGACTCTTGCGAACCCAAGCAGGTGTGTCCCCTAATACAGGAGTAGGGTCCACCGAGTGTGAGAGAGGAACAGGCAAATCACTGTCAGAACAGTCCTCATCCTTACACTGAAGGTTAGGATCAATAACCGTCGGAGGTTCGTCATCTTGCACGGTAACGTTTATTGATTCCATAACCCTAGAGCTCTTCAGGTTAAAAACCCGGTATGCTCTGCTATTCGGTGAATATCCTAGAAATATTCCCTCGTCGCTCCGGGAGTCGAACTTTTATAATTGCTCTCTATCCCGTAGGATGTAGCATTTACTCCCCAAAACACGGAAATATGCCAGGTTGGGCTTCTTGCCAGTCCACAACTCATAAGGAGTGTGAAGTGTGTGTGGACGCAGATACACCCTATTCACCGTGTGGCATGCAGTAGACACTGCCTCTGCCCAAAATCTCCTAGAAACTTTATGACCTAGAAGCATAGATCTAGCCATCTCTTGGATCATTCTATCTTTCTCTCAACAATCCCATTTTGCTGAGGAGTTCTCACAGCAGAAAACTCATGTTTGATCCCGAGGCTATCACAGTAAAGGTCTACCTTTGCTTCTGTGAATTCCGTGCCGTTGTCACTACGTATTCTGTTAATAGTGACACCGTGTCGATTTTGCAGGACACGGCACTTGGTCGTTAAAAATTCTACAGCATCGGATTTCTCTCTCAGAAAACCTACAATGGAGTACCTGGAGAAATCATCTACCATCAC
Organism: Sambucus nigra; assembly: GCA_949130495.1. Classification (NCBI taxonomy): domain Eukaryota; kingdom Viridiplantae; phylum Streptophyta; class Magnoliopsida; order Dipsacales; family Adoxaceae; genus Sambucus; species Sambucus nigra. Next base: position 328,983,949 of record OX422219.1, on the reverse strand, counting down.
GAGGATGTACCTCTTACCACCTAGACTCTCAGTACGAGTGGGACCCATAAGATCCATGTGAATCAACTCAAGAACACGAGAGGTGGTAATGGAATGTAACTTCCTATGAGGACTACGAATTTGTTTTCCCAACTGACAGGGTCCACAAACGGTCGAAGTTGACTTTCCAAGAGATGGTAAGCCACGTACTAGGTTATTTTTAGCTATGCGGTTGAGATCTCTAAAGTTCACATGACCTAGACGTTGATGCCACAGATCTATAGGAGTGATCGTGGCATTGTTGAAGACAAGTGAGGACGTGGGCTCAGTCCCATAGCAATTATCCTCGGTCCTCACCCCTTGCATCAAAAGTTTACCGGCTTGATTATAGACTTTACACGCGTCCCGGTCAAACTTTACTACAAAGTCAGTGTCGCACAGCTGGCTAATGCTGAGAAGGTTTGCTTTCAAACCTTTGACGTACAAAACATTTTCTAGCTTAGGAAACCCAGGTAACTCGACAGTACCACGTCCTATAATTCTAGACTTGCTCCCATCTCCAAAGGTGACTCTGCCATCCTGATAGTCCTCAAGAGTCGTAAAAAATGAGGCATCACCTGTCATGTGTCTGGAGAACCCACTATCAAAATACCACTGTGAGGTATTATGTGCTTTCAGAGCAACATGAACAACAAAGGCCTTTTTATCTTTCTAAGGCACCCAAGCAGAGATGAACTTTTGTTTGCCTTTGTTGTTGTTGATTTTAGCTGGAATGTGAGAAGCATTCACTAACGGCGAAGACATCCGTTGGAATTCTTTCATCAAACTCTGAGTCGTGGCAGCTAAGAACTCAACTCGCTCTCTCGGACTAGAAAATTTATCAGTATGACGTGGTGGAGCAGTAGTATGTCATGTTCGACCCATACTATAGCAAGATTCCCTAAGGTGGCCTTTTCTTTTACAATAAGTACAAAAGAGCACAGTCAAAGGCGGACCTTGGTTTTCTTTTCTTGGTCTAACTCTCCTTCGAGGTTTTTGACGGTGACCATAAGGAGTTGTAGTAAACTCAGGAACTGGTCCAGGTGCAATTTGGGACGTGGAGGCACCATCATAACCAATTCCTTGACGATCACCGAAACCTAAAGCGAGACCGAGGAGCATCTTTCCCATCTTCCCAGATCTGTCCTCGATTTGTACCTTGACTTCCCGTGCTTTCTCAAGATCATGAGTCAGCTGGGCAACAAGGGCTTCAAGTTTCTTCCGAGTCTCCACGGAGGAATGGAGCTGACTCGTAAGACTAGCCACATGCATAATCAAGTCCCCTCTCTCTTTCTCTAAAACACTCTCTCTCTCTCTAAACAAATTCTCATTCTCGACACATGTAGAATCTCTCTCTCTCAGGGCGGTGCAGGTGGAGAACTCTCTTTCTTTCGCTTTCTTTAAATCTTCCTCTAAGCAGGTGATCTTAAGAACTAACGTTTTATTACGCTTTTTAGTTTTAAAAGACTCAGAATATAACTCAGCGTAGGCGCGTTGTATATCACTCTCGCTCTCACTTGTGTCATCCTCCCCCTCACTCACATCGATCTCACTGTCGAGGTGTCCCAGTGAAGCATCATCCTCAACGTCGTGAGGAGAACTAGGTGCGCTCACTTAACTGGCCATGAATGCGGTGAAGTTACACTCATGCGGTGACTCATCTCCTGAATCCACCGTCTCAACCTCACTGTCGTCACTAAGGGTAGCATTAAGGACAACATTCCCTTTCTCTCTATTCAGACGATTGGCACACTCAAAGGCTCTATGACCCCTACCATCGCACTCAAAACATCTCTCACTTTCTTTCAGAGGAGGATTTTTGGAATCTTTTTCATTTTTCTTTTCAAACTTATTTTTCTCAAATTTCTTTTTATCTTTAAAATTGCCATTTTTCTTAAATTTGAGAATCCTCTTGAAATTTTTTGCGAAAAGAGCCAAATCATCCAAGTCAAAATCGCACTCAGAATCTGACGTGTCAGTCTCTCTCTTTCTAGATGACTCTACCCTCTTTCTAGCTAACCCCTCACTCCTTCTCTATTGGGCTTTAAGAGCAATTCCCTTATCTTTAGATTTAGCATTTTTAGGGAACATATCAATTTCATAAGTTTGCAAATCTCCTACAAGTTCTTCCAATTTTAGCGTATTTAAATTACCCATAGAATTTAGCACAGTGACTTTAGGGATAAAACGCTTAGGCAAAGAACGAAGAATCTTTTTAACAACTCTAGCATTCGGAATATGTTCACCAAGATTAAAACTAGTATTCACAATGTCAGAAAGTCTAGCATAAAATTCATCAAAACATTCAGAATCATACATGGTGATTGTTTCAAATTGAGTTGTCAAGTTTTGCAACTTAGACTCTTTCACAGCATTAGTTCCTTCATGGGTGAGTTGTTAAACATCCCATGCCTCTTTTGACGTGATACACGTCATTATGCGTTTGAACTCATCAGGTGTGACAGACCCAGAAATAGCACTTAGACCCTTAGAATTAAAAGATGACCATTTAAATTCTTCATCAGTCCAAGAAATGTCAGGTTTCAAGTTGTTCACATTATCAACAGTCACGGTGTGAGGAGTCCACCCTCGTTCAACCAAAATCCAGACACGTTCATCAATGGCTTTTAAAGCCGACCTCATACCGGCTTTCCAATAAGCATAATTTTTCTCGTCAAAAACAGGCATTTTATAATATGACTTCTCCATTTGAACACGCACTTTTTCAAAAATCAATTTTTTTCAGAAAATTCATATCTTAGTAAAATTTTGCGGAAAAAGGAATACGCGATAGATTAGCGTAACCTTCTCTGATACCAATTTGAAGACGTGTGTGCTCGCGTTCAAATTATCAAGTTATATATAAAACCCTTTTAACACAAACAAACCCTAAACATGCAGCAGTATGTGATTGAATAAATTGATAATCTACGCACGAACATTCAAACACATGCAATTAAGGAAAAATCCCCCACAGGGGCAAAACCATTTATTTTCACTATAATTTGTAAGAAAACGGCTTACAATCGGATTACAATGAAAATACAAGTTGACTAAGAATTACCCTCGGGTATCGAATTCTGTAGTCGCGGCTGGAACTATCCCTTTCCAGTAGGGCTGCAATGGAGAAGAGAAACGGCTTCTCCACAAGGGTTGAACAAACCAAAGTTGTGTTCTTGGGTTGCAAAAGGATTCACAAATATTTGGCAAGGATGTGTGAATCAAAACATGAGTCTTGGGACTCAAAAATATGAAGACTAGATGTATTTCGACTCTCAAATACGTCTTCTAAAGTCTTGCAAAACAACTCCCCCAAAGTTGGTATTTATAGGGAAATACATGAAGAAACCCACGATTTTAAAACACTGAAATTCTATCCAGCGTACAGGTACCCCGAACCGGTTCGGGTACCCTGCGAACCGGTTCGCCCCCCCGAACCGATTTCGGACTGGGTTCGGGAAAGTGTGCTGGGGATTAAACACTTAGAAAAATTCCCAGAATTTTCTATATAAATATATCCATTTTCAATGGGCCATAAATTATTCACCGTAGCTCGGATTGAGGTGCCGTTTCTTCCAGTATCTTAGTTGCAGCAAGATCTTCAACTTTCCAGTTGACCGGTCCTCCGGACAGTGGCTGTAAAATTACCAATTTTCCCTTTAACATCCCTATCATGCCTTGTTTCACTGATTTGACTTCTCTTGCGTACCACTTGCATTACGAGCCAAGAATCAAGGAACGTGAAGTCGTTGATGCAGATGAGGGACACAATAATGGAGATAATGCATGCTTGATTTTCGGAATTCGGATAGAGGCCATCATGTGAGATCGTGAGGTGATGTGCCAAATGTAGCGGCGTACGACATAAATAAATGAAACATTTCGGATATGAGAAAAATGTCCTTACAAAATCCTTGTGTTTGGAGAAACATTATTTAAACAATAGAGGAAACAATTGCACGATCATATGCTAATCGCGAGACTTACACTTATGTTAATCATGGGTAGCATAATTCACAATCCTTTACAAGCTAGATAGAAAATTAAATCGAACCTTTAAATTATATATTGTGTCTAAAAGAACCTTTATTTCCTCACTCGTCAAAGTAAACGCACCAGGGGAAATTGTTATCATTTCCCTACTATCTTCTTTCAACCATAGTTGTGGCTTATTTTTTAACGCTTTAAGGTCTTTTCGTGCATTTTCTCTATCCTTCGAATGACTCCCCCCAAAGCATGTGCCCACAATATGTTCAACGATGTTCTTCTCTGCGTGCATCACGTCCAGTACATGGCGCACTGAGTTACTCTTACAATAAGGCAAGTTAAATAAAATTGATCTTCTAGACCATGCCTTTCTTGTCCGAGTTTCATTCCTTGTTGGGGTCTTCATATGCTTGACGCTCTTAAATTTAGCATTCTTAACTGGCATATTAGGGCCAGAATCCAAATATTAACTTCCAATTTCTGAGCCTTAGAGTTTTCTTGACCGTAGCCTATGTTGAACTCTGCCCGATAAAAAATTAGAACCTTTCTCAAGTCAAAAACTATGAGTGGGGGGGTAAAAACCTCCTATGACAACGTTATATATTTTTTGAGCTAGTGGGGAAACAAATAGATTCAATGTCTTCTCCAAAAATAGAACACCCCAAATAACCATGCACTACACAACCGGATAATGTCCCATAAGATGGAAAATCATGAATTGTCCACATGAACATAGCTTTTAGCATAAACTCTTCTTTTCTAAAAGAAATAAATTCTTGCAAACCCTGTTCCCACACAGTTAGTTTTTCTACCAAAGGAAAAATGAATACATCGATGTCTTCACTCGATGGCTTTGGCCCAGGTATCAACAAAGATAACATCAAAAATTCAGGTCTCATATACTGTGAAGGAGGGAGATTAAGTGGGGCTAGGATCACTGGTCATGCACTTTGATTGGTGCTTATATTTCCAAAATGATTGAAACCATCGGTTGATATTGCCAAATTAATGCTACGTTATTCTCGAGTAAAATAAGGATACTCAAAACTCATCCTATTACAATCTGTATAATCAATAGGATGGCACATGAGATTATCCCCTACTGAGAAAAACCACTTTAATCTATGCCCAGCGAGACAATATTTCAATGGCTCCACTATCCATGGTACTGATAAAAACCACTTTAATCTACGCCCAACGAGACAATATTTCAGTACTTTTTGAAGAACTTTTGAGCTTGTGCCTTCCTTGCCAGTAGATTGGAAAAATCAAGGTTCATCGCATACCGAACACTGATCGAGATTTTCACTCTTTTTGGTATAGTATGGAGTCATACACACAAGCATGAATTGATTTATACTTCACTACCAAAACTTTGAAACTATTTTTCATTTTAGGATAGCTATTTCGATGTGTATTCTTCTTATGTATAAATCCATTCACCCAATTCAAAATTGTTGACACACTATTGGAAGACAAACCATATTGGGTCTTCAAACAATGCAAACCAACCGTGGCATGTTCATTTTTTTATCTTTCTTATAGCCAGAGTATAACGGCTGGCTTGCCTTAAATTTTAAACTTTGGTAGTCATTGTGAAGGTTTATCTCGATATCTTCATGAGCACCTGAACCTTGTACATCGTCAGTGACCTCATTATCCACATCATGAACTCCATACACGTCATCAACTAAATCCTCTAGCGTATTATGATCTATATTGTCATCCTCCCCTTGTACATCTATCCTACTTATTCAAGGTTGTTGTGAACGTTAATCGAGGACAAAAGTGACTTTCGGTTCCCCATGAAAAACCTAATTTCGATAACTATCTTGCATACCAAATATTAATAAATGTATTTCAACTGTTTTCCACTCAAACACCTTACCATTCTTACACCTAGCACACAAACACGAAAACTCTTCATCATCATGACATCTCATTGTGAATTTCACAAATTCATTAGCACCTCTGCGAAACACATCCCCTAATCTATTTTTTCTCACCCATCCACTCTTTGTATTTAGGATATCCCACCACAGCTACTATAAACAATCACCTATTATGGGTAAAAAACATATATTCATGGATTACCATAAGAAAGTGTGAATATTTTGTTCCCATTAGTATAAACAATCACCTATTGAATGCGTACGCATAACTATTAGAAGGCTAGTTTCTATGCGTAAATTCATTCGTGCATTGAAATTCAAATTCAAATTCAATTTATAATATTAATTCCTATTTTCTCCTTCTCCTCTAAAGGGTGTGTGGTCCTATCCCATCCAAGACCGCATATTTGTGTAATATACTTAACAGCTCATGCAAATTGTTTCTATTTGAGGAAAATTCGGCAGCATATCCCCACAGTTTTCCAAGTACACGACATATATTCGCAAGTGTGAGTGTTATTTCAATTTATCAATTGAAATAACATTTGACATCGTATCATCTAGATTGTACCCAAAGAACATTAAGATATGACTACAGAACTTTCCCCAAAAGTAACAAGTTTAAGCCACTAAGAATATTATTATACAAAAGTATGCAGTACCAAACTGTCCAAATGGGACAATTCGAGAGATCTCATTGCAGGGGTAATGACTCTCGAACGGGTCTAAGGGCTATTGAATGCGTACGCATAAGAACTAGAAGGCTAGTATCTATGCGCACTATAAGTAATTTAAAGGATGTTTCATTTAATTATGTCTTAACACAATTCGAGAGATTTCATTTAATTATGTAATTTAAAGTATGTTTCATTTAATTTAAAGTATGCATAAGAACTAAAACTTATACCAATTTCAATACATATGATATCAATTTCAATTTCAATTTATACCAGTATCGATTTATATTAATTTTAATATTTTTTTATTTCTAAGAATTACACACATAATAATTTCACAAACACACAAAGACCCAATTTTTATTTTTATTTCACAATAATATGTCCAACCAATAATTTCATTTTTACACAACAAAGGGGTCTAATATTTACTCAGCCAAGCGGTCCAATATTTACACAAGAAATCGGTACAATATTTACACAACAAAGGGGTCCAATATTTACACAACAAAGCAGTACAATATTTACACAACAAAGCGGTACAATATTTACACAACAAAGGGATCTAATTTGATATTTACACAACAAAGGGGCCCAATTCAGATTTATGCCCAATTAATCACACACACACACATACCATGCCCCGCCCCCACATACCTACACACACACACCTCCCTACCCCCACTCCCACTCCAACTGCCCCCATCCCCCACACACTTACACACACACGCATCACACACACACTGCCCCCTACTGTAATACCCCATATTTTTATGGCTTTTAAAATTGGGGGTTTTATTAAATTTAAATTGTGATATTAATTTAATATTAATCTGGAAATTTATTTTTATATTTACTAACGTGATGTGAATTAGTAATTATTGGAAAATTGTTGAATATTACTAGATGATTAAATTAATATATGAGATTTATTTTATTAAAATTATCACGAGAGAATAGAATGGCAATTATGGATATTAAAGTCGGGACGCGCCGGTGTCGTGTCTGGACTAATTATTATTATATAAAATGAATAAATTATAAGTTACTCGTATGGTCATTTTGAGTGCGCCAAAGTGTTCGGAAGGGTCGAGATAGTCAGAAAAGTGTACCCGGGGGTTTAGTTTGGCTCCCGGGGCGGTTTTAGGCCTAATTGACATCCCGGGAGGGTATTTTAGACATTTTATATTTTTGGAGAATTAAACCCACGAATTTCCTAAGGATATATCAGCCTTTAGGAGTTGTCTTCTAGGGTTAACAAACACAAAATCAAAGGACGGCCATTAGAGAAGAAGTTGCAAAGCTTTTCAAGAAATTCAAGGCCAAAGACAACCGTTTTCACTGCCACCACCACCAAAACATAGATCGCGGAACGAGGAGCACAACCATACCTTTTTCCTTCACTAATCAGAAACTAAATTCACAGGAAAGTATCTATCATGCTTTATTTTTAGTTAATGTCTCAATCATGTTAGTCTAGGGTTGTTTTGGACTTGTCCCATGAAAGAAATTGTTAATTTGGAGACTTTAAATCGCATGTTTAGAGAGATTCCATATATTCTGGATATACCCATCATATATAGAGGATTACCAGCGAATTATTATGAGTTTAGAAACAAGAAATCTGGGAAATAATTAGAGGAATGTATATTTCTTTCGAAATTAGGGTTCTTGAAGATTATGTCAATTTTACCCCATAAATTCGATATCGTGGATGAATTTATACATGTTTCGCGTAGGAAATCTTGTATATATGTATATAGAACTTGTAGTACCGTTATTTGAGGATTCTAAAGTTGTTAATGACATTTTTGGAGAAATTGGAAGATGAAACCCGTAGGTTTAATTTGCAGTTTCTGGGCAAGAACTGCTTGATCGATCGATCGAGCCCAGAGCATCGATCGATCGACGGATCGATCGATCGACCACTTTTCTTCGATCGATCGATCCCACCTGGAAAACCGCTTATTTCTCATTCATTAGTTTAATTCAATTAAGATGTATGGGAACCCTTGATTGTTGTTGTTGGAGTATAATGGGATATAAAGATGACTAGTAGGGCCTAGGTAGACACCATTGAGTAGTATTTTTGTGTAGTGATTAGGCATAAATTCTTCCTAATTTATCCTTTGATTTAGTTACTTTTAGCACCTCGAACAACGTAATTGAGTTGACTTTATCTCATAATCTTGCTACTGACTTTTCCTAACAAGTACACCGAGTTTCTAGTATTTCGTATGAGTTTTGCAAGTATTTGATGTCAAGAAATAAAAGAAGGAAACCGAAAGAATCAAGAACGAAAGAAGGAAAGTCAAAAGGGCAAAAGCATAATTTCCACCCAAAATTCGGATGAGGTACCTAGGATATTTGAAGATATCACATTCATGAGCATATAGAAAGAAACGACACCTCAATCGGAGTCCCGGAGGAAAAGATATGAGCAATCAAAGTTGAGCCAAAAAGTCAAATAGGAAGACCGGTCCACACCTACCCCGGACCGGTCCGCTTTGCCAAACTCCAGAAGACCCCGGATCATAAGCAAACCGAAGAAGGCAAAAATAAAAAGAACCGGTCCGCCCCAAAATAAAAAGAATCGATCCGCTTCAGAGGCGGACCGGTCCGCCCCAGACCCGGACCGGTCCGGGTATCAAGATTTGCAAATCTAATGTTTTTCCTAAGAATCCTAGTGCAGGTGAAATTCCTAAATTCATGGAGGGTATAAAAAACCCGATTTATTATTGTTATTTGACACGGAGAATTAGTAGGGTTTTCCTCTCTTTTTCTAGAAACCCTAGTTTAGCTAAAAATTCCAAATTTAATTAAAAGATTGAAGCTTTATTTCAAAGATTTTTTGATTACCAGTTTTAATCAGTGCTGTTGTTACTGCTTTAGTAGAAATTAGTGAGTTACTTCTTCTTTTCAATTTCATTATACATTAATTCACAAGTTTCCTTAGATTAATTATGAATCCCTGCACATCAGTCACTGTTTTCATCACTTTCATCATTATAGGCTAGATTTTCTAAAGCCGGGGTGCATGAACCCAGCCTGATGTGTCAATTGTATGTGTATAACATTAATCCTCTGAATTTAGTGATTGAATACGACCGTATTGCGTAGGAACATAACGATTGTAAGTCTTTATATCTCATTTGCCTCTGGGTAACCGTGATGATTTAGAATGCAATCCGAGTATTACTATCGCGATACCAATGTACTCATCCTCAGACTAGGTATGACGCGGGCTTGAACCTCGTATAAATAATGCTTGGGAGTACTAAATTCCGGGTCAAATCAATCAGTTAAATTTATGATTAATATTATAACTACAATTCACTAGGGTTGGGAGATTGTATTCCCGTTTTGTTTTTATCATCACTTAGATCAAAAGTTTCAAATTATCTTTCATCATATTTTAGGTAGTTTAGTGTAATTGCATTCTTCAATAATTTCATAATCGCATTTAGTATAATCAATTCTCAAAACCAAATCATTTTTCCTTTATTTTTAGAGTCAGAGTTAGGATTCCTCCGTCTTTTCCCGTAGTCACAACTCCGTTGTCCTTTTTCCCTGAGGATCGATACCCGACTTGTCGGATTATTACTTGAGCGACAAGCTTGCGCTTGATCCTAGAGTGAACTCATTTCTGAGACACATTTCCAATCGCGTCATGTAGGATGAGATTGTGGGTTAACAAGGAATGATTCATATGTATAAGAAATCATGCATATATTTAATAAAAAGGTCAAGACTCGTAAGGGGGTTAGACCGGAACGTAAGGGAGTGATTGCCTACTGAAATGATACTTAGAATACTTTGAGAGAGGAGAAGTGAGTAGGAAGTGACTAATAAATGAGTACAAATAACGAGTTTGTGATACGAAATAATCGAGTAAAATGTGTAATAACGAATAATTATAATTATGGGTCGTGAGCGCACCTATATATATATACGACTGTGTGATTGTGCATATATTATATATCTGTATAAAAATCATACTCGGGCTACTTGCTATCACGGGGGTTTCCGCGCTAGGACGGTCTTATCTCAATGGGACTTTATGGGGGATATTGACTCGTACCCTAGAACATAGGATTCATTGGTACAGGCTATCTGATTGATAGTCAGACAGTCCCAAGAGACGTGAAGGTATGTGCTGACCTCTTAGTGACTTGAAACTATGCTTCACCTCCATTTGTATGTGTTTTATGTTAATGCAGTTCGAGAGTGATTCCGAACTAGCATTTCCCTAAATATGTGTGATATAAGGACTTGATAGCAGAGTATGCCAGCACCATAGATATTATGTGGGGTGCCATTAGTATATATATTATATGTGTAACTAATATATATACGTATATCTATATGGGAACTTTCTACTATGCGTATAAGTAGATAAGTAATTAATGAATGTTGCAACTTTCTTAATGGGTTCGGTAACTTCATAACGGTATCGATTTGTTCTAAATAGTGTAAGAAATCTTAAAGAGATTAATTTTCTAAACTAAATATTATCACCCCGATAATTCTTGAGATAAACATTTATGGAGAATAAGTGAGATAGACTTTTGAGGTTTAGTAGTACGGTAGACGTGCACACTAGATGAGAGGTGAGAATTCTCAAGAGAGTGTCGCATACTAGTATGGTTGTTGCATTAGCAAGTAAGCATTTCAAATACTTGCTAAACTATTTTAAAACTGTTTTACAATCGGGCTCTGACCCGTTTTATGTTATCTCTTCTCTTTTGTATATATATGTATATATTACAGGTGCCCAGCCATAGGGGCGTCATGCATAGGTTCATTGGATTGGACGCGCTGTAGCTTATGTGGGAGTTGCAGGTCCTTGTTGTAGACTACCTCTTCATTGATTCGATTCTTATTATAGTTCTTCATAGTTAGGGAATGTGTCACCCATTTATCCATTCGGTATAGATTTGTCAGAGATGTATGTTCATTTATTTTCAGTATTCGGTACTCTTTGAGTATTAACTCTTGTCAGGATGATTTTATGTGTAATTTAAATTTGGTTTGGCTAATCTAGATGGATTAATTATTTTGTGTTGATTGCTATCCGTAGCACTTATGTGATTCTTAAACTGTTGGTTATTTAAAAGGTTTTCAAATTGGAATTTAATAAAAATGAAAATAAAGTTTTAAATTATTTTGACACTTAGCTTAATTATTTAGGGTGTTTAAATTGGGAAATTTTTTATTTTGCGACAGTGATGCTAAGAATGAACCAACTGTTCACCTTTATTTTAATTTAATAAAGTATTGATCGCCCGATATTTAATTAGGCGGGGTGTCACACCTACCCCCCCCCCCCCCCCACACACACACACACATGTAGTACACCTCACACATACACATATATTCATATACACAAAGGAAAGAGAGAGAGAGAGAGAGTAGTTTCACTTGGAAATAAGAGAGAGAAATTGGGGGGTGGGGGGAAATAAGGCGATTGGGTATTTTTTTATAAGAATTGTCACGGACCTGTTAAGGTCTTTGACCACGACAAACTGTTGTCCCGACCTTGTCACGGTCATTGATCATGACAAAAAACAAATGTTTTTTTGTCACGAACAAGGCTGTCTTGCTCAAAGGTGACAATTTAGCCTTTTTGGTGTAATGTATTGATGCGTGTAGTGAGCTCTAAGTCACGATCATCAATTGACCCAATGACCCACAAATGGAGCATTTGGTCTCAGATTGTTATCTCACGAGTATAAAAATAGAATTATCCTCTAAGTCTGAAACCACCCCTGAAAAACTTTGAATCTCGGGAGAACCCAATCCATCTATGAACTTTTAGCTAAACAGTTAGAAAAGTATTTCCAAATCTTTGTTATCAAGTCAATCAATGTAACATAGTAATAGAACAATGATGACACCTTAAAAAACAAGCAGATCAAACAACAAGTAGATCAGAAATAACTGTAAATAAACAAATGCACATGGTTATTTAATAATAGCACACACACACACACACACACACACACACACACACACACATATATATATATATATATATATATATAGAGAGAGAGAGAGAGAGAGAAAGAGAGATGGGTGGGTTAGGGTGGGAGGTTTAATGTTTGTGAGTGATGTGTGTTTATATTAAAAAAACAAGAGTGTCCGTTGCCGCCGGCGCGGACCAACTACAACAAAGAATTAAGCGTTATTTTTTAATGTCTTATTAGGTTCATTAAAAGGTTCATTATTTGGGTTCACTTATGAACCTCTGTGTGTGTGTGTGTGTGTGTGTATATATATAATATAAAATAAAAGTCTCATGGTTTTCGAATTCTCCAAGCACAATAACGACACAAATCTTTTCACATCTCCAACTAAAAATAAAGGGTTGAGATCAACTCCAGCTCTTTTCTGATTTCAAATTTCAAATTATCATTTTTCCACTTTAATTTTCCCTATATCCAAGGGTTGATATTACATCAAAGTCAATTATCCCACCTAACACATTTACCTACTTTGAGTTCTCTCGCTCTCAATTGAACAAAACTCACAGCCTCTCTTTCTCCCCCTCCCTCAAGAAACACTCACACCGTAAATTTCATTCCTCACCCTCACTTATCTCTTCTATGCTCTGGATTTTTAGAGATGGCAGGTATACTCCCTCTCACCATGTGCTTTTTAGTTGGGATTTTTTTTGTTCGAAATTCGGGTTTTGTTTTTATGTTCTCGATATTTTGTTCATATATATTGACTTTTTGGTTGATCTCTCTCTCTCTCTCTCTCTCTCTCTCTCTCTCTTATTGTAGTGTTTTGTTGTTTGAATTTATGGTTTCTAAATATCGCTTTGTATTATAACATGTTGTGTCCGACTTTTTGGTTCCTTGGGTTTGTAATCATGGATCTCTCGAGTAAACTCTCAATCTAATTTTTATTTTAGATTTTGGGGTTTAGGGATTTGATAATTTATGATTTAAATCTATATTAGAGACTACAGAAGTGTGTTTATGACTTTGAAATTAGGGTTTTAAAATGGGGCTTTATTGTTCCTGGATCCAAAAAGTTTTTTTTTGTTTCTAATCCAGGTGATTTTTATTCTAATTTAACTCTCCCTTTCTAAAACATGTTTAATCCGAATTTTCGAATCTCATACGGTGTTTATTTATTATTTTTTCCATTATTTTTAATTTTTACTGGTTTCCGCTGCTCAAATTCATATGGCATTTATATATTCATTTTTCATTTTATTATGAAGTTTAGTTGGTCATATTTCTTTTACATTTGAGTTGTCTTTGTAATATTGTATACATTTATTTAATATGACAATCTTTCATATTGGTAACCATTGTACCTTTTTTTGGTATTTCCAGTGATAATGAATGCCAAAAAAATTATGGATCATGAAACAATGGGAATAAAAATTTCATTCTTATTTTGTAGATCATTAAACAGTGACAATGAACAAAATCATATAGTGATGTAAGTTCTTCGATTACCTTATTAACATTTCATTTTTGTTACATAATATCGTTCATCCTCAATGAATGTGATCTTATTTTGTTGTTTTTGTTCAAATTTGTTATCTTGGATAGTTGCTCATCTCATTTCCTACTTCAGTTGGATAGTTTCTCATCTCTTTTGCTACTTTAGGTAACTGTGAAAACCATTTGTTATCAGATTGTTGTTGCAGCTCAGTTGTTCTTTTTTACTCTTTTAGTATTTTAATTACTATTGTTTTTAATGTGTAAAACTCTTTTCATCATTTATTGTCATTGTAGAAAAGGGGTACCAAATCTTAAAGGCAATATATCGTAAGGCCTTTTCACCTAACTTTTCTTCGTGTCATTGGATGCAAGTTTTGTTTGCCAAATCCTATATAATATATTCACTAAATTGGAAAATAAGTTGGTTAAATTTTTGCAGTAATGTTGGTTTATCACCGGGACTTAAACTATTTTTTGGCTATGAACCTTATCCCGAGTTTCATGTGAAAGGTCAAATTTACCATCCCCTATTTCAACCTTATCGTGAGTTTCTCATTAATGTTGTTTTTAGAGTGAAATTGGTTGTTTAAAGCCTAACTGTGATGATGAAGGTATCTATGTAGTCCTACATATATTTAATCCTTTGTAGATTAATATCTTTGGAGTGTTTTGAGTTTTCTGTCTAATGATTAATAATAGATTGATTCTCATTACTTTAGTACTTCATGGACTTATCTTCCCGGTTTCATTTGACTTTGAGGATTTTAAATTCCGGGGCATTTTTCGGTTTGGAATTTACCATTTCTGGACTATTTTCAATCCAAATTCAGATTGCTTTCTTTATACGGATGTACTTTTGTAATAGAACTACAAAGATGCCTGTATAAGATCATATTTAAGATATTTATGATATAATGTAAATTTCATTGTCATATATTATGCCTTGTTTAATGTTTATTGAAGAAATATTGTACCTTCCAATTTGAATTTTTTTGGTCCATAAAAGATAATGTGGAATTTAAGTGTCTTTTCTGTAGGTATTTTTACCACATAAAAGTCCAACTTATTTTTTCTTGTAACAAATAGAGTATTAGTAAATGATAGTGATCCAGTTATTCAATAGAACCTTAATAAAAACATCATTTTTTAGGTGATTGGTTGAGTGCATTAGGGAGGAGTTATATCTCAGACATAGGATGAGTTTTAGTGTTGCTTTTCCAATTTGCTGAAATTGATGTCTCTCTCAACTTTTTTATTCTACATATCTGAATACATATAATACTCGATTAATAAATTGTTTAGTTACCTCAATGCAGGTTCAATTGTTTAATTTCAGTTTAAAGTAATCAGGTGTTGCAGTTTTACTCAGTTAAATAATTTTGCAACCTAACTTCATATATGTGTCCTCATTTTCATTTCAGCTTTTTCATTTATTATTTTGACCAGGAGTGTTGTTGGGGGTCTATGTGTTTGTACATTTAAACACAATTGTTATGTGAGTTGTTATTATGTATATACGGGTTCATTTTTCATAGTTAAAGATTTTTACATAATAAGAAAATGTTCATTTAATAATTGAAATGATGCTCTTATGGTTTTTTTGGGGCAAGGGGTGGGTTAAGGGGTAACCTAAGTTCTTGACATATTGATATTCTCAAAAAGATAACTCAAAGAATCCCTTTATACCGGTAAGAGATGGGTTCTTCAAATACGATTAGTATCAAGCGAGGTATAACCCCTTATCCAGTGCTCAAGATTATATTCAATAATGATAGTAAATAAGGGAAAGAGAGACAATAACATTTAACACTCAAGATGGTATTAAATGAGATCTTTTACACTATAAATGCATTGTGAACACAATAAATAAGTGCCATCAGTAGGTAAATTGGTCGGAGGGAGAAAGAAAAAGAACTCTTGTTGCAATAAAGGCAAGGTAGGAACTTCAAGTTTAGTTGGTTCTCAATAATGAGGACATCAATGGGTGCAGGGAGATTATTTAGACAATCAATGTTCTCACAGAAGCTCTTGTGTATGAGGGAAATCCAACATCGATTCTAGATCCAAATTTCCGTCCGTGTAAACTTTATGGTCGATTTATTTATATGAAGGCAAGGCCTATCAAGTCGCCTTGCTAGCATTAAATATAATTGACCGACATTAAATGCTAAAGTAATATAGTATTAATGTCAAAGATATTGTATTAAATGCGTGATATATTGTATTTTGGCGAGAAACTGCTCAACCAATTAGAAGCGTAATGGAATTAATAAGGATATGATGTGGTAGCTCAAAGGCTTACCTTAGAGCGTCTATGAAATCAGATCTGGTTAACTAGTGCTTCCATCCTAAGGATAAAACTCACTTGAGTGCTATAACTTTGAGTCCCTAAATGCTAGACGTTATGACATCATAAAGTAGGTGAACAGTGACCCCTACTAGATATGTGGTCACATAAACCAAAGTGATGGTGTATGGTTTGGAGGTTGCTCGACTGGAAGTAGCTGTAGCATTAGGTGCGCTATTTTTTGGATAGGAACTATCTCCAATAAAAATATATGAGATTGAGATTCCTCTATGAGGTTCCTCCTAATATGATGAAGTCATGTTAGCTCAGCTGAAAGTATCTTGAGCAACCATTTATGTGAAATGAAGTTTTTCCCAAGTGTGCCAAGAGGGTTGGCTATTGATTTTCCAATGTTGCCTTGCTCCCAATCCTCCAAACCAAATCTCGGTGAGGTTCCTAAGAGGAGGTCATTCGATAGAGCATGTGAGCTCTCCCATACCCTTCCAAGCATGTTCCCTCGAGGGTATCGAACATCCTCGCCCATATTGAAAATTAAGTTTGTTCAACAAGTAAACTACAAGATCAAATACATTCTTTTTCTTATTACAAATATTGTCACTCGAATAACTTTGTTCTTCGAAAAGAGTCCTTCGAGGAGTGTCTGTGGAGGGTCTTCATGGGATGTCCTCCGAGAGGTCTTTGTCTTCCTTTTTTAGTTGGCCTTTTGCTATGTACTGAATCAACTTTGTTAATCAACCTTTTGTGAGGACTCCCTCTACAAAACATTTGCAATGTTCAAGAATATAAAAGTTGATTAATATAAACATTGATGGAAATAAATATAATGCATTCATATAGGACCTGTTTGGTTGTAAAAATATGTAAATTTGCAGTAAATTACATTAAAAATTATTGAAATTATGAGATCGGACTACATCGGGTGGTGGGTGATAAATAATTTCTTCTAGTGGAGAGATAAACGGAACATTTTTGTATATAAGCGTCATATGTACAGACACGAGAAGAAATCTATAATCGTGGCATCAAGATGGGGTGGGGTGGGGGATTCATTGGTGGTTATGTGGTTTACGGTATGGGTTCCATGTTCTTGCGTTAAATGTGTATATGTCGTGTCCAACATTTGGTGTATTTCATGTGGTTACGATGATTTTAATTGTTTTATTACGATGAGAAGGTTTATAAACCATAGGGTTGGTGTTTGCTAAATTTTCCAAAAGGGATATATTTCAATGTGTAATTTAGAATGCATGTTCAATTTTTCCTTTTCTTTTCAGATTACTATAAGAGTCTTTGTTATTATACGTTGTTCTAGTCTATATGGATTTGTCAGTTTCTTAGTTCGATTTGCATTTTTTATTAAATTTGAATTTAATGATGATAGCAGTCTAATACCATTACTTTTCTCCTGAAATATTTGGAAGTCGAACACCACTCAATTTCGTGTTGGGTCATTTACTGTTTGGGGTATATTTATTCTCAATAATTGGGACTTAGGGTACACTAGTTTTCATTATAGTTGCATGGGTGCCATTTCTGATGAAAACCATCGGTTGACCGTTGACTTTCGTCTTCAATGAATGAAATCACCATTTTGCCCCCGTTTAATATACCTATCCACTATATACATATACAGCTTATGTTTTAAACACATTAAAAAGTATATTTATTCAAAAAAATAAGATAAATACTATTTTTATAAATAAAAAATTATAAAAATATTTTTTTTATAAAGAACATTATTAAATATTTTTTTTAAATTATTCTTTTTTTAAAAATAACGTTTTGTAGTTGCTTTTATTACCGTTTTAATTAACTTTTTGCATTTATTTTAAATACATTAAAAATTATATTTATTACTATATTAAATAACTTTTTGAAGTTGTTTTTATAAGAATAGTTTTCTAATTTTATAAAAAAAATGTCATTTTATAATATTATAATTTTTTTCAAACAATTTAAAAATATTATTTTTAAAACAGTCCACTATAAAAATAACATTTTTTTACTTGTTTTTAAATGGTTCTTTTGAAATAATGTTTCTTTAACCTGTTTAAAATGAGTTTTTTTATAAATGTTGTAAAAATGATTTTTTTAAATTACGTCATTATAACTGTTTTGAAAATCATTTTTAAAATATTTTGAATAAAAATTTCTTAAAATCTGGATAGTTGTAAATAACGAGCAACTAGATGTGAGCAACTCCTCTTTGGGGAACTTTGATATCCGTAATGTAAATAAAAAAAAAAGCCTGAAAAAGAAAATGTGTAGTAATGAGTTTATGGTTTATGGTTTTCCTTTTTGTGGTTTTTATTGAAAATGAATTAGCAAGTGAGACTGTCTATTATGTTTTCTACATCGTTGTGACCTAAATTGGGGGATAAAACACTCATGCCACTTTAAATATTTATAAATCACAAATTTTATTTGCCTACGATGGGGAGCCTATGGAATTTGCTTGTTATTTTTGCTATGGGGTCTTAGCTAAAGACAAATTTGCACAAACATTTGAGAAGTTACAGAACTTCCTTTGTTAAAAAATAATAAGGTTATGCATTTGAGAAAGTAAATATGTAAAATGTGGACCCTAGTTTATAAAAAAATCATTTTTAAAATGTTCATAAAAAAAAATCATTTTAATTTTTTTAGAAACATTATGTAATATCCCGTATTTTCTTTTGAAATAAATAATGAAATAATATTTTTTTAGAATAAATAAATAATTTTATAAATTGGACCTAATTAAATTTTTATTTCAAAATTGCACAGTTGAAATTTGTCATTTAGTCATATTTGTGTGTGACTAATTTTTATGTGCATGAAAATGGCATTTACATATAACGAAGAGAAATACATAATTAATGTACAACACAAATTAAAAGTACCTATTATTGACATAAATAATTCGGAACATATTCCGGGATACATATGGGCTCGTTTAGATGATTTAAGCCTTTAAAAATAGTCTCAGGTCAATAGTATATAGGCTGAGAAACTTTTGAGCTAATTGGATTATGGATTCGGGTCTATTTGAGGATCAAAAGGTTGAGTTTTAGGCCCAACTCGGGATTATTCAATTTTTAGTGTTTAAATGGGGGTAAACCACTCCCCCACTATCATTACAGAAAACCTAAATAAACAGTTAATGAGAGAGAATAGGATAAGGGCCAAAAGAGATGAAAAGGGGCAAGAAACCAAAGAAAAATCAAGGAGATTTTAAGCGGCTTTCTTCTACAAATTTTAGTGCAAGAATTCTCTTGCTTAATTTATTCTTTCCAATATATTTCTTGATGCATCGCAATGAACCCTTTAATTTCTAGGCATTAGGATTAAATTGATTGATTTGATGATGAACAACGCATGTAGAGGACTGAAATCTATGTAGAAATTGTCCCAGAAATTTAGGTATCGTAAATCTAAAAATGGATGGTAGATTCCTTAAGATTTTGATAATTAGTTGGGTGTATTTAAATGAATTGATATAAAGGATCCCACTATTAATTTATGGACTGAATTTTGGTATAAATAGCATGATGAATTCCACATGTAAGAAATTTATTTGGGTTTGGAATTGGAGAACACCTCCCTCTTTAAAAGCCGTAACATATGTAAAATTTTGGGGTATAGATATCCATTGTCCCTAACTTGTTTTCTGGGATTTCGTTAAACATTTATAGGTTGAATTTGGTACTGGGATGAATAGATTGAGAAAATGGCGTGGGGAAGAAGACAAAGGGTCGCTCAAACGACGTCGCATGTTATTTGAGCGATATGCTATGTCGCGCTAAGGAGCCCCAAGTCGTTCGAGTGACATGATGGGATTTTTGGGTTTTCGTTCCTTCCTAAAACTTGGGTTGGTTACTGAAATGGGTAGTGGCCTAGGTTGGTTTGTTAACTAAGATGAGTTTAGTATATTTAATAAGAGTAAAAGAGAGATTAAAGAGGGAAACTTTAATTAACTGATTGTGAAATGATATTCCCACATTAAATTGATAGTAATTACAAATAAATAGATAGTTAAGTATATTTTTTATGGGATGAAATAAATAATTTATTAGATGGTAAATTATTAATAAATGAAATATTGTGGACTTTAATTGGGCTTTTTATGGTAATTATGGAGTAATTATCTATACATTTTATATGAGATAATAATATGTACTATTATGTAGTCGTGTGGACTTCGTGGACTGTCCTATCGTCTCGAAGTTCTCACGTTAAGAGGGGGTATCACACGTCAGTACAGGTGGGCTTGATGATGTGTAGGTCATATAGGTACTACGTGGAGGTGCCACCTACGAGAGGTAGGTGTTGACGCTGACCCATCCCGTGTCAGCGCTGCGTATAGTTCATGCACAAGTATCCTGCGTAGGGACTACCCCCAATTTTTGTGTGTTTTCGGATGTCCGCTTAGGATAATATATTCCTCCGGACTTGCCGATAGAACATTAATTAGACACCAACGGTACATGCCTTGAATGAAAAAAATTACCCAGACTTGAATGAAAAAAAATTAATTTTCTATGAATGTGGACGATAACTCTATTTTGACCCTATAATGCATAATAAATGTTTATGCCTTATATATGAAACTTATGAGACTGGAATAAATGGGTTGGAAACTATGTGTAGTGATTATATTTAAATATGTAAATTTCAGTATATCAATCTTATAAATTTGAGAAGATGTCATAACATTAATTGAGATGTACATAGGATGCGAATAATCCCACACTTAGATGAGGGGTGAGGTGTTAAACGCATGTGAGTGACGAAGGGGGATTATTTATTTTGCATCGATTGTATTATTGCATTATAAATTAATTAAGTTAATTCTTGCACACCTCGGCCTTTGACCCAAATTTAAATATTCCCCCCCCCCCCCCCCCCCCAGGTGCTCCTAGACATGGATAATTGGATTGTGTGTTGTAATAGTCCTAAAGTCTCACTTGCCCTCCAGAATTCTGATAATTCGATTCTAGTATACGTGATTTTCCTGTTGTAGCTATTTATTTGGAACATTTGTAAGGGGATAAGCCCGAGACTTCTTTACTTTATATTAGTTGAGATTTCGAGTACACTGGTTGGATTTATTATTTTATTTGTGTTGGTTTGGATTTATTTATTTATTGTGGATGTATTCGTGACATTTGAAACATTGGCCTTAAATAATAATTATTTTATATTCTATCTTTTCCTAAGAATGATATTGACAAGCAAGCCCTATCTTCGGCATATCGTGCCTAGCTAGCCTTTATGTGAGAAAATAGGAGTTGTTGCACATTATTTAAAAAATCATTTTTAAAACAATTAAAAATCTATTATTTTTATAGTGGACTGTGTTAAAAATAATTATAAAATTATAGAATAACATTTTTTTATAATATTATAAAACTGTTCTCGGAAAAAACAACTACAAAAAGTTAGTTAAAACAGTAATAAATATACTTTTTAATGTATTTAAAAAGACTACGAAAAGCTATTTAAAACAATAATAAAAGAAACTACAAAAGGATATTTTTAAATATAGGATAATTTTAAAAAAATTAATATGTTATTTATAAAAGAAATTATTTTTATAATTTTTTATTTATAAAATTAGTATTTAAGTTATTTTATAAATAGATATACCTTTTTATGTATATAAAATGTAAGATGTATATCTATATAGTGGATAGGTATATTAAAAGGGGGGCGAAATGATCATTTCATTAATAGAAAATGAAATTCAACAATCAATTAATGGTTTTCGTCAGAATTGGCACCCATGCAACTATAATAAAAACTAGTGTACCCCAAGCCCCAATTATTATAAACAAATAAGCATGCAACCTGCGTGACGCGTGAGCATTCTAGTTAAAATTTATACACAACCTTTTTGAATATTTCACTGTAGGTTAAATAATCTCGATTGTAATTGAAACGCACTGTGAACGAATTAGTAAAGAATCCGACAATGACTTTGATAAAGAAATTTTACGATAATAGTAGTAAATAATTGTACATCCCATGAGTTTCCGTTATGTAAGCTTAAAAATATGACTGGTATCTAGCAGGCCCATCCATGGTGCTGGTTCTACGTTCTATCGAAGCTTGAGCATAAGGGCTTTCATAATCGATTTAATTTTCGATATGAAATCAATGTTTATGTACATAACAGAACCTATTTCAGAAATGATATCATGAGTGAGATGTCATATTCAATTAGAAGATAATTCTACATATAAAATGAGTAAACGGATGTAAAGAGGAAAATATTTGGGAGATGTGAAGTTTTTAATATTGTTCAATCGTAGAGAATCTAAATATGTCAATAGTAAGAGTCTAACAACTATTGGATTTTGCATGTTAAGGGGATCTCTAATGCTAATGTTGAGTGGGAGAATAAGAAGTGCCACATGTGATTAATAGACTGTGAGTTAAAAAAGAGTTATCTAATGGAACCCTTTAGAATGAATGTGGAGGTGATGTGTCAATATACAATATGCACAATGTGAACTAGACCCTTTAGATGTAGAGTCTCTCTTCCACATTGTGAAGATAAAAATTAACCAATCAAAATATTTATCTCTCCACATTTTACAAACAAAAGAATTACGTACACGTGTTACTCAAGTTTACCTTTAGACATTTTGGAGATGGTATTTTTTACAATGTGTACATAAATTTCTGTATGCCACATAAGATACACATTATCAAATTCTCATAGCCACCTAAGAAATAACTCACATTTGCATTAGAGATGCTCTAAGTAAGGTTGTTATCAAAACATGTTATAGTTCATGTTATAGAATATAATTTTAGCATATCAGAATTAGTTTTGTTGTCCCATCATTTTTGTAAGGAACCATCTTACTGCACCATGACATCTGCATTCATCATAATATTTTGTAAATCAAGACATGGTCAATTTTATTTGAAAACCCTTTATGGCAAATTAGAATTTAAGATTACAGATGAAAAAATGAATGATAGGCCATTTTAGTTTCAAGTAGCCATATAATTGAGAATATAAATGAATGGACAAACTTTATTAGCATAATTTGTATTTTTCTTCAATTTTATTAAATCCACCCTTAATGGTTGTTACCCTTTTAAGGTGTCACATGACCGATGCAAGTAAATACTAGTGTCCAATGATATCCTCTAATTTATTTATAATGAAAAAAAACTTTAAAATAAGATATTTTTTTGTTGAATCTCGTTTTTGTATTGCACATGCAACATTCCTCACGACTTTTAGTATTTGAAAAAAATGGAACAGTAATTTACCCTCTTGTATACAGCGGTCTAAAAAATTTCTTCATTCGACTTCTTTATGGTTGGTTATGGTCTGTATCTATCGTATTCAGTAGAGTTTGCTTCGTGGAGGAGCATTTAGCAATTCTAGCAGTCTGGTGAGGGTTGTTTGTATAAGAACTATTTCGAAACAGTACATCACCTGAGTAATTAACATGGTAATTTTTCTGCTATTGAGTATGCATATAACCAAACGTACTAGTCACTTCTGAGTTCACATAGGACTGACCCATGGAAATAACTTTAGATAGCCTGAAATCAGACAATTTCCCTTGAAAGTTAGAGCATATGAGAATATTTGTTGGCAGCAAAAAGTTAAAAGGAAAATAATACAAAGAACATATATCAATGTTATAATTAGAGGAAAAAGAACCACATGATATGTTAATGAATTTACCTTGATATCATAGGGAACAATGCATCGATTAGGATACGTATGTTGAAACCAGAGACCCCTAGCACAATCAATGGAAATCTCATGTGATGAATTTCCATTATGCAATTAAAAAAATAAGACTCTTTTCTACCAAGCCCATCCATGTTGCCGGTTATTCGTGCTATCGAAGCTTGAGCATAAGGCCTTTCAGAGTCGATTTACTTTTCGATATGAAATACATCTTTATGTATAAAACATAACTTGTTTTAAAAATGATATCATGAGTGAGATGTGATATTGAATTTGAAGATAATTCTATAAATAAAAATATGTTATACAATAAAAGTTTAGCATGCCAGCAATAGTTTCGTTGTCCCATCGTTTTAGTAAGGTATGAAATCATTGGGATTATTTATACATCTTGTGAGAGAGAGGAACTTGTTGTATTAAAAGGAGAGCATCCAGGAGAAAAAAGTTCAAATTGCTATTGCCTCTTTTAATAGCAGAAAATGAGAGTTAGAAATACTGCTACTACTCTTAGTGTCAAAATTTGTCGCATGCTACTGATGGCACTGAGTCAGTCTAGCGACTTCCAGTTGAAAACAACCTAGGAAATACCCCGATTACATAATATCCTCTAATTTATTTATAATGCCAAAATATTTAAAATAATTTTTTTAAGAAAAACAAAAATCTGTTTGATTCCCGTTTTTGTATGCACATGCAACATTCTTCATGACTTTTATTATTTCAAAATAATGGAATACTTATGTACCTTCGTGTATACAGTTGTCCATCGACTTTCTTCCTCCAACTTCTTTAGTCTTTGGTGTGATCCGCATCTGTCGTATTTGGGAGAGGTTATTTCGTGGTATAACATTTAGCAATGCCAACAATCCAGTGATGGTTGGCTGTTGAAGCACTATTCCTAAACTGTAAACATTGAAATACGCCATAATTTTTATGATTTTAAAGCATGGGATTAATTAAAATTAAATATGGAAAATTAATTGACAATTAATCCGAATTAAAATGAATATTAACTACGAGATAAGGGTTAGTATTTATTGATGAGAATTGTATTGAATATTACTGAGCGAATAAACTAATATATGATTGTGAATTTATGAAAATTGTCACGAATGAGAAATAAAACAATTACGGTAATTAAGTCGATATGCGCATGTCAGTCGTGTTGGGACTAAACTAATGGAATAAAAAGTAAATTATTTATAAGTCACCAAATGTTCATTTAGAGCATGTCAATGTGTCCAAAAGGTTCAAGATAGTAAAAAAAGTCTACCCATGGGTTTAGTTTGGGTCCCGGGCAATTTTAGGCCAAACGGGCATCCTGGGAGGGCAATTTGGCAATTAATTAATGTTTATCAATGATTTAGTGATTCTGGAGTATTATAAATCATCCTTACATGTTATAATAGTTATTGTAATTGATTGTTGGGAGATTGGGAATGGTGTGTAGATATTTTAGGATAAAAAAAGGGCGGAAAAACGCAAGTTCTAAAGGTTAAAGACAAATAGTGCCCAGATCGCTTGAAGTCGTTCAAGCGAGATGGCATCTCGCGAGAAGCTATCGTTCGAGAAACATGGATTTCTCGTTTAAACGAGATGCTAGGTTCGTTCGAGCGACGTGTCAAGATTTTTGGAAATTTCTTTTTGGTTCCAATTTGTGCGACGTAGTTAATTTGAGTGAGAGATAATAATATACAATGAATTTAGCATAGTGCATAAATATTGGGATTTATTTGGATGCAACACTTTAAGGTATTTTGAATGGTGAGTTATCCGTGGAAATTATGAGAGAAAGAATATTCACAATTTAATACATATATCGTAAGCGATAATGAGAATAATACTTCGTATGAATTATAGTACTTGGGTTGTGTGTAAACCTAATGATCTTGATGGGTTGAATGAAAAACTATTTTAGTATTTATTATGTGTATGACATACGTACACTGCTTGCTATCATGGGAGGTTTTGAAATGGTACAGTCTTATCCTTATGAGCCCATTAGGGGGATTTTAGATATGGTTCCTCATAACATAGAACCTAGGAACGACTTAGTTGTGAATTGATAAGTTGGCAGTCATATGGTAGCATAGGTATGTGTGTAGCCCGTAGGCTTGAAACTATGTTGGCATCCAATATGTGTGACTTATATTTATATGGTTCGAGAGTGATTTCGAACCGATTGTCCTTACTCAGTACGAGATGTACCAAGATGCACCGCAACTGAGTGTAGAGGTGTCGTATTAGTATTTATCTATAATAACATGATGATAATATACATACTTGTGATTTAATCCATCGTGTGAATGTGTAAATTATAATGATAATGGGACTCAAATTAAATCAAGTACGTGTACACTTAACCTTATTGTGAAAACTCTTACTCGGGTTAGTAAATGCAGAATCATTTAATAACATATATATTATGTGGGAAATACGGGATATTACTACGGGTGAGGGTTTAGAAGGTTTATAAATACGATCTAGTTAGGTGTGATAAAAATTATTAGAACGGTTTAGAGGTATGATAGGCATGCACACTAGTTGGGAGGTGAGAACCTCAAGGGAGAGTCGTGAAACTAACATGTACATAGTATTTTTTTACCATATTTTAATTCTTGCCAAACTGTTTTAAACTATTTTGCAATCAGGCGTTGGCCTATCTCTTGCAAATCTATTTTCTCTTATGCAATAATTTTAGGTGACTAGCGATAGGGATGCCAAGCTTAGACCGTTGGACCATTTGACGTGCTGCAGCTGGTGTGGGAGTTGCAGGTCCTCATATTTATATGCCTCCATCCTTGTCATCTCAGTTTGATGCTTAGTCATTTCAGTTAGGGCATGTGTTTCCCATTATTTGTTTCTATTTATGTCAGAGAGATATTATTCTCACTTTATTTTAGTACTCGGTTTTTCTGTTGGGTTTGTTATTATTACGTTTTGATGGTAATGGAATTATTTAACTGGGACATTTATTCCAGTCTTATTTATTCAGTCAGATGGTTTATTATTTATTATTATTTTCATTCATGAGAATGGTGAATGATTTAAATTGTTAAATATTAGTTAATGGATTAAAAGTTTTTGACACTAGCTTAATTAGTTATTAGGTGATTAATAAAGTAAATTTTTTGACTCTGATGCTAATTGTGATCCAACTGGATACTTTGATTTCATTTAATAAAGGACTGATCACCCGATATTTAATTAGGCGGGGTGCGATAAGTGGTATCAGAGCATCAGGTTTTAGATTCTTTTAGGATATGTACGACTTATTATGCTTCCAGCTTAGCGTTCTGATATAGATACCTATTATTAGGATTGTTGCATTTTGATTTTTCATTCACATTTTCATCTATTTGAGATTTAATAACTGTGGACTTATAAATTCATTCGCATTTGAGATGCCTTTTAGGCGTGCACTGAGGGCCAGGAATTCCCAACTCGAGCCTCAGCCAGCTCCTATACAGGGTACGATGAATGTTGCCGAAGTAGCAGCTATAGTTGCACAGGTCGATAATGCAGCACTAGCAGTAGTTCATCAAACCCCGCCACACGCACTGCCATTGGTGCTAGTATGAGTTCATGCGTTCCCTTCTAACTGGGAGTGAGTTAAAGATACCTTCCAAAAGGCGCATCCCCCAGTGTTTCAGTGGAGTTCTGATGTGCTTGTAGCAAGCCAATGGAAGAAGGATATATAGCAGAATTTAAGGATGTATTAGTGTATGGAGGTGCAGAAGTAAATAATAGATATTTTTAAGCTAGTTGAGGCAGTGTTATAATGGTGGGAGCCCACGACTACTGCAGAGGAGCGTGATGTTATGACAATTCAGGACTTCTGGGTGCGGTTTGACCATAAATATTTTCCTTTCGCCGTTCATATTGAGATGAGGAAAAATTACTGGACCTCACCCAAGAGGGGAAGACTATAGCAGAATATGAGGAGGAGTTTACTAGACTGACGAATCTGGTACCAATAGAGGTACCAACTAAAGAGAAGAGGATCCAGTTGTTTATGGATGGCTTGACGTGGAGGATTCGATAACATTTTCTGGGTAACCTTTCTTTGCATTCCTATCCAGATGTACACAATGCTTCCTTACTACACTGCTAGGACCACCGCTTCAATATTAAGGGGAGCAAGCAAGGATGTGAGTCCAGGCAGTAGGGAAGGACTTGGGGAGGTAGTGCCAGTGGGGCACCAGTAGTTCAGAGTCAGCAGAGGCCGTGTGAGCAGGGTTCCCAACAAGGACATTCTTCTAAGAGATTCAGATCATGGGGTATAACTTCATAGGAAGGGAGGTTCTAGGCATGAACAGTAAGGTTAACATGGCCATTAGGGCAACTCGGACCTGCAGCAGTTCCATTAGGGCCATCAAGGCCAAGGGAGAGGTGTCAACGACTGCAGGGGCAAAGAGGATTATTTTTTTTGGGTAAGTTTACTTATGGTAAGATTGGCCACAAGTGCTAGGAGTGTCCTGAGAGGGGCAGGGCCCCGTAGTAGCAAAAATAGTGTACTCGACAGGAGCCGCCCTCCTAGCACCAGCACCAGTTCAAGCTTTGCCCGTCATTCCAGTAACCCAATCAGCAGGGATAACTATAGTATGGGCAGGTCTATAACATCCACCAGGCAGCAGTTCCTTAGGCTTCACCCATAGTTGAGGGTATATTTTCTATCCACGGGAATATGGGGCATATTTTATTTGACACGGGGGCCTCACACTCTTACATAACCACTAGATTTTCATGGGCCATAGGGTTGCTATACACGATCGACAGTACAATGACTTGTATAGACTCGTCGTTGGGTAATGGGTCAATGATTTTCTTTATATGCCATGGTGTGGGTGTAGAGATTGGGAGTCTTATTTTACCTGTCGATATTCTTGTTTTATATTTGTCTGAGTACGATACCATTATTGGTATGGAATGGCTAGTCATGTATAGGTCTATGATTGACTTCTTTAATAGGAGCATTATTTTTTCTATCCCAGGTCAGGAGATGTTTATAGTGGCGATGCCTCTCCCTGAGTGAGGATCGTACACTCACCATTTTAATATAAAGGAGGAGACCGCTACGGGAGTTGTGATTTCCCTCAATTTAATTCGGGTTATTAGTGAGTTCGCTGACGTGTTTCAAGGGATATCGGGACTACTGCCGAATAGAGAGATAAAGTTTGTGATTAATTTGGTACTGTGTACATGCCGATAGCTCGTGCGCCTTGTCGAATTTCTCCTATAGAGATGATGGAGTTACGGGATTAGATTGAGCAGTTATTTGAAATAAGGTTTCATCCGTAGGAGTACTTCACCCTGGGGGGGCCCAGTTCTATTTATCAAGAAGAGGGATGGGTCCTTACGACAGTGTGTGGATTATCGGGAGTTGAATAAAGTTACTATACGGAATAAATATTTGTTACCTCGCATTGATGGATCATTCAACCAGTTGAGAGGATCAACATACTTCTCTAAGATATACTTGAGCTACGGTTATCACCAGTTATGTATCAGGGAGCAAGATGTGGCTAAGAATGCTTTTCTGATGAGATACGGGTCCTACGAGTTTTGATTTATGCCATTTGGGATGACCAACGCGCCGACATTTTTTATGGACTTGATGAATAGGGTGTTTAGAAGGTTCTTAGATCAATTTGTCATTATTTTCATAGATGACATCTTAATTTATTCCCGTACTGAGGAGGAGCATGCCAAGCATTTGCGTCAGGTTTTATAGACACTACGTGGGCATCAATTGTATGATAGGTATCACATATGTGGATTCTAGCTGCGAGAGGTACAATTTTTAGGGCATATCATTTTTGATTTGGGGATATTAATGGACCCGAGAAGAGTGTCAGCAGTGAAGGAGTGGGGATAACCCACGATAGTGATGGAGGTACATAACTTCTTGGGGTTGGCCAGGTATTATAAACGTTTCAATTAAGGATTTTCGAAGATTGCGGTCCCTATGACTAATTTCACCCGTAAGGGTGTACTATTTGTTTAGGATGATGCGTGTCATTTAGCATTTGATGAGATGAAGGCAAAGTTGAATTCTGCACCCATACTAGCACTCCCCAGAGCAGGAGTGGAGTGCCTTGTTTTCACTAATGCATCGTTACAGGGGCTTGGTGGAGTGTTACAATAGGAGGATTAAGCTATAGCTTATGCTTCCCGCAAGCATAAGCCTCACGAGATGAATTAACCCCCCATGACTTGTTACTAGCGTCAATCATGTTTGCACTTCGGATATGGATACACTATCTGTTGGGGGAGAAGTTCCTCATATTCAGAGATCACAAGTCACTATAGTACTTTTTCACTCAGAGAGATTTGAATATGAATTAGTGTAGGTGTCTTAAATTTGTAAAAGACTATGAGTTTGAGATCCAGTATCACCCAGGTAAGGCTAATGTGGTAGCATATGCATTGATCCATAGGCCAGAGGGTGAGGTGGCCGAGGTGTGGAAGGCAAAATGGAAGG
Organism: Sambucus nigra; assembly: GCA_949130495.1. Lineage (NCBI taxonomy): Eukaryota > Viridiplantae > Streptophyta > Magnoliopsida > Dipsacales > Adoxaceae > Sambucus > Sambucus nigra. Next base: position 328,953,421 of record OX422219.1, on the reverse strand, counting down.
AGTAAGGATATCAGGATGCAGTTGCCCAGTCATTTACGTCAGTGATGACTGTTACACACCAGATTGTAACGAGGGTTGTAAAGGCTCAGGCAACAGACTCGTTTTGTCAGGAGAGGATTAGATAACTTTTAACAAGGGGAACAGAGTCTTACTGAGGGATTTTCTAGGGAGGCTTGCACTTTAATGGTAGACTGATTGTTCCCGATGGGGAATACTTGTAACAATCGGTGATGACAGAGTCGTATGGGTATCAATTTGAGATACATCTCGATCGGGATAAGATGTACCAGGATATGAGGCGACAGTATTGGTGGAGTGGGATGAAGAAATACATTGCTGAATTTGTTTTGAAGTGTGCCACTTGTCAGCTGGTAAAGATGGACCATAAAAAATGGACAAGGTTTCTTTAGCTGCTAGAGATTCTTATATGGAAATGGGAGAACATTTCCATGGATTTAATCATAAGGTTGTCCACTTCTCAAAGGGGTCACGATTCTATATGGATGAGTGTGGATTGGTTGACCAATGTAGACCAAGTTTTCCAGCCTGGACGGATTATACTACAGCACAGTACGCTGAGATTTTCATTATCAAGATAGCACTATTACACGAGTTGCCCCTAAATATTGTGTCCGATCGGGACAAGATTTTTGTGTCTCATTTTTGGGAGATCTTCCAGGAGGCCATGGGCATGGAGTTATGTTTGATTACAACCTATCACCCACAGAAAGACTGGCAGGCTGAGCAGAATAATCAGATTTTAGAGGATATGTTGTGGATGTGTATTCTCGATTTTAGAGGAGGTTGGGAGAAGTACCTTCCACTGGTAGAGTTTGCGTACAACAACTCTTATCAGTTCACTATTAGCATGGCTCCATTTGAGGTGTTGTACGGTAGGCCTTGCCGTTCTCCCACTTTGTGGTTAGAGGTGGGGGACAACATGCTTCTGGGGCCAGAGGTGATTTATGATACGTCATCTAGTATCAAGATTATTCGGGGTCGCGTAAGGGTAGCTCACCACCCAAAGAAAAGCTACACTGATGCCAAGTGGTTCTTTCACGAGTATACTGTGGGGGACCTGGTTTTACAATGAGTATATCTTATGTAGGGGATAATGCGATTTGGTAAGAAGGGGAAATTGGTGCCAAGGTACGTTGGGCCATTTCCTATCATCGAGAGGATTGGCCCAATTACTTACAAACTTAGATTTTCGAAGAAGTTTCATCATATACATAATGTGTTCCATATTTCATCGCTTAAACAGTATCTCTGGGATGAGTTGGCTCACAATCATATCTCGTTGGTACAGATTGACTTATAACCTGATAGTTCGTACGAGGACAGACTGGTGTCTATCTTAGACCATAGAGAGAAGAGATTAAGGTCAAAGGTTGTTCCACTTGTGCGTGTTCAGTGGGAGCACCATAATATCGAGGAGTCTATTTGGGAGCGCGAGGATGAGATGCGCAAAAAATATCCAGAGTTATTCTTACCAAGTATACTTTTATTTTTTAATTTCGGGGTGAAATTCCATTATTAGGGGGGAAGAATGAAATACCCCGTAATTTTTATGATTTTAAAGCATGCGATTAATTAAAATTAAATATGGGAAGTTAATTGATAATTAATCTGGATAAAAATAAATATTAACTAACGAGATAATGGTTAGTATGTATATATGAAAATTATATTGAATATTACTAAATGAATAAAGTAATATATGATTGTGAATTTATGAAAATTTTCACAAGTGAGAAATATAACAATTATGCTAATTAAGTCGGGACACGCGTGTTAGTCGTGTCGGGAGTAAATTAATGGAATAAAAAGTAAATGATTTATAGGTCACCCAAATGGTGATTTTGAGTGCGCCAATGTGTTAAAAAGGGACAAGATAGTCAGAAAAGTCAACCCTGGGGTTCAGTTTGGGCCTCGGGATAGTTTTAGGCCAAACCGACATCTCGGGAGGGCATTTTGGTAATTTATATTTTTGGAGTATTAATAACTACGAAAATTAAATGAATAAAATATTAAGTACGGGAGAGATAGGAGGGTTATCAGTTGATACACACATAGATCCCAAAGGAAGAAGAAGGAGGAGAGGTTTAAAGGGCTAGAACCTCTATCACTACACCGTTTACACCACAAACACCACCACTACGTAGATTGGAGAGAGGGGAGCGCACCTATACCATATTATTCAATGTATTAGACCTTCAATCTAGAGTCAAGTGTTTAATCTTGCAAAATATTAGCAATAAACATGTCCATGTTAGTGGAGGTGAAAAATACACATGATTTGCATATGATATTGGGTGAAATTAGAAGATTTAATTCATAATTGAGGATTGAATCTATACTGGTTTAATTCTTTCATGTATGTAGATTAGAACCCATGAAATTTGGGTTAGTATTATTGAACGAATCTGGGTTAATTATGTTCTTAAAGTGAAAATTTTTAAACTAAGGGTTCTTGTGATGAAATTTGGGGATTTCGGATTTAATTATTGTTTATCAATGATTTAAGGATTCTAGAGTATTATAAATCATCCTTGTATGTTAGAATAGTAATTGGAATTGATTGTTGAGATATTGGGAATTGTCCGTAGAGGTGTTAGGATAAAAAACGGTGCAAAAACAAAAGTTCTAGAGGTTAGAGATGAACAATGCCAAGGACGCTTGAAGTTGCTTGAAGTCGTTCATACGAGATGGCATCTCGCGATAAGCTATAGTTCAAGCGACATGGATTTATCGTTTAAACGAGATGCCAATTTCTTTCGAGCAACGTGTAAGGATTTTTGGAAATTTCTTTTTTGTTCCAATTTGTGCGACATAGTTAATTTGAGTGAGAGATAATAATATATAATGAATTCAGTATAGTGCAGAAATATTGGGAATTATTTGGATTCAATACTTTAAGGTATTGAGAGTAGTGAGTTATCCTTGGAAATTATGAGAGAAAGAATATTCATAATTTAATAAATATATCGTAAGGGGTAACGAGAATAATACTTCGTATGAATTATAATATTTGAGTTGTGTGTAAACCTAATGATCCTGATGGGTTGTCTACATACCTCTAGTAGTATTTATTATGTGTATGACATACCTACGTTTCTTGCTATTGCGGGAGGTTCTGAAATGGTACAGTCTTATCCTTACGAGCCCATTGGGGGGATTTTAGATATGGTGCCTCAGAACATAGAACCTAGGAACGACTTATCTGAGAATTGATAAGTTAGCGGTCATATTGGTGTGTAGGTATGTGTGTAGGCCATAGTCTTGGAACTATGTTCGCCTCTAATATGTATGACTTTTATTTATATGGTTCGAGAGTGATTCCAAACCGATTTTCTTTATTCAGTTACGACATGTATCGGGACTTGATAGTAGAGTATGTACACACCACAGTTGAGTGTAGGATGTCGTATTAGAATTTATCTATAATGGCGTGATGCTGATATAAATACTTGTGATTTAATCCACCGTGTGAATGTGTAGATGAGAATGATAATGGAATTCAAATAACATCAAGTATGTGTACACTTAGCCTTATTGTGAAAATTGTTACTCGGGTTAGTAAATGCAGAATAATTTAATAACATATATATTATGTGGTAAATACGGGATAGTACTATAGGTGAGGGTTTAGATGGTTTATGAATACGATCTAGTTAGGTGTGATAAAAATACTTAGAATGGTTTATAGGTACGATAGGCGTGCACAATAGTTGAGAGGTGAGAGTCCCAAGGGAGAACCGTGAAACAAACATGTACATGGTATTTGCTTTACCACATTTTAAATACTTGCTAAACTATTTTGAACTATTTTCCAATGGGGTGCTAACTTGTCTCTTGCAAATCTATTTTCTCTTGTGCAACTATTTCAGGTGTCCAGCCATAGGGACATTAGGCTAAGACCGTTGGACCATTTGACGTGTTGCAGCTGGTGTGGGACTTGCAAGTCCTCATATTTAGACGCCTCCATCTTGTCATCTCAGTTTAATGCCTAGTTATTTCAGTTAGGGCATGAGTCGCCCATTCTCAGTTTCTATTTATTTCAGAGAGATATTGTACTCACTTTATTTCAGTACTCAATTTTTATGTTGGGTTTGTTATTATTACGTTTTGATGGTATTGGAATTATTTAACTAGGACGTTTATTCCAGTCTTATTTATTCGGTCAGATGGTTTATTGTTTTTTATTCATGTTAATGGTGAATGAATTAAATTGTTGAATATTAATTAATGGATTAAAAGTTTTTGACACTAGCTTAATTAATTATTTGGTGATTAATAAAGTAATTTTTTTAATATGATGCAAAGAATGAACCAACTGGATACTTTGATTTAGTTTAATAAAGGACTGATCGCCCGATATTTAATAAGGTGGGGTGTCACATACATCACCCGAAGAATTAACATGGAAATTGTTCTGGTACTCAGGGTCCACATAACCAAGCGTTCCTCTCACTTTTGAGCTCACATAGGAATGACGCATGTCAATAACTTTAGATAGCCCGAAAGCCGTTAGTTTCCCTTGAAAGTTAGAGCATATGAGAATATTTGTAGGTTGCGAAAAGTTAATAGGAAAATAATACAATAGAACATAAATGACCGTGGTAAGTAGAGGAAAATAATTACACGATATGGTGATGAATTTACCTTGATATCATGGTAAAAAATATATATTGATAAAACTATATATGCATGGCTAATCATATATACATGTCAATTACTATTCTTTTTTGGTAGGATTATAAATCGTAGATGAAAAACTATAAGTTAAAAGTGAGAAAATACAAAATAAATGCATTGTGAAAAAGAAGTCACCCCTAACTTTAGTACTACCATACAACAATAAACATTAATTATTTCAGAATCTTATGATTATTGCTTTTAATTTGAAGTTTTAGTACCCTCACAACATTTCTTTTCAATTATGTACCATTATTATAAAGTCATTTTACAATTTCTTCAATTGAATTTTTATTAAAGTTTACAAAACCATGTTAGCCATCTCATATTTAGTGAACATGTTACCCATCTCATTAAAGTTATAAGGTAATGATAACGCATGCAGGGTAATACGCCACTAAGAACAAATATAGGTATACATATAGATGTAGAATCTAAGAGAATTAAGTTAGAAAATGGAAGAATAAATAAAAGTGGGAAGAAGTAGGACTCGAGTGTCGGGTTTTACCCCGAGACGCCTACGTAGCCTATAGAGGCATAAAAGTCCACATAGTTCGTATGCAAAATGGGGGGTTGGGTTTATCCCATAAATCCAACCGGGGACTTCTCTTATAGGTGTGTGTGTGTGTCTAAAAAGTGTTTTAGTAGTGAGAAAAGTGTGAGAATTTCCGTTTGGAATTTATGAGCAAATCCTCCTTTTCTTGTTTTTTTTGGGTTTATTTATATGAAAATAGGTGGTGTGCAGTAATACTAGATAAAAACTATATTAGTATAAGTAAGATGAGGGAATAAAAGTTCTAAGTAATAAAATAAATGAATGGAAATTTAGGACAACTTGAAGAGAGAGTTGAGAAAGTTGGAGCTTCTTGAAGATCTTGATCTTGATCTTGAATATTGGAGAACAGCCCTTGCACTTAGGTGATGATGGAGTGTACTTAATTCATCAAGTTTGAAGAAAGGGATGGTGAAATGTGAAGGTGGGAAATGGATTTGGATATGGAAATCACGCTGACTTAGAGAGTGGTTTTCTAAGCTTACTAAGAGTGATAGGTTTCAGATTTTGGGTCCTTTTGAAATGAGGGCATACCCTCCTTTTTATAGGCCCATGGAATTGCCAATCGGTATAGACCTAGTCCTGCCAATCGACAGGTGTGTTTTCATACACTACCGATAGGCAGGGTTTGGGACCTGTCGTTTGGCAGTCTCATTCCGGTCCCTTCGGAAAATTGACCGTAGAGTGCAAATCGTTGATCCGAATCGTGCATGGGGCAAACCGCTATAAAGGTAATTTTGAGAGCTTAGAAAGTTTTTGGACTGCTCCCCGATCCGAGAGTTGACTTTATGTCAATTGTGTCTCAGAATCGCTTGTCGTCGGATGCAAACAGATCATTCATCCTCACGGTAAGCTCGAATCGCACACGGGGTGGACCGTTGGAGAGGTTAGGAGATGTACTTAGACATTCCAAAGAGTTTAACTTCGTTCGGGGAGTTAACTTTGGTTAACCGGGACCTAAAAGCGTTTGGTGACCTTTCGAGGTAAAACGGATCGTTTGTCCATACCGTAAGTTAGAATCGCGCATGGAGTGGACCATTGAAAAGGGGTTTCGGTGCCCTTTGAAAATTAATTCAGTATCGGTCGAGCTGAATAGTTGACTTTGGTCAAATGGAGCCTGGGAGTGTCCGATGACCTCTTAATCAAGTTTCGGGGGAAAACGGATTATTGGTCTGTATCGTAAGTTAGAATCATGCATGGGGCGGACCGTTGGAAAGGGGTTTCAATGCTCCTTTGAAGATTCATTCAGTCTTGGTCGAGTTGAAGAGTTTAACTTTTGGTCAAACGGAGTGCTCGATGGCCTTTAGGTCAGTACCTTGGGTATGACTTAGGTTTATAGTGATGAAGGGAGGGTCTAGGGACCTAAGGAGAGGTTTAGGGGGTAATAGAATGAGGTGCCTACAGAGCCCCTCAACGGGTGAGTTTGGAACAAACGATAGCCATCGAATAGACACCGCATGATGCCTTTGAAGGAGGATGACTAATTTAGACGGTCGAGGCCGATTCTGAGGACCTAAGGATGTGCATGGCCAATTCTGCGGGTCGAAGCCAATTATGAGGGCTTGGGTTGTGATGACCGATTCAGCGGGTTGAAGATAATTCTGAGGGCTTAGGTTATAATGACCAATTCTAGGGGTCAAAGCCAATTATGAGGGCTTACATTGAGATGACCAATTTTGTGGGTCGAAGCTAATTCCAAGGGATTAAGTTGAGGTGACCAATTCTAGGGTCGAAGAAATTTCTGAGGGCTTAAGTTTTGATGACCAATTCTGCGGGTCGAAGAAAATTCTGAGGACTTAAGTTTTGATGACCAATTCTGCGGGTCGAAGCCAATTCTGCGGGCTTAAGTTGAGATGACCAATTTTACGGGTTGAAGCCACTTCTGAGGGCTTAATTTGAGGTGACCAATTTTGCAGATCGAAGCCAATTCTGTGGGCTTAAGTTGAGATGACCAATTCTGCGGGTCGAAGCCAATTCGGAGGGCTTAAGTTGAGATGGCCAATTCTGCGGGCTTAAGTTGAGATGACCAATTCTATGGGTCGAAGCTAATTCTGAGGGCTTAAATTGAGATGACCAATTCTGTAGGTCGATCCCAATTCCGAGGGCTTAGATTGAAATGACTAATTCTGCGGGTCAAATCCAATTCTGAGGGCTTAGATTGAGATGACCAATTCTGTGGGTCGAAGCCAATTCTGAGGGCTTAAGTTGAGGTGACCAATTCTGCGGGTCGAAAACTTTTTGGAGGGATTAAGTTGAGATGACCAATTCTGCGGGTCGAAGGCAATTCTGAGGGCTTAGATTAAAATGACCAATTATGTGGGTCAAAGCCAATTCTAAGGGCTTAGATTGAGTTAACCAATTCTGCGGGTTGAAGATAGTTCTGAGGGCTTAAGTTGAGGTGATGAATTCTGCGGGTCGAAGCCAATTGTGAGGGCTTAGGTTGAGATGTTCTCGTGGAACTCTTTCGGGGAAATTACCTCATGATTTCGATTTGATAAGGGGAGATGATTGCTGGGGAAATCCTTGTATTTTTTGGAGACTTTACTGGGGGAATAGCTAATTTGATTCTGGGGGAGTGATTAGGTGGTTCAGGGTTTGGATAGATTTTTTGGGGAAATTTTGAGACCTTTGGGGAATTTTGGGACACCTTAGAGGTGCTCTGGGGATGTTACCGGGAGGAGATTCACTTGACTTTTGAGAGTTCCACTAGGGTAATAGGGTTTTCGCTTGAGGGAGTGTGAAAAGTTTCTTGGTGAACATGTTTTAAATCCTTTTAGGGATTTTTGAGAATTTCCTGAGAAATTTTATGGGTTTTCTGGAATTTCTGTATGAAAATTTAAGGGGAGTGTCGATCGGCATGGTGTGGAGGGTGCCATTCGGCAGTGTCACGAACTTTTGGACTGCCTCGAGAAGGTAAAAGGGAAGTGTCGATCGGTAGGAGGGGGTCAGTACCAATCGACATGACCCTTTCTGCGATCGGTAGGAGGGGCAAATTTCCCTCATTTTTCACAACTTCTTACCTTCTCTTTTTCTTCGATTTTCCTCTGCAAATCGTCCTAGCAATATGTGATCTAAAAAATGGCCACTTTTGTGACTACTGCAGTACACCGGGAGTGGTTGGTTGTTGATGACTGGGCGAACATGAAATGAAGGGTAAGGGTGCCTCTTGCTTTGGGGAGTGAGAACTCCTTTGGTGCATTCGAGCCTGTTGCGAATGAGAAGAATTTGTTGCAGGAGCCATCGCATCATCGCTCTTTGAGGGTGGTGAACCTTGGCTGGTATGTAAGTATAAATGACCTTTGGCATTCCTTTTTTGTGTTTTCCTCTTTTCTTGGATTTTGATAAGGATCTTTTCTTTTTGACAGTCTGATGTGTCTCTGTCGACTATACGTGCCCGCGAGATGACGCGGCTTAAGGATGTCGAGGAGTATCTTCCACCTATGGTGTGTTGGGTGGTACCATCAGCAGGTTTTGCGAGGTTGGCGTATGTGCTGGATAAGACGTCTCATTCGACGGCGGTCTTATGCGCTCTGGGAGAGAGGTGGTGGGACATTACCCATTCCTTACAATTTGGTTTGGGGGAGATGACTGTGACTCCCATAGATGTGCAACAGCTGCTGGGTATGGATTGTGATGGAGAGCAGATAGAAGTTGATCGCTCTTTACGGGTGAGGTCGGAGGCGGTGTGCACGATGCTTGGTGATGTGGGGAGGATAGTGTCTGTGGACTCCATTAGCTTGTCGCTGCTGAAGGATATTTTACTGGGCTGGGTGATTGATGTGGGGGACGGGCTGCAGGTGAGATAAATGGCCCGATTGTTCATTTTACTGGTGCTGGGGGGATTCTTGGTGGCATCGAGCGACGACGTTGTCCATTTATGGTTTTTTCCATATTTGAGGATGTTTTCGAACATCCCTCTCTATTATTGGGGGAGCTTGACTTTGACGACCCTTTATTTTTCTCTAGATGCATTCAGCCGGTGCTACCGACAGACTTTTACTCGAGCCATGCATGTTCTTGAGGTATTCTTTAGTTTGTGCAATTTCCTTTCTTGCATTCGCATTTTCCATAAGCATCTCTTTTTAATTGCGCATTTCTTATCTTTGGCAGACGTGGTTCTATGAGGTAATCGGGTGTAATACTCGACTAATTTCTTTGGAGGATGACAGCGTTGGGGATTTTTACCGGTTGCATCGATGGCAAAAGGCCAATCGACAGTCGAGGAGGTCTCTCTCTCTGAAGGCGGTGCATCAGGCCTTGAATGGCCTGACTATGGTAGGGTAAGACTTTTTCCTTCTTCAGTCTTGGTCTTTGTGTACTTTGATTCTATATTAACTTGTATTTGCTAGGGAATTTTAGGTAACTTTTTACCTTAGGGGACGACCGTTCAGGACATGGGGTTGACGGGAGTGAATGCGCAGATAAGGCGCTTGCTGGCGTATGAGTTTGTCCACTCTTGGTACCCCGGGGAGAGGGTATTCCAAAAGATTATTGAGGAGGAGGTGATGGTTCCACCTGCGAGGCCTCCTATGTCCATGAGGCAGGAGTGGCTGTTGCCATAGGATACAAGGCTCGCGACGATGATTGGCGAGTCCTATCTATTATACACAGATACGTCTGCACCGTACGATTATATGGACTTCGTGATGAGCTAACTGATGGCGCCCATCATATATGATGCACTGCCCTTCCGTCCTGCTGGTTCGAGCCGGGGAGTGGGGTCCTCCCATAGCGGTGGTTGTCCGTCGACATCTCCGGTGAGGACGACTTCAGAGGTGCCCATTTTACAGTTGCATACTCCTTCATATAACATTCGGCGGGTTGATGGAGGGATGGTGCCTATGTTGCATTGTCCTCACGTAATGGATCTGGAGGAGTTGGTCTTGACAGAGGAGGTCCTTCGTCCCGAGGTATATCTTTTTGTTCTTCTCCTTTGGTTTCTTTTGATCTTTTTTGTTTAATACATATTATGTCCTTTCTTGTAGAACTTACGGGTGTCCACCACTTGGCTGAGGGACATTAGGCACTGGATATCTTCGGCGACTGCCCATATTCGGGACACGGTTCCTGTTCCTTCTTGCTTGGTTCCGTCTGCCTCAAGGGGTGGAAACTCTTAGAGAGAGAGGGGCAAGGTTAGGTGTGAGAGAGAGAGAGAGAGAGAGAGAGAGAGAGAGAGAGAGAGAATGTGGGTTCAGGATGAGTCCCATTGTTTTTTCTTCTCTTTATTTCCTGCAAGATTGATGTAACACAAAGAAATATATATTTATGCAATGCAATGGAGTGTTTTATTAGCTGTTGTTAGTAATGAATGAATTAATGCATATGTGCTTTTTCCTGCTGAGACCGTAAAAAGAAATATTTTTAAAAGTTTTGAAAGGAAGTTTTTATTCATAATGAGGAATTATATGAGATGAAATGGGGATTTTTAAAATTCTGTTGAGAATATCAATTTATTTATTGAGTTTTATGATTTTGACAAAAGAGGAAAATAAGGAAATTTCCAAAAATGGGAGGTTGCCGATTGGCAAGCACCATATCCTACCTATCGGTAGGTCAGTCCAGTCCCATCATTTCAAAGATTTTATTGGTACCCTCTTTAGCCTTTGGTACATTGTGGTGCAGGGTTTCCTCCAATTTTTATAGAGGTTATGTCTTTTGTGGGGTTTTTCAAGTATAAAAACGAGTAAGGGTGGAGTGTTTTCATCACACCTTCACATTCTCATTCTCTTATTATGTGCAACTACCTCAAAAATTTAGAGGCGATGTGCTCCTACAACGTCGACTACGATGGTTTCAACATGCGTCGAGTTTCTTTATGGCGTAATCGGCCCATAGAGTGGAATATGCTGATGGAGGCGGTACCATTCTGGTACCCTAAAGACCATTTATTTCACTTTGTCTTGGAAGAAGTTTGTCCGACCTATGAGGAATTTTCTGCCATGTTGGGGATAAATCTCAGTGTTGTTACGGCTCTGCCTAAGTTTTTGCGATCTCCCTGGGAGTTTTTGGTTGGACTTCTCCACGTCTCGCCCTCGGTGGGTAGATCCTTGCTCACTCGAGGAATGATTTCTCTTCTAACGGTGTTGCAGTCCGTGCATTTGTTGGAGGTTGGTGATGCTGGATATGCCGGAGCTGTCATTATAGGTTTGGTTTTGAAATGACTGCTGGTGAGTGGGGAGATGGTGGTGGACCCACAACTTGTAGTTGTTACTTTATGGATGTCCTACCGTCATAATCTTGCAGTGGTGATATTGGCTGAGACTTTAAATGGTGTGGATGCCTAGCAAGAAGGTCGTTCTGAATTTCTGAGGGGGAACCCCGTGATGTTATTCATGTGGTTATCTGAAAGATTCTGCCTGGTGACTCCTTTGTCGATTGTACCCAACTTCTTTTCGCGCCATTTCATCAGCGTTGGCCTGGATATTGAAAGTTGGGAGTAATGATTTATGGAGAACGGGGCTATAAATTTGTACTGGTCAGTGCCTTGGTGGGGACAGCTGCTGCCTATTATGGAACTGGGAGAATGCCCGTATGTCCGACGAGTTGGTCTTAGACAGACCTCTTTCTATTTCCCTTGGCGGCTTCTGCATCAATTTGGCTGGGAACAGATCGTGCCACCTAGGACATTAGACTTCTTTTCATTAGAAGATCTGACAGAGCGTCTGTGCACGCAACTTGGCTCTTTGTGGGAGAGTCGACGTCCATCGACCTATCCCACTCAGTCTGCTGGGAGAGTTTGGCACATCCTTGGGGATTATATGAAGTGGTTGTGGAGAAGAGTAGTCAGCAAGATGTTTGGTAGTGGAGATGGACAAAGGTGGTTTGTTTTATCTGATACCATGGAGGGAGAGGTTATGGTGTTTTCGAGGCTAGTTCGAGCTTATCGGTCCATGGAGCGTCTGCGGCACTCCATTGAGGCAGGAGAAGCTTGGGGACCCCAGGATGTAGATGATGATGATGATGATGGAGCGGGCTCCTCTGGTAGCTGTGGGTAAGACTCTGGGAGAGTTTATTTTTGTAATGGGGAATAAATTTGGGATTTTTTTTTTGGCTTTTTAGGAAAGTAGGGGGAAGAGAGTCATTTGTTCCTTTATGTAATTGCACTGTAATTTCCTATTAGTGAAATAAACAAGTTTTTGATCATCCATCCATGCCTTTTGATGAATTCTATATTTTTGAGTTAACTATAATGATCGCTAAGGCATGCATAATCCTTTTGCTCAAGTATATGTTAGAATGAACTGTTGTTCTCGGAGATGAAAAAAGAATAGTTGTTGTGAAAAAGAAAGTGTCGTGCTCATGTAAGATGTAAGAGATGCCTATATACCTCTGGGGTTTTGAAATGTTTTAATTTTTCTGGAAATGGTTTTTGTAGAGGATCAAGCCCATGTAGTTCTGGGTAGAGGGAAATGAAGAGATATATTTTTTTTAAAATTAATTTTATTTAGAATAGAAGGGAGATGAGAAGAGTCGTAGCGCGCTGAGATTTTGGACTAGGGGTAAAATTTCTTGAGACAGTCCAGGTTGACTGGATGAGCCATATCTTCTCCATCAAGGTCAGTGATCATGGCGGCACCTCCTGAAAAGATCTTCTTCAGGATGTATGGACCGCTCCAATTGGGCTTGAATTTCCCTCTAGGTTCCCAGATGGGCTCTACTATTTCTTTCAGGGCTAAATCCCCTTTTCAGACTCTGCTGTCCTTAACTCTCTTATTGAATGATCATACTACACGGCGATGGTACCCTTATATGTGGTATAAGGATTTCAATCTCCTTTCATCTAGGAGGGTTAGCTCGTCAAGACGACTTTGGTGCCAGTCTTCTTCGCTGACCTTGCTTTCAAGCATGATGCACAGTGAGGGTATTTCCAACTCCACGGGTAAGACTGCTTCCATGCCGTAGACTAGAGAGTAAAGGGTAGCCCCAGTAGAGGTTTGGATTGAGGTTCAGTTTCCCTAGAGGGAGTAAGGGATTTGGTCGGCCCAATCACGATAGCTTTCGGTCATCTTACTGATGATGGCTTTGAGATTCTTGTTGGCTGCTTTGACCGTAGGAGGTCGGTAGGGAGAAGATTTGTGTCTCTGAATCCTATACTCATTGACCACTTCTGTGACTTCTTCCTCAAAATGCAACCTGTTATCTGACACTAGCTCGTGCGTGACCGCATATCGGTAGATGGTATTTTTCTTGATGAAATGGGTGACTTTCTTGGCGTTCAGAACTGTGTATAATGCATCTTCGACCCATTTGGTGAAGTAATCAATGGAAATTAGGATAAACTCATGCCTGTTGGAAGCCTTGGGTGTAACTTTACCTATGATGTCAATATCCCAGGTAGAGAATGGCCAGGGAGAAGTCATGTTGTACAATTCTCATGGAGGTAGGTGTTGAAGGTTAGAGAACTGTTGGCATTTGAGGCATCTTCGAACATAGGTGGTGTAATCCTGGATCATGGTGGTCCAGTAGTAGCCTTGTCGTATATTCTTCTTGGCAAGTATGTGACCGTTCATGTGGGGCCCACATTCCTCATTGTGGATTCTCTGCACTACCTCTTCAATGTCAGCCCCTGCGATGTAGTGTAGATGGGTTTCATCAAAGTTTCTCTTAAACAGTGCTTTGTGATAGATGATGTACTAAGTGGCCAGTCTTCGGAGGGTTGCTCGGTCTTTCTTGTTGGAACCCTCGGGATGCTTATCATGCTTGAGGAGGTGCTAGATATCATAGTACCAGCAATTGTCTAGCTCGGGATCTTCTGTGGTTATGAGCTCCATATGGTAGCAGTGGGTTGGTTTGTCTTGCTTTTGCACTAGGAAATGGGCTATTGTTATTCCTTCGGGTATTTCGACCATGGAAGCCAAGGTAGCAAGGGCATCGGCTACTTTATTCTTTTCTCAAGGTAGGTAGTGGAAGGTGATATCTTGGAATTGGGAGGCTATTTCTTCTAAGTGGGCATGGAAGGGTTGGATCTTCTCATACTTGACTTTCCATTTTCTGAGCACTTGATCGATGATGAGGGTGGAATCCCCATAAACATCTAGGCATTGAATACCTTTATAGAGAGAAGCTTGGAGGCCTACCATACACGCCTTGTATTCAGTCATGTTGTTAGTGTAGAGGAAATCCAACTTGATGGCGATGGGAGTGTGGGAGTCATCTGGGGTGATCATAAGTATCCCAATGCGATATCCCTTTTTATTGGCAGTGCCATTAAAGAACATTTGCCATCGAGGGTCATCTTGAGTAGTGTAGAAGGTGTTTTCATCCGGGAATTGAGAAACCCAGATATCAGCTTCTTCCATGGGGTAGTCGACGAGGAATTCAGAGATGGATATTCCTTTTATGGCTTTCTGTGTGACGTACATAATATCAAACTCGGGTAAGAGTATCAACCATCGAGCCATTCGGAGAGATAAAATCTTGATGGGGTCCATTCGGGATACAAGCTTGAGCAGGTACTTAATGGGGTCTATTCGGGATACAAGCTTAATGGGGAAGGCAAGCATGTAATATCGTAACTTTTAGGTGACCCAAACAAGCGCGACAAATGCTTTTTCCAAAGCAGTGTAGTTGACTTCGTACCTGGATAGTTTGCGACTGGCGTAATAGATAGCTCTTTCTTTGTGGGATTCTTCAAGGTATTGGGCTAGAAAATCCCCAGCTGCAGTGTCGGTTATGGTTAGGTATAGGAGCAAAGGGAGACCAGGTTACGGTGGCATGAGTACCGAAGGTTGGGTCAGATATTGCTTGATTCTATCAAAAGCTTATTGGCAGGCCTCATTCCAAACCTTGGTTGAATCCTTTCGGGGGAGTTTGAAAAGAGGATCGCAGATAGAGGTTAGATGGATAATGAACTGGCTGATGTATTATAATTTTCCAAGGAGAGGCTTTGTTCAAGTCTCGATATTATACACATATCCAAACTTTCCCTCCCAATTTTGACACAGGCACTATGTTGGCTAGCCATGTGGGATATTCGATTACACGAATAAAAAACATTCAGTTGTTTGACCACTTCTTCTTTGACCTTGAGCGACCATTAGGTGCGGAGTTTTCTCAACTTTTGTTTAACCGACTTGTAATATGGAAAATTTGGGATCTCATGTTGAGATATTTTGGGATTAATGTCGGGCATATCATTGTAGGAACATACGAAGACATCCACCAATTCCTTTAGTAATTCTTCGAGTTGTGCACGCTCATGCTCGTTAAGGGTAGCCCTTGTCCTAATCTCGTGCAGTTGGCTATTAGAACCGAGGTTAACAATAACAGTCTCTTCTTCATTAACTTGAACGCGATTATGTTATTTGGTATTAACCTTATTTAGATTAGTTAAGAATTTTTCATTTGCAAATTCATCATCATCAAAAGTTTAATTAGAATCTAAACAATTAATGTAAGGCACAACAAGATACTCAAAATCTTCATTTATTTCATTAATAGGAAAAACAACATTGAGATCCTCATCAAAGGAGGTCTTGATTAAATTTGAGCAAGGATAACTAACAAAAGAAGAGATGGGGTAAATATTGGGGTTAGGTGGAATTTCAACAGGTAGAACGGGCACAGCATGCCAGTTGAGGAGAGGTGTATCAGCAGCTTTAATCAAGTGGTATAGATCCAGCGATGTAGTTCCTGAATAAACCATGCAGAGTGTTAGCCCCAGTGTCTGTAAGTAAAAGAAATCCTCGGAGTCGCTTTCCTCAGTCTCTTCGGTATCTTTGATGATTGGTTTTACATGGTGTTGGGAACTTTGAGCCTAGGAGTAGTTGTCTTGGAAAAAGATCTCCATTCCAGGCTTCATCTTCTTATCTGTATGGTCATACCATGGTTTCAAAAAGCCACAAAAGGGGAAGTCTTCACCCTCTTAGATGAATCTTTCATTCAATGAGTCACCTGAGACTGCCTGGATGCAGTCTGATCTTCGCTTTGGTTGAGACTGACGGATCATTTTGAGCTCTTGTTCTGATGGTTGATACCCCAAACCAAAAGGAGGGAAATCTTTTTTTAGTTCAATGGGTTTAATTATCCCTTGATGTCTTTGTCCTAGCCCCAGTCCGAGCATGAAGTGCATGTTTATGAACATCTAAATGACATTAACGTTTCCATGAGGGTCATATTCCGGAAAAACCCTTTCTTTGAAATCGTCCTATGCTGGGAGTAGGAGTGGTTCAACTCGAAATCCTAATAATATCATATCATTTGACCCGTGCTGTATCTCAAGGATTGGATCATTGGTGCTTTCACCCTCGGTATTATCATCGTCGCCCAAATTGGTTATGACTCTTTCGTCGGCGAAGAACTTCAATTTTTGATGGAGTGAGGAAGACACACCCTTAATACTGTGGAGCCAAGGTTATCCGAGTAACAGGTTTAAATAAGCGGGGATGTTGATAACTTGGAATTCAATGACGGGATTTATAGGGCCATCCCCTATTATAAGTTTTATGGATCCCATCACTTCCCGTCGGGTATTGTCGTAGGCACATACAATAGCGAAAGTTGGAGCGAGGTCACTTTCTTTCAGTCCTAAGCATTTAAAAGTTCTTAATGGTCATATATTTAAGGTAGATCCATTATCGACAAGAGAAAATGGTACAATCTTCCCCATAACTTCGACGGAGATGTTGAGTGCATGGTTGTTGTTTGGCCCAATTTTGGGGATTTCTTCTTCGAAAAAGGATAGCATTCAGGTAGAGATCAGGGATCTGACTAGGTTTATCACTTCTTCTAGTGTGGTTGAAGGAGGAACGATGGGTCCAGTGAGAAACTTGATCAAAGCATTTTTGTGTAGCTGAGAAGACATGAAAACCCCTCATAGGGTGATGTTAGCTTGAGTTTTCTTTAGTTAATCGAGGATCTTGCTCTCCTCGAGAGTCATCTCTGGCATAGGAAGACTTTCAAAGCCCTTACCTTTGTCATTTACGGGTCGTGAGCTTGAATTATGGTAATGCCTTCCTGATCTAGTCATGTGATTTACTGAAGAAGGGAAGAACATGAACCCCGTTTCCTTGTCAATCTCGGGTTGTTCTTCCATACTATTTATTTATCCAAGGAGTTCTTTAAACGATCTCATCCCACACATTTTGGCTACTGGGATAGTTTTATTAGAAGCTTGCTCTTCATTTGAATTTTCAAATTCTTCCTTCCATCCGATGGAAACAATTGTGTCTTTCCATGTGATGTCGATGCATTCCACAACTTCAATGGCTTCTTCGTGTAGTTACTCCCATTATGTGGGGATATGTAAAGGTGAAGGGACTAAGCATCCTTGTATCTTGAGAGCATCAAATAACTCGGTCATACTGCAAATTTTGTTTATTTTCCTGAATAATCCTACCATGATCTGGACAACATCATCTACGCTGACTTCATCGATCGATAACACCCAACTGCCTCACTCTCGGGTCCATTTCATTGCTTCAAAGAATAGCGTACTGAACCTTTGGAAATCAATGATCATCTGTGAGGGCATCTTGAGCTAGAACTCTAGGAGTTGGTTTAACACTTCTTATAATTCCAAACTTCCATTTTCAGAACGGGTACGGACAATGATGGATGCTCTGGTGAGGAGGGACAGTGTCTGATCAGCGAGGCCAACAGGGTGTAGGAGGAAATATGGACAAGTTTGGAGAGTTTAGGGAGAGTGTATGGGCGTGATTTAAGTTGAGGGATCAAATTCTGGGTCCATTTCTAGGAAGATAGCATTTGTACGATTTGGGAGTGGGTTATGAGAAGTGTTTGGCTATGTATTGGCTGGTGTGGAAATGTTACCCTAGTCAATTAGACCTTGGATTATGTTTCTGAGGTGAAAGCACTGGTCGGTGGTATGGCCAGCAGTTTGGTGAAAGGTGCAATGGGCATCTGCTTTGAAGTGTGTTTGGCAATGGACGGGGTCTAAGGGTTTGATAAGGTTTGGGCTTAATAGGGCTTGATAAACTTTGGAGAGGGGATCATGGATCTTGGTGTATTCCTATAGAATTGGGACATCGCGGCTTCCTGGTGCCCATGAGGTGGTTGGTTAAGAGATATTGTTGATGGTTGAGACTGCAGCACTAGAAGGTTTGTCATATTTTCTCGGGGTGAACTGTCCGGACACTTTCTTTGGTTCAACTTCTGTTTTAGCAAGACCTTCCTCCATTTCTACTCCTGCTTCTCTAAGAGTTCAAAAGTTTGGATAGTGTTATACACCCATTATTGCTCGGACATGGGGCAAGAAGTTCTTCTTCACTATGTTGACTAGTTCTTCCTCGGATGGTCGATTGGTCATAGTGGCTGCCTTTTCCCTCTGTCGGGATGTGAAGTTACTGACTGATTCCATAGAGTTCTATTTGAGAATCTCTAAATCACGGAGGGTGACCTCAAGGTCTTCATTGTATTTGTACTGTAACATGAATTCACGGGCTACATCTTCCTAATTACGGATTCTGGACTCTTCGAGAGACAAAAACCATCGGAGGGCGTTATCCTTCAATGTTTACTGAATTAATTGGGCCATCACTTCTTTAGAATCCCCTAGGAGAGTCATGGAATGGTGATTACAGCGAAGATGAACAATCGGTGGTCCACTTCTTCTAAATATCTCAATATTTGGCATCTTGAACTTCTCGGGTAACCTTGCCTTTGGATAAGGAGACACGTGGGTGTAATCCATGTAATTTTTGGATATTCTGACTTGGTCGAACTTCTTAGTTAGCATTTTGAGATCTTCTTTGACCTTTTTCAATTATTCCTCTTTCGGATTAGCGATCCTAGGCAAGTTAGCCCCAGGCTGGGTAAGGTTCAGCATATGAAGTTGGGCAGGTGGTGACCCATTAACAGGAGGGGCATGTGGAGCATGCTAATACTCTTCGGGAACCCAGATAGGTTCTGGTGTACCCATAGCACGAGGGAATAGGACCTCGGGCTCTTGAGGAATAGGGACCTAGTTTTATTTCATTTCTCATACCTCAGTCTGGAGGTTGTGAATCTTGGACACGAGCTGACCTAAAACTATCGTTAGATCGGGTTGTAAAACTGGTACTTGAAATGTGTTCTCCATGGAAAGTGGATGGATACTGGACTCAAAAGAAGTAGCAGGGGAAAGGAAAGAACTCCGGGGTGATTTGACTGAAGACCGAAGCCAATAAGGAGCCAGGCCAAGGGCGTGCGATCGACCTGAGAAGGCGTAAAATGGGATTTATTTTTGAGAAAAAAGAATGAAAAATATTTTTGGATTTTTGATAAATAAGGGAGAAATATTTCTGGATTTTTGACAAAGAAGGGGGAAATATTTTTGGATTTTTTACAAATAAGGGGGAAATGTTTTTGTATTTTTGATAAAGAAGGGATAAATATTTTTGGATTTTTGATAAAGAAGGGAGAAATAATTTGGGAGATGGGTCTCAGCATGATTATTGTTATTATTATTATTTTGTTCTCACTTGTATCAACATCTCCTAAATGCAAAATGAAATGTCGGACGGGACCCAAGCCTAAAAAAGTTAGGTTTGTAACATATGCAAAGCTATGGCTTGGAATTGTAACCAAACTCACGGGAAAGGTCCCGTTTTTAAAAATGCGTGAAAATTAGGGCGGGAGGCCGACCCAAAATTTTGGCAGAGTTTCGGGTTGAAATCGGCAATCTAACATGTGTGTCCTAGGCTTGACACCTATAAGCGGGTATGTAGTTTGGTTGGGTGAATCAGAAAGGGTTCCCCCCTTTGGCATGGATTCCATGATATACGTCTTGCTCTTAAGGGAAATCGGTACGTGTGGACAAGCCATTTGATATACCTGAGTGTACGTGAATTGCCTCACTATACACTACACCAAAAACAGGAATCTGGCATGGTTTAAAACTGTGCCAGATCAAATCTGGCACGGTTTTGAACTGTGCCAGAATCAGGTGTTCCAGAATGGCAATTTTTTTCTGGCACGGCTCAAAAGTGTGCCAGATTTGGTCAAACAGGAACACTTCTGGCACACTTTTAAACCCTTCCAGAATTTGATATTTCTGGCACACTTTTGGCACAGTTTTTAACTGTGCCAGATTTGGGCAAATAGGAACACTTCTGGCACACTTTTAAACCGTGCCAGAATTTGATATTTCTGGCACACTTTTGGCACAGTTTTTAACTGTGCCAGATTCAGAACAGTTTAAATTTTTTTGGCACAGTTCAAAATCGTGCCAAAATATGGTACACTTTTGCCACGATTTTGAACTGTGCCAAATTTTTTATAAAAAAAATTATTTGAAAGCACAAAATTCACAAATTAATAATATTGCACGTTGTTAATAAATTAATGTACATACAAACTTCAAAATATTACAAGTCTTTAATAGTTTACATGCCCAAAAAAAATTGGGCAGAGTTTCCTCTATTTTTTGGACATTCCAAAACCTGTTAATACAAAACCTGCCTAATATAAAGCCCGCACGGCCACAAAATATAACAATTAACTTACAAAAGCCTGCACGACCATAAAACTCAACAATAAAACAACAAAAGACCGCACGACCATGACACAAAAAAATGGAATCAAGAATAAATCCCTTGTTCTAAACCATTGAGTTCTCTGTGTGTTCCACGTGAATAAATGCCAACGATAAACTATTATCCTGCAAAAAAAATAGGATACAAAAAAGATACGATATTAGTAACCCAATAATTTGCAAAAATTTTTTTTTACTTAAACTATAAAATTACATATATGAGTGGAAATTATCATCATACTCTCAAACCGGGAGACCCGAGACTACGGGGTCAGTTCCTACAAGTTACATCGGTCCCGTGCGAGGTGTTCATGCCTCCTACGAGGTCGTTGGGGGGCTGGTTTGGGTTTTCACCCTTTAACGGCATGTTTTTGACTCTAAGTGTGATTTTTGCAAATTATCGTCATCCTCTCAAACTGGGAGACCCGGGACTACGCGGTTAGTTCCTACAAGTTACATTGGTCCCGTGCGAGGTGTTCGTGCCTCCTACGGGGTCGATGGGGGCTGGTTTGGGTTTTCACACTTTAACGGCTTGTTTTTAAGTCTAAGTGTGATTTTTGCAAATTATCATCATTCTCTTAAACCGAGAGACCCGGGACTACGCGCCCAGCTCCTACAAGTTACATTGGTCCCGTGCGAGGTGTTCGTGCCTCCTACGGGATCGATGGGTGGTTGGTTTGGGTTTTCACCCTTTAACAGCTTGTTTTTAAGTCTAAGTGTGAGTTTTGCAAATTATCGTCATACTATCAAATCGAGAGACCCGGGACTACGCGGTCAGTTCTTACAAGTTGCATTGGTCCCGTGCGAGGTGTTCGTGCCTCCTACGGGGTCGTTTGGGGGCTGGTTTGGGTTTTCACCCTTTAACGGCATGTTTTTAACTCTAAGTGTGATTTTTGCAGATTATCGTCATACTCTCAAACCAAGCGACCCGAGACTACGCGGTCAGTTCCTACAAGTTACATTGGTCCCGTGCGAGGTGTTCATGCCTCCTACGGGGTCGTTTGGGGGCATGTTTGGGTTTTCACCCTTTAACGACATGTTTTTAACTCTAAGTGTGATTTTTGCAGATTATCGTCATACTCTCAAACCGAGCGACCCGGGACTACGCGATCAGTTCCTACATGTTACATTGGTCATGTGCGAGGTGTTCATGCCTCCTACGGGGTCGTTGGGGGCTGGTTTGGGTTTTCACCCTTTAACGGCATGTTTTTAACTCTAAGTCTGGTTTTTACAAATTATCGTCATCCTCTCAAACCGGGAGACTCGGGGCTATGCGGTCAGTTACTACAAGTTACATTGGTCCCATGCGAGGTGTTCGTGCCTCCTACGGGGTTGTTGGGGGGCTTGTTTGTGTTTTCACCCTTTAACGGCATGTTTTTAACTCTAAGTGTGATTTTTGCAGATTATCGTTATACTCTCAAACCGAGTGACCCGGAACTACGCGGTCAGTTCCTACAAGTTACATTGGTCCCGTGCGAGGTGTTCGTGCCTCCTACGGGGTCGTTTGGGGGCTGGTTTGGGTTTTCACCCTTTAACGGGATGTTTTTAACTCTAAGTGTGATTTTTGCAGATTATCGTCATACTCTCAAACCGAGTGACCCGGGACTACGCGATCAGTTCCGACAAGTTACATTGGTCCCGTGCGAGGTGTTCGTGCCTCCTACGGGGTCGTTTGGGGGCTGGTTAGGGTTTTCACTCTTCAACAGCATGTTTTTAAGTCTAAGTGTGATTTTTGCAAATTATCGTCATACTCTCAAACCGGGATACCCGGGATTACACGATCAGTTCCTACAAGTTACATTGGTCCCGTGCCTCCTACGGGGTCGTTTGGGGGCTGTTTTGGGTTTTCACCCTCTAACGGCTTGTTTTTAAGTCTAAGTGTGATTTTTGCAAATTATCGTCATACTCTCAAACCAAGCGACCCGGGACTACGCGGTCAGTTCCTATAAGTTACATTGGTCCCGTGCGAGGTGTTCGTGCCTCCTACGGGGTCGTTTGGGGGGCTAGTTTGGGTTTTCACCCTTTAACGGCATGTTTTTAACTCTAAGTGTGATTTTTGCAGATTATCGCCATACTATCAAACCGGGAGATCCGGGACTACGCAGTCAGTTCCTACAAGTTGCATTGGTCCCGTGCGAGGTGTTCGTGCCTCCTACGGGATCGATCGGGGGTTGGTTTGGGTTTTCACCCTTTAACGGCTTGTTTTCAAGTCTAAGTGTGATTTTTGCAAATTATCGTCATCCTCTCAAACTGGGAGACCCGGGGCTACGTGATCAGTTCCTACAAGTTACATTGGTCCCGTGCGAGGTGTTCGTGCCTCCTACGGGGTCGTTTGTTGGCTTGTTAGGGTTTTCACTCTTTAACAGCATATTTTTAAGTCTAAGTGTGATTTTTGTAAATTATCGTCATACTCTCAAACTGGGATACCCGGGATTACACGGTCAGTTCCTACAAGTTACATTGGTCCCGTGCGAGGTGTTCGTGCCTCCTACGGGGTCGTTTGGGGGCTGGTTTGGGTTTTCACCCTTTAACGGCTTGTTTTTAAGTCTAAGTGTGATTTTTGCAAATTATCGTCATACTCTCAAACCGGGATACCCGAGATTACGCGGTCAGTTCCTACAAGTTACATTGGTCCCGTGCGAGGTGTTCGTGCCTCCTACGGGGTCGTTTGGGGGCTGGTTTGGGTTTTCACCCTTTAACGGCTTGTTTTTAAGTCTAAGTGTGATTTTTGCAAATTATTGCCATACTATCAAATCAGGAGACCCGGGACTACGCGGTCAGTTCCTACAAGTTGCATTGGTCCCGTGCGAGGTGTTCGTGCCTCATACGGGGTCGTTGGGGGGCAAGTTTGGGTTTTCACCCTTTAACGACATGTTTTTAACTCTAAGTCTGATTTTTGCAGATTATTGCCATACTATCAAACCGGGAGACCCGGGACTACGCGGTCAGTTCCTACAAGTTGCATTGGTCCCGTGCGAGGTGTTCGTGCCTCCTACGGGGTCGTTGGGTCGCAAGTTTGGGTTTTCACCCTTTAACGGCATGTTTTTAACTCTAAGTGTGATTTTTGCAGATTATCGTCATACTCTCAAACCGAGTGACCCGGGACTACGCGGTCAGTTCCTACAAGTTACATTGGTCCCGTGCGAGGTGTTCGTGCCTCCTACGGGGTCGTTTGGGGGCTGATTTGGGTTTTCACCCTTTAACGGCTTGTTTTTAAATCTAAGTGTGATTTTTGCAAAAAATCATCATACTCTCAAACTGTGAGACCCGGGACTACACGGTCAGTTCCTACAAGTTACATTGGTCCCGTGCGAGGTATTTGTGCCTCCTACAGGGTCGATCGGGGGTTGGTTTGGGTTTTCACCCTTTAACGGCTTGTTTTTAAGTCTAAGTGTGATTTTTGCAAATTATCGTCATCCTCTCAAACCGGGAGACCCGGGGCTACGCGGTCAGTTCCTACAAGTTACATTGGTCCCGTTCGAGGTGTTCGTGCCTCCTACGGGGTCGTTTGGGGGCTAGTTTGGGTTTTCACCCTTTAACGGCATGTTTTTAAGTCTAAGTGTGATATTTGCAAATTATCGTCATACTCTCAAACCGAGCGACCTGGGACTACGCGGTTAGTTCCTACAAGTTACATTGGTCCCGTGCGAGGTGTTCGTGCCTCCTACGGGGTCGTTTGGGGGCTGGTTTGGGTTTTCACCCATTAACGGCATGTTTTTAACTTTAAGTGTGATTTTTGCAGATTATCGTCATACTCTCAAACCGAGCGACCCGGGACTACGCGGTCAGTTCCTACAAGTTACATTGGTCCCGTGCGAGGTGTTCGTGCCTCCTACGGGGTCGTTTGTGGGCTGGTTAGGGTTTTCACTCTTTAACAGCATGTTTTTAAGTCTAAGTGTGATTTTTGCAAATTATCATCATGCTCTCAAACCGGGAGACCCGCGACTACGGGGTCAGTTCCTACAAGTTACATCGGTCCCGTACGAGGTGTTCATGCCTCCTACGAGGTCGTTGGGGGGCTGGTTTGGGTTTTCACCCTTCAACGGCATATTTTTAACTCTAAGTGTGATTTTTGCAGATTATCATCATACTCTCAAACCGAGCGACCTGGGACTACGCGGTCAGTTCCTACAAGTTACATTGGTCCCGTGCGAGGTGTTCATGCCTCCTACTGGGTTGTTTTGGGGGCTGGTTCGGGTTTTCACCCTTTAACAGCTTGCTTTTAAATCTTAAGTGTGATTTTTGCAAATCATCATCATACTCTCAAACCGGGAGACCCGGGACTATGCGATCAGTTCCTACAGGTTACATTGGTCCCGTACGAGGTGTTTGTGCCTCCTACGGGATCGTTTGGGGTTTGGTTTGGGTTTTCACCCTTTAATGGCATGTTTTTAACTCTAAGTGTGATTTTTCCAGATTATCGTCATACTCTCAAACCGGGAGGCCCGGGGCTACGCGGTCAGTTCCTACAAGTTACATTGGTCCCGTGCGAGGTGTTCGTGCCTCCTATATCGTCATATATCGTCATATTCTCTAACGTTATGTTTTTAATCAATTTTGAACGTTTATGGATTTTAGAAAATTTTGACATAGTTTCATTTGTTTATTCGTTAAATCCAACATGTTTTAACATTTAATATAAACTCAACAGCAACAGCAAATTCCAAAACCAAACCACCAGCAAGTCCCTTCCACCAATTTAACTAAATAAGCTCATAAAGTAAGCCATGAAGTGATTTTCAAACTTTAAAAGGAATGATCAGATATAGAATGAAAAAGATAAACTATAAATATTGAGTAGAAATAATTTATTGCATTTTAAAAGGTTAATGAATGGGTACTAAATAATAGTTACCTGTAGTAACTTGATTAAGATTGGATGGAACTGTCCTGAGTTGAACATTTGTAAAACAAAACCAAACAAATCACTGGCAGCCTATGTTGGCCTTTTGATCTCCAAACCTCCCCAATACCTGCATTCAATTCCCACTGAGTACTGGATCAAACTCTTTAATATTACAGTACCCATATATGATTATGCACACACGTGTGTGAAATTGATAAGATGTCCCTTTTATGAGTACAATTAGGTATCATTATGTGCCATTACGACACGCGTTATATTGTGATTTATTATATATATAGTGAATAATCTACCTTTGATTGTGCTTAAGATGTATTGAATTGATCTAGAGGTCAAAGATTGTGATGGAAGATGATCATGGTTAATCTTTTTAAGAAAGTAGTCTATGAAAGAACTTGGGATCTCCATTCAAGGTTCTCAAAACAAGAAGCGTCATTCTTTGTATGGTTTTGCCTTCAAATAAAAATTTGGGATCTCCTACCTACTCACAAAAATCCATATGTCCATTACATATAAGAACATATCAGAAAGGAAAATGGATCAATATATAATGAAATAAATAAATATTCACATTAATTTTTCTCTCACCTGTAAATCAACAATGGGAGGCACTTCAATCTCCTCCATTTTTGTTGCTAGCGAGAAACAGGCCACAGTTAACAATTGGACTATCCAACCTTTACCCCTCTATGTGCACATTAACATTGTCACAAACATGAACAGGCACAATTAGCATTTAAACACTTAAATATTAATATGAGATTATTATGCCCTAAAATGCATTTTGTGCACATTGAACCATTTTTGTGCCAAAAAAAATACATTTTGTTGCTAAACAAAAAACCCATTCAAAAAATTGATATGAGAAATACCTTAGAGGGGCGACAACAGCCTTGGAGGGAGTGTTCCCTGACTGGGCCTTTGAGAACACAATCACCTCAAGTGCTTGGAAATCCCATCACCCCCATCAGATCTTGCCAAGAAAACACAATCACCTCCTATATCACCCACCTCAAGACTGAAAATGTTAGCTGCACATGGCTCTCTCTTTCCTAAACTGGACTATTGAAAAGTTATCTCCACATTCCAAAAATCAGTATATATTAGATTTAATTCCACCTCAGTATATATATATATATATATATATATTAGATTAAACTCTAGAATTAGATTTAATCTAGAATTATTTAGAATTGTCTAGAATTATTTAGAATTATCTAAAATTAAATCTATTTTATTAAATCACTATATATTAGAATTACTAGAATTAAATCTATTATATTAAATCACTATATATTAGAATTAATTCTAAATAATTCTAGATTAAATCTAATTCTAGAGTTTAATCGAATATATATATATATAAATCAGTATATATGATTTTATATTTATATATCAGTTAGTATATATGATTTTATATTTATATATCAGTATATATGATATAAATCAGTATATGAATCAGTATATATATAATATATATCAGTATATATATGTATATATGATTTTATATTTGTATATCAGTATATATGATATAAATCAGTATATATATCAGTATATATATATATATATATATATATATATATATATATATATATATATATATATATATATATATATATATATACTTATAAAGGAAAGAAATTACGAAACCAGATAAAATACCTCAAATTGGGAAAACACGAGGTCGCCGGAAGGGACACCACGACACCGGAATATCAAAAACCCAGAACCAGGGGAGCGGGGGAGGTGACCGGAGGAGGATAAACCCGGAAATAGGGGCGACGGCAGGAATAGGGCCGACGCAGCAGGGGAGAGAGGGTGAGAGCGGATGGTAGGGCTTGGGTTTTTGGTGGAGAGAGAGGGGAGAGCGGGGGAGAAGACGAAGAAGGAGAGAGAAGAGGGAAACTAAAATGTCCCCAAATTTTGAGGTATTTTATATCCTAGTAAAGTGTACTCAATTTTGGCACACTTTAAAACAGTGCCAAATTTTGGCACTGCTTTAAAGTGTGCCAAATTTCTATTAAACCATGCCAAAATCTGGCACAGTTTTAAACCGTGCCAAAATCTGGCACAGTTTTAAACCGTGCCAGATTTTTAATATCAGGGTGTGCCAAAATGCTATTTTTGGTGTAGTGTATATACCTCATGGGGACGGTACGTGTGGGAGCAAATTCGATATACTCGTCATAGTGAATAACTTCCATGCGATATACCTCCCATCATGATTTCGGTCAAGAGGTACGATGTGGGGGAACCGTTCGATATACGTCGGAGGTACTTGGACAATGGAAGGTGATAGTCATATCACTTAGGCTAACTGCGCCCTGCCGGACCAGTGCCCATCACGAGTGACCCTCTAGTTACTGGACAAAATTTGGTCAATAACAATGCTCATTGGTGATGTCGTGTGAATCATGCATGATTCTCTTATTAGTATCTTATGATGAGAGTATCTTTCTTGATTATCCCAAACGGGGAACAAAGTAGAAGTACCAATGGTATACCAATTATGGATGGGTGATGCGTGCAACATGCAAATATATGTGATCCTAGGTGCACATGGTGCAAAGTGCACATGGGGAAACTTCTATAAGTGCATGAATAAAAGCATAAACATGAGGTATACATGAATAGTAAAGGGGGACATGCAAATATGGGGATATATAAGAAAATAAAACACCCATGTAAATAGAGGCTAGCCTTCAAAATGAAAATCCCCAACAGATTCGCCACTGTGGCCATCCCCTCTGATCCTCACGGCGGGAGAGATACGAAAGAAGATGGGGGTCTTCTTCTTCTCTGGAGGATTTTGGTTTCGCGCATCCCTCTCGGGAGCGCTTCGGCCAGTGTCTGTGATAAGGTGAAAAATGTAGAGAGATGGAGTCGCCAGTCTATTTTACTCAAAATAGACAAAGAAAAGGGAGCCATCCCGAAGGATGAGATCCAAAGACATACTGATACATACAAAACCAAAAATAATTGAAAAAGGGTCCGGAGGCTAACTTACGAAATGGGAAGGTGTTAGACACCCATTCCGCCCTTGCGGTCTCTCATGGGTTATTGCTATTTTCCTTTATGTCCCCGTGATATCTGTGCATGTGTATATGTAGCGGAGATAGGAATCATCAACTTTTATCATGGAAGAGATAAAGCGAGTCATCCATAGGAATGTTCTTAGAAGTAATATTAGAAAATAGGATTACGCGATTATCCTAGCGTCGATCATTATAAGGTAATGATAACTCATACGGGGTAATACGCCACTAAGAACAAATATAGGTATACATATAGATATAGAATCTAAGAGAATTAAGTTAGAAAATGGAAGAATAAATAAAAGTGGGAAGAAATAGGACTCGAGTATCGGGCTTTACCCCGAGACGCCTACGTAGCCTATAGAGGCATCAAAGTCCACGTAGTTCGTATGCAAAATGGGGGGTGGGGTTTATCCCATAAATCCAACCAGGGACTTATCTTGTAGGGGTGTGTGTGTAAAAAGTGTTTTAGTAGTGAGAAAAGTGTGAGAATGCCCATTTGGAATTTATGAGCAAACCATCTTTTTCTTAATTTTTTTTTTGGGTTTATTTATATTAAAATAGGAGGTGTGCAATAATACTAGATAAAAAGTATATTAGGATATGTGAGATGAGGAAATAAAAGTTCTAAGTAATAAAAGAAATTAATGCGAATTTAAGAGAACTTGATGAGAGAGTTGAGAAAGTTGGACGTTCTTGAAGATTTTGAGCTTGATCTTGAATGTTGGAGAGCAGAACTTGCACTTAGGTGATGATGGGGTGTACTTAATTCGCAAAGTTTGAAGAAAGGGTTGGTGAAAAGTGAAGGTGGGAAAGGGATTTTGATGTGTAAATCACGTTGACTTCAAGAGGGTTTTTCTGGGCTTGCTGAGAGTGATAGGTTTCAGATCTTAGGTCCTTTTGAAATGAGAGCAGGACCTCCTTTTTATAGGCCCAAGGAATTGTCGATCAGCATAGACATTTTTATAGGCCTAGGGAATTGCCGATCGGTATATCCCTGGTCCTCCCAATCGGCAGGTGTGTTTGGGCACACTGTCGACAGGCAGGCTTTGGGACCTGCCATTTGCAAGTCTCTTTCAGGTCCTTTCAAATAATCAGCCGTAGAGCACAAACCGTTGATCCGAATCATGGATGGGGAAATAATTGGAAAGGTAAGTCAGAAAACTTCAAAAGTATTTTGGACTTCTCCTAATTCCGTTAGTTAACTTTGTGTCAAATGTGGCTTTGAAGCGCTCGTCGGTCCTTAGGATGAGGAATTATCGGATGCAAATGGATCGTTTGTCCGCATGGTAAGTCTGAATCATGCACGGGGCAAACCGTTGGAGAGGTTAGGAGATGTACTTCGACATTATAAAGAGTTTGTCTTGGTTCAGGGAGTTAACTTCGGTCAACTGGGACCTGGAAGTTTTCGATGACCTTTTGGGGTAAATGGATCGTTCGTCCGTACCATAAGTCAGAATCGTGCAGGGGGTGGACTGTTGGAAAGGGATTTTGGTTCCCTTTGAAGATTCATTCAGTCTCGATCGATCTGCAGAGTTGACTTTGGTCAAATGGAGCCTCAAAGAATTCAGTGACCTCTTTATCAAGTTTCAGGGTAAAACAGATCCTTGGTCTGTACCGTAAGTCAGAATCGTGTACGGGACAGACCGTTGGAAAGGGTTTTGGGTGCCCTTTGAAGATTCATTCCGTCTCGGTCGAGCTGAAGAGTTTGACTTTTGGTCAAATAGAGCCTGGGAGTGCTCGATGGCCTTTAAGTAAGTACCTTTTGTAGTGATGAAGGGAGGTTCTAGGGACCTAAGGAGAGGTTTAGGGGGTGTTATAATGGGGTGTCTACATAAAGTATTATCCATCTACAACATCGTTGTTATGCATTGTAGTCCTCAAAGTTTAGCACTCGTGCATAATAAAAAATACATTCATTTAAAGCACTCAAAAAAATTTTAACATATAAGTCAAACCTGTGTATGAACCAGTACATTTAGCATAATCGAATGAAAAACATACAATTCGGTGAAAATAAACTCGTTTAATATGCAAACCAAAAAATAACATAGTACGGATGGACTTTGTTAGGAAACAATGTAAAACACTCACGGGGCATTTCTTCAAACACATCACATATACAATAATTTTGACTACATGGTTTTGAATGAAACAAAACTATATAGAAAGGCAAATCTAAAAGTATATAAAAATGAAACTACAAAGGTAAAAAAATCTCAGTACATTAAAAAAAATTACGGTACTAACCAAATGTGAATCTTGAATACCGTAATCATAAAAGCTCAATTGTGGCTGCATAAGAAAAGAGGGGAAATGACATCATAACTCCTTATTTTAAATTTGAAACCAATTGTTAAAACTATAATTCCAAAACTACCAACAAATTTTAGGATCCCAAAAAATTGGCATTCATTGTGGACAACATGTGATTCATAGATTTTCTCTAAGATTGAGTGTATAAATAATTGCAAAAACTTAACTAACTTAAGTTACCTTTTTCTCAAGTTGTAATGTATCCAGTCATTAGGTTTCTCCACCATTAGATTTGTAGGAGGTTGTCATCCAAAAACATACAAAAGTTTCGTTTTGAGTTAGCAATTAAAGATGTATTTTCATTTTTTGCTGCAAATTATAAAAAATGTTCAGTAAAAGTTCATCATTGTCAATTATATGGTAAATCTATCCAAGCACATGTTTAGATTTACTTACGCATAAGAGTCTGCTATAGTTGCAATTGAATGTTGCATTTTGGTGTGATATGCTCATGAGCTGCTAAATCATCATTGATACCAGCAAAGACATTTTTTTCTTCCTACCTTCTAAAAAATTAACATGTTTGGATGCTCATATTCAGCTAAATCATCGTTAATACGACGAAAGATTGTTTTTTATCATACCTGCTCCAAAAGTAACATGTGGGGAAAGAAAGGGAAAGGATCCTCTAGGATTTGGATTTCCATTTTGAAGGAATGGTGGGGAGCGGTAAAGACTAAATAAACAGTGCATGATCGATTGGATTTGAATAGGTAAACATTTATTGAGTTGAAAAGGCAAACGTCATTACTGAATGCATTACATTAAAATGAAAAGGTTATCTTTAAACTGAAATGAGAAACATGGATATGAGTGTATGTGTTAAAATTTAGTTGACATTTAGTAGTTATGATGCGACGCGGAAGGTCCAAATGTCATAAGAAAATAACTAAATTCTATCAGATTTTATCTCAAATAACATATATATTTTCGCACAAACAGATATATCATAAATGACAATTAAGAATTTTGAAAATAACCTTATGTTATTTAGGTTGAAATGTGTTGTTATGTCGAAGCAAATGTCTAAACGTAAATGTAAAAAGAGGCTCATAATGTTTAAAGTGTATACGAAGAGAATTCAATATCCCCGGAATTCCCAAACTAAAAAATCGATAAACAAAATTTGTTGTGTATTAAGTATCTATAAGAGTAGATGGTTGATAAGAAGACTTTATTTACTATGATCTTCATATGAAATTGCATTTATTGTATGCATGTGCATGATAGACAATTAGTCCTCCACATTTCCTTTGTTCCTGAAAGTCAGCATATTAATTAATATTTAATCTAATATGTTGGAGAATCATCTATGAATATGAATATATGTATTCGTAATATGATAATTGTTAAAAGTATTATTTAAATATATACAAAAGTGAATTTTACGTTACTTTAGACTATTCTATGTTAACATTTTTCAAAAAACATTTATTTGCATTACGTATCAATATGAGGCAAAGTTTACATTGAATTCTCGAGGGTTACATAACAACTCCAATTTTTTTAATGTGTAATAGCATAATTTTTATGTTTTAGTTTTAAAGATGAAAGACCGATTTGGCAAATATGAAGTAATTTAAGTTTCTATATTTAATAGGATTTACCTTGTTCTTTTCAGCCTCCTTGATTCGTTTTTTGGGTCATTGTCCGGGTCTTCATTGTAATGTTTTGTGGTAGTGACCCTTGAATTCGATGTTGCTTCAGGAAGAAAGTTTACATCCATATTGACGTCTGCACTTTTCTAGTCATCATTACCAATCTATATGCCCTGATGAAAGTAATATTGAGAACATAAGTATAATTAATTTTTCTTAGTAAAGTATCGATATTTTACCATATTTCCGGCATCTTGCTGAATATTTTTGTATGACATTACATTTTCCTTCAAAATGTTGTTGACCGTATAATTTTTTCACCCAAGTATTAAGTTGTGGTGAGTGAGTCTTAGCTGGAAAAAAATATATGTTCCCAACTAGTTGTTCGAGCACTCTCGAAACGGCTCTATGACACCCCGACTAAATAAATACTGGGTAGCTACTCCTTTATTAAATTAATACATAATATCAAGTTGCTTCAGTCTTAGCATCACTGTCGAAAACATTTAGTTACTTACTAGCCACCTAATATTTAAAATAGAGAGATGCCAAATTTTATTAATTACATTAACAATTATCCCAGTAATTAAATCATCAACCATCAATTGCATAAACAATCTCATATGAATAACTAATGTAATGAAATAAACTGAGTCTGGAGTAAACACTCCAATAATAATACTAGAGTAAAATAAAATCCCAATACAAGATTCTGAATAAATAAACCGACATGTGAAATAATGAAAGTATGTATCTATAATCTCTATATAAGAATAGGCAACATGCCCTAATTGATGCGAATGACTCCGAAGGAACCAAGGATAAATGTGGAGGGGTCTAGTGCCGAGATCCTGTAGCTTCCACAATAACTACATCACATCAAAATAATGGAACTCCTATGCTTGGCGTCCCTGTGGTTGGGAACCTAAAGGTTTTTACAAAACAAAGTAGATTTGGAGGAAAACGGGTCAGAGCACCAGGTGAAAACAGTTTAATAATAGCAAGTGTTTAATTGCATTAAGCAGTAAATATTATGTACATGTTAGTTGCGTACTCTCACATGAGCTTCTCAGCCCTCAACTAATGTGCACGCCTAACGTATACCCTTAACCCATCCCATCTATGCCACTATCTAACTAGTCCGTAATAACCCCCACTTTCAGAGTCTAATATGGAGTGTCTATTCGTATTACCCAAATAGGTCATACTTATATCTCACATTTACATTAATAAAATTACTTATCTCAAGTGCTATATAAATTTTTCACATTTTTAATCCATTTAAATATATTAGTTATTCACATCTACTAAGCAACAGTGGAATAATCACACACACACACACACACACACACACACACACACACACACACACACACACACACATATATATATATATATATATATATATATATATATATATATATATATATATATATATATATATATATATATACACACAATTCACTAGCATAATATATATATACAAATCGGACACCCCAAAAGGCTGGAACCTGCGGTGCACACATACTTTGTTATCAATCCCGATACATCACACACGTAAGGCTTTACAAGTTCTGAATCACTCAAGAACCGTATCAATACAATTCACACATATTGGAGGCAAACATAGTTCACATACCCATGTGTCATGCACATACCTATGCTCCCATGGTAAACTGACTTATCAATTCACAGATAAGGCATTCATAGTCCTATGTTCTTAAGGTACCAATCTAAATCCCCACGAAGATACACAAAGATAAGATGGTCCTTTTTTCAAAAATCAATCTCCTGTGATAGCAAGCATTGTAGGTATGTCGTACACAGAATCATCCATATACTAGCCAATCACACCACCTCAGTATTTATTAACATTAATATAGGTACTTTCTATCCTATATTACGAGTCACATACACATTTTAATATCATCCCAGATATTCTACGTAATACGTGTAGCGCTACAACTCTCTCGTCGTATAAATCCGAATACTCAAACCTATCTCAAAGATTACTAAGTCGCCTTCTGCCTCCAAGGTTATTTCAGTAATTCCAAGTTCCTATTCTACTGGTCCTAACCTTAATTAACATTTATCCAATTTAAATTCCAATTTTATAAAATTTCTAATCGTACCTCACTCGGTAAACACTCGTAAGTATTCCATTCAATTCTATAAGGTATAACGTATTCCGGCCATTAACTACAACCCCACTGACCTTAACCAAGTCCTACAATATCCTATTAATCTCCCTAAGAGTTCTTGAAAGCTAGGGAATTGTCATACCTTAAAGGAAAATAATCTATAAAAATCACAAGGAGTCGATAGATCGACATTCATGGGTCGATTGATCGATCCAATAGGTATTGCAATTCTGCATAATTTTGCCTACGGGTTTCATCAAACTTAACCCTCAAATACTCTACTATAATTTCCAAAACTCCAAATATTTATTCCTAACATCATACCAACATAAATATATAAGTTCCAATATTTTAGAATCATCAAATCCTAATGTGAAATCAATTTTCTTGGAGCAAATCATATATTTTTCATAAAAAAACCTAGTTCTCCAATTTTCTTCAAGAACATTATATAACTCAATACAAAATTCATTATTCTCTACACATGGATCATAATTTCATGGCTACTATATCCCGAGAAGTTAAACTACACGCAAAACCTACCCATATTACGATTTTAGTTCTACAAATCCATTCATTCATCATTTTTCAAGGTTATTCTCCAATTCAAAACTAACATGGATGATATATGCACTGAATTATTGCATGTTAAATCACTTGCCTGTAAATCAAAGTTCTAATCCTTTGTAGAAGACAATACGGGAGTAATACTCTCTTCTCGATCTACCCGATGGTGGTGACGGTGGTGCAAAAGCCTCAAGTGGTGTCTCTTTTGGGAACTTCCTTATCTTCCTCTCTAATGGCTGATATACCCGTTTATATCCTCGGCTTAGATGAGGATTACCTCCACAACGGACGACCCTAAGAGGGGCCGACCCTTCACCAGACCCCAGCTGGCCTCCACCAGGCCCAGACGACCCTAGGAGGGGCCGACCCTCCACCAGGCTCTAGCCGACCCTAGGAGGGGCCGACCCTCCACCAGGCTCCAGACGACCCTACGAGGGGCCGACCCTTCCCCAGGCTCCAGACGACCCTACGAGGGTACGACAGTACGAGGCCAGAATCAATCCAGACTCACTACCGGAAGAAACTTTGCCCTCGGCCTCGTCTCATAGGCCGAGGGTGACATCATGACAGCGCGTGGTTCGAGACACGCGTGGAACAGTGCGCGTCAGACTCATATGACACGTGGCAGACCGTTATAACCGAATCACACCCTCACGTGAGGGAATATTATGTCATCATTTGGCATCTACAGGTGTCAACAGGGAATTGGTTATATCATCATTCACATGCACCATGCTTACTTGGGGGGGGGGGTACACTACACCCCCCAAGACCTATATATACTTGTCACCTACAACCCTACAGGGGATCGATCCATGAACAGTAGCCCTAGCTAAAACTCTGCTTGTACACACACAGTAGAGAGAGAGAGAGGGTTATGTGCATTGTATCCAAGGCCATTAGTGCCCATACTTAGTGGATCACACACTCACAGTGGATGTAGGCCAAATTGGCTGAACCACTATACATCATTGTCTAATTTCCTCTTATACTCATCCCTTTCTATACACTCATATATCTCTATGGCTGCCATGGCTGCTACTGCTTGATCTCACTAACACTTATCTGGTGGTGCTAAATCTCAGCATCATCAGTTTGGCGCCGTCTGTGGGAACGAGAAGACATCTCTTCCTTTTGCACAGCTTGACCTCACTGGGCACTCTGGTGGTGAACCGACACTCCCCCTGAGAGGAGGTGTTTCACCATTGAAAGAGACCCACTAAGTTTCCCAAGCTCACCAGTATTTTCTTCAGTTCAACTTTTCATAGCTCAAGCACATGGAACCTGAGATGCCACCACCACCGCTTCCCCCGCCGGATGAGGGGGGAAGACCCAGTTCCAGTCAGCCGCCGCCTCAGTCTGAGATGGCTGATGTGGCAGCAGCCCTAAAGTCTCTGGCAGCAAGCCAGCGAATGATGCAGGAGCAGTTCACAGCTCTGAGCCAGAACATACTGAGACCACCAGGGGTCTCACCTGAGATAATTACTCCGGTAGCAGCCCCAGGACAGCATGAGGCCAGGGGACCACCCCAGGCACCACGCAAAGACCTGCCACCCCCTCAGCGGCGTAGGGATGTTGCTGACCCCAGGCGTTTACACCTGGGGAGGCAAGGAAACCCTTGCCCTGAAGACAGGTATGACGATCTGGAAGGGGAGGAGGCCCCAATAGAATGCTGGGAACCCTATGAGGTCTCCAACAATACTGTGCGACCCCTCCAGGACAGTAGAGGGAAGTGTGGGAGACCAAACCCTGATGATCGTCCAAGAGGCTCTGCTTTTGATCGCTTGAGCAGGGGGTCGGCCTTTGAGAGGCTAGGCCCAGTAAATGACCTGCGAGAACAGTTGTCCAGGCCAAGGAGTGCTGCAAGATCCAGGAGGGAGGCGGCCGATGGCCGACCCCGAGGGCTAGATGACGGCCAAAGGGAAGTGAACAACCGACACAGGCCTGCTGCAGCAGAACCCTCCGTCCACCTCGGAGAGGCAGTAGGGGATAACATCGGCCAGGCCGACCCTGCGAGGCCCTGGAATGACTCAATCCATCGGTTAGAGGATAAGATTGGTGATATATTGAAGAGCCGAGACCCTCTTCAGAAGGGATACACCATAGGCTCACCCTTTGTGGCAAAGATAGTCAACTTCCACAAGCCGTCAAAGTTCAAGCCACCTATGGTCACCCCAAGGTATGATGGGAGCACCAACCCCGTCCACCACGTGGAGATGTATCAGTCGGCGGCAGACATATACTCTATCTCAGATGAGATGAGGTGTCGTGCCTTCTCTGGTACCCTGACAGGGGCTGCGCATGTGTGGTACACGTCTCTTCCAAAAAATTCCATTGGAAACTTTAAGCAGTTGGCAGACCTGTTCATCCATAATTTCTGCTTTGGGGTGAGGCCACAGAAGAAGACCACCCACCTGCTCTATGTTAAGCAGGGGAAGAGTGAAAGTCTGAGGGACTATATAGCCAGATTCAATAAGGAGAAGCTGGAGGTAGAAGACTATGAGGAGAGCATAGCTATGACAGCCCTGATTGGAGGACTCCAAAAGGGGAAGCTGTTATGGAAGCTTGCTGAAGACCCTTCGAGGACGATGGCCAAGCTGTTGTCAACAGCAGGAAAGGTGATGAATGCCGAAGAGGCGATGGCTGCAAAATATGAGGACGAAAGAGGAGGTGCAAGTGGGAGTAAATACCCCAAGAAGAACAAAGAGGGGAAGAAGAGAACCATGGATGATAAGTTCACGAGGTACACCCCTCTGACGGTCAGCTGTGAACAGATCCTCAATGAGATAAAGAGTGACCAGACGCTGAAGTGGCCTGAGAAGCTGAGAGCAGCCCCCGGCAAGAGGAATAAGAACCTGTGGTGCCAATTTCACCAAGACCACGGCCACGTGACGGATAAATGCTTTGCTCTAAAAGACGAGATTGAGAAGATGCTGAAAGAAGGGAAGCTCAGAAAGTACGTCGACAAAGCCGACTTTAAGAGGGGCCGAGGGGACGACCCCAGAAAGAAGTGAGTCGATGCCTGCAGAGAAGGTCCTCAAAAAAAAGGGGACGACCCCTCTGATGATGAGGACGACCCTGACCTCCCACCGAAAGACGACCACGGCCCTGTCAAGAGGCTCAATATGATCTCCCTCGGAGTGGGAATGATCTCCGGGGGACTTGCAGGAGGAGGGTCTGAGGTTGCTGACAAGAAGGCCCATGTGGTTGAGGCCAAGGCAGTGGCGAAGACGGTACACGCAACCTCCTTGGAGGTCAAGTCAGAAAAGAGGAAGAAGGTTGATATGGACACACTGATAGTAGGGTTTTCAAGGTTGGACTTCAAAGGCCTCTTAGCCCCACACGATGACCCTCTCGTCATCACTACTAGGGTGCACGGATGCGAGGTGCCGAGGATCTTGGTAGATGGGAGTAGCTCTGCAAATGTCATGTTCTGGCCATGCTTCAAGGCCTTGGGTCTCAGCCGTGCTAGACTTGTCCCCTACCATCATCCACTGATTAGGTTCAGTGGGGAAAGGGTTCATCCCCTTGGGGTATATGAGGCCGAAGTGAGGATGGGAGACGAGTGGCCGAGATGGCTCACCAAAAAGGTCACTTTCTTTATGATGGATGAGCAGGTGTTTTCGGCCTATAACATCATACTAGGGCGAGTGGCCCTCAAGGGGTTTGAAGCCGTGCCATCTACGGTCCACCAGATGATCAAATTTCCAACCCCTTACGGGGTGGGGGAAGTTCAAGGAGACCAGACAACGGCAAGAGAATGTTACTACAACTCCGCTGAAGAGAGGGAGGCACACAAGAGGGTTACAACCACTTATAATATTGATACCCTAGACCTCAGAGATGAAACGAAGCTGAAAAAAGGAGAGGCTGCGGAAGAGGTAGAATCCATCATCCTCGATGAGGATGACACGGAAAAAACCGTCCAAGTTGGCAAGTCTCTGAAGCCCAAAATCAAGGAAGACCTCATTAAACTGCTAAGGAGAAGGCGAAGTGTCTTCGCCTGGAGTCATGTAGATATGCCAGGGATTGACCCTGAAATCATGTGCCACAAGCTCAATGTGGTAGAGGGAGTGAAGCCGGTGAAGCAGAAGAGGATAATTTACTCCAGAGAAAAATATGAGGTCATCAGAGACGAGGTCAAAAAATTAGAAGACGCTGAATTTATCAGAGAGGTCATCTACCCTGAATGGCTGTCCAATGCAGTCATTGTCCCAAAGGCCAACGGGAAGTGGCGGATGTGTGTGGACTTCACAGACCTCAACAAGCACTGCCCCAAAGATAACTTCCCTCTCCCCCGCATTGACCAGATGGTAGACGCTACTGCAGGCCACGAGCTCATGAGTTTTATGGATGCCTACTCAGGGTACAACCAGATCTTCATGAACCCTGAGGACTCGGAGAGGACTGCCTTCATCACTGACAAGGGTACATACTTCTATAGGGTCATACCCTTCGGTCTAAAAAATGCGGGGGCAACGTACCAGCGCCTCGTAAATAAAATGTTCGAAGACCAAATTGGAAAGTCTATGGATGTCTACGTGGATGACATGCTGACCAAGAGTTTGAAAGCAGAGGATCATGTGGCAGACCTGGAGAGGACCTTTAATACGATGGACAAGTACCAGATGAAGCTTAATCCGACCAAGTGTGTCTTCGGGGTTGGAGAGGGGAAGTTCTTGGGGTTCATTGTCAATCAAAGAGGCATCGAGGCCAATCCTGAAAAGATAAAGGCCCTTATTGAGATGAAGACCCCCAAGTCCATCAAAGACGTTCAGAGACTCACAGGGAGAGTGGCTGCCTTGAACAGATTTGTGTCGAGGGCTACAGACAGGTGTCTACCATTTTTTAAGATCCTCAGGAAGGACTTTGAATGGAGTGAAGAGTGTGATGAGGCTTTCAAGGAGCTAAAATCATACTTAGGGTCTCCCTTGCTGCTGTCACGACCCGTGCAGGGTGAACGACTTTACGTGTACCTCGCCGTCTCAGAGTCTGCCATCAGCGCAGCCATTGTGAGAGACGAGGATGGTATACAGAAGCCTGTATACTTTAACAGCAAGGCACTCCAGGGGGCAGAGCAAAGATATCCGAGGATGGAAAAGTTGGCATGCGCCTTGATCCATGCCTCAAGGAAGATGAAACCGTACTTCCAGTCCCATACTATGGTCATCCTTACTGACTCTCCTCTTAGGCAGGTCCTACACAAGCCTAAAAAATCAGGAAGGCTAATGACCTGGGCTATAGAGCTGGGGGAGTTCGATATTGTGTATTAGCCTAAGACATCCATTAAGGGGAAGACATTGGCAGACTTCGTGGCTGAGTTCACCTGGGAAGATGATGAGGCCGAGGGTGAGACCCTCGGGAAGACGGATACAGAAGACAGACCCGCAGACACACCCGCAGATAGGGCTGAGACGAGCACCGCAAGAAGGAAAGCGACTGAAAACGAAGAGGGTAGATACATCTTTAGACAGGGGTCCCTCTCTGAGGGAAATTTTTCTGAAGGAGAGACTCCGTGGAGCCTCTTCGTTGATGGGTCCTCCTGTGATAGCGGAAGTGGTGCTGGACTGATACTGTCAGCACCCGATGGCACAGACGCCGAGTACGCCCTAATGTTCAACTTCAAAGCCTCCAATAACGAGGCTGAATATGAGGCCTTAGTGGCAGGCCTCTCCTTGGCTAAGTCTCTTAGCGTCGGCCAGATTTTGGTCCATAGTGATTCAAGACTAGTCGTGAATCAGATACTAGGAGCCTACGAGGCTAAGGACGAAAGGATGGCTAGGTACCTCGAGAAGGTGAGGTCATTACTGAAGGGCTTCAGAGAAGTGAAATTAAGGAGGGTACCTAGGCTTGATAATGGCCGCGCTGATGCCCTTGCTAGGCTGGCCTCGGCAACAAGAACAGACATCAGGAGGACGGTCCCAGTAGAAATTTTGCTCCGACCGACTATTGAGGACACTGAGGGAACACCTAACAATTGCCTAAGTGTTTCCCAAGAAGCTTCGTGGATGGACCCCCTTATCAGATACATTAAAAAGGGTGAGATTCCAGAAGCAAGGCAAGAAAGGAAGAAGCTGAGGTACAGGGCGGCAAAATTCACTGTCATCGGAGACACCTTGTACAAAAAGGGATTTCTGATCCCCTTACTTAGGTGTGTGCATCCCTCAGAAGTCCCTTCCATTTTGCAAGATGTGCATGAAGGGTCGTGCTCAAGCCACATTGGGGGTAGATCCCTAGCAAAGAGGGTAATCACCCAGGGGTACTGGTGGCCGACCTTGGGGAAAGACGCAGCAGCATACGTAAAAAAGTGCGACAAATGTCAAAGATTTGCCACCATCCCTCACCAACCCCATCACCCTCTTACCTCCATCACATCCCCATGGCCATTTGCAGTGTGGGGGATTGACCTGGTAGGACCCTTGCCTAGGGCCGTCAATAACTATCGATTCCTCATCATAGCAATTGACTACTTTTCAAAGTGGGTAGAGGCCGAGCCAATGGTCTCGATCACGGAGCAGAAGACCTTCCAGTTCATCTGGAAAAATGTGATATGCAGATATGGTCTACCCAACACCCTCATCTCGGATAACGGGACCCAGTTCAAGAATGCCTCTCTGCAGAAGTACTGTGAGATGGTAAGTATCAAACAATTTTTCTCCACCCCAGGCCGACCTCAGGCCAATGGGCA
The DNA here is from genome assembly GCA_949130495.1 of Sambucus nigra. Lineage (NCBI taxonomy): Eukaryota > Viridiplantae > Streptophyta > Magnoliopsida > Dipsacales > Adoxaceae > Sambucus > Sambucus nigra. Next base: position 328,911,489 of record OX422219.1, on the reverse strand, counting down.
AACCGAAGTTACGAACAGGACAATCTTAGATGGGATTAAGAAGAGGCTTGAGGAGGCAAAAGGGAGATGGGTCGAGGAGTTATATGCCGTGCTATGGGAATACAGGACGACAGTGAGGACCTCCACCGGGGAGACCCCATTCATGCTAGCATATGGATCAGAAGCCGTCATCCCCACCGAGATTGAGTTTCCTACGCATAGAGTCCAAATGTACGACCCCCAGGGAAATACGGAAGAGAGGAGACTTGACCTGGACTTGATTGAGGAAAGAAGGGAGGATGCCGAGATAAGGCAGGCTTCCTACCAACAGAGGACCGCAAGGTTCTATAATCAGAGGGTGAAACAGAGGCCCATCGCAGTGGGGGACTTGGTCCTCAAGAAGACTTGGCAAAAGCCCAACAAGCTTCACCCTAATTGGCATGGCCCATATAGGGTCATCGATGAAGTCATCCCTGGGACCTACAGGCTAGAAAACCTAGAGGGGGAACCTTTTTCAAACCCCTGGAATGCAGATCATTTGAAGAAATACTATCAGTAGTGTTGTAAAGACTTGAAAAACCATTAAATTGGAAAGTTGATCCCTCGGCTATAATGGGGACCAGTGGAGGGGACGACCCCACCACTGTCCTCAAGAAAGACGAGGGAAGACTTAAAAAACCATTAAATTGAAAAGTTGATCCCTCGGCTATAATGGGGACCAGTGGAGGGGACGATCCCACCGCTGTCCTCAAGAAAGACGAGGGAAGACTTAAAAATCCATTAAATTGGAAAGTTGATCCCTCGGCTATAATGGGGACCAGTGGAGGGGACGACCCCACCACTGTCCTCAAGAAAGACGAGGGAAGACTTAAAAAACCATTAAATTGAAAAGTTGATCCCTCGGCTATAATGGGGACCAGTGGAGGGGACGACCCCACCGATGTCCTCAAGAAAGACGAGGGAAGACTTAAAAATCCATTAAATTGGAAAGTTGATCCCTCGGCTATAATGGGGACCAGTGGAGGGGACGACCCCACCACTGTCCTCAAGAAAGACGAGGGAAGACTTTAAAAACCATTAAATTGGAAAGTTGATCCCTCGGCTATAATGAGGACCAGTGGAGGGGACGACCCCACCACTGTCCTCAAGAAAGACGAGGGAAGACTTTAAAAACCATTAAATTGGTTATTTGAACCCTCGGCTATAATGAGGACCAGTGGAGGGGACGACCCCACCACTGTTCTCAAGAAAGACGAGGGTAGACTTTATTTAAAACCATTAAATTGGTTATTTGAACCCTCGGCTATAATGAGGACCAGTGGAGGGGACGACCCCATCACTGTTCTCAAGAAAGACGAGAGTAGACTTTATTTAAAAATCATTAATTTGGTTACTTGAACCCTCGGCTATAATGAGGCCACATGAGGGGACGAACCCACAGTGGTCCTCAAGAAAGACGAGGGAGGGGTTAGTGGCAAATTAGCAAGGAACAAACCATAACAGAATTAAATATGGAAGACAGCAGTTATGGGAGACAGTTGAAGAAAAGACTGGTATTAATAAAACATAAGTATCAAGTGTTTTTACAAGGCCTTTGAACATAAATACAAAAATGAGGGTATAGGCTATAGACAGCCACCCTAAGGAACGACATCAGAAGGCAGAACCTCAACATCAACCGATGGGGTCTCTTCAGCAATCATGACTGGCCGATCCTCAGACGTGCCGACCCCCTCAACATGAACTTGGGACTCCACTTGCGACAGGGCTTCAGCAATCAAGGGATCATCCAGCTGAACCACCTCAAGAGATGGGCGGATGGATGATACTGTGTCGGCAAACATTAGGACGACGCACCGACAGGCCGTCCTAATCCCCCTCTCAAGATATTCAAGGCCGAAGCCCTGGAATTCGTCAGAGATCTTGTAAGCCTCAACAGCATCAGCCTCGGCTTTTTGGACAGCTGCTTCAAGGTCAGTCTTGTGCTTGGCCTCCATATTGGTTAAAGCCTCGTCCTTGACCTTGATCAACAAGTCCTTAGCCTGCAGATCGACATCATGTTGCTTCATCAGCTCATCAAGGACTCTAGCGTGCTCAGTCCTTGTGCTCTCCAGCTCGGCCCTAGCAGTGTCCAACTCTGTCCGTAGGTCAGCCTCTTGTTGAATGGCCCTCTCAGCTTCATGGAATTTCTGTTGGTTCTCAGCCATCCACTTAGTGGCTGAGGTGAGGGCACAGACAGACTGCAAGAAAAAATGAAGAAATATCAAGGGGGGCCGAGGGAACAGTTAGTGAGAATGAAATTAAAGGTTAAGACCAATACCTGAGCAAGGGAGTGCAGACCGTAGTCGTACACTTTGGCTGGAGGCATCTTTGCCAAGAACTCGAAGTCAGAGGCCGACGGTGCAGAGAACATCGAGGCCTTAGCTGCCCTCAGGTTGGCAATAAGAGATGAGGGGTCGGCCCTCAGATGGGACGGATTTTGAGACCAGAAGGCCCCCATGCTGGACGAGGAGGTCGTCCCCTCAGATGCTTGGACCCTTGCCCTCATCCTTGGATCAGGCCGATGCTCAACAGGAGCCTCAGGCTCCTTCCTTTTGCGGCTATCGGTTGTCGGCTCAACAATCGTCGGCCCTGAGGCCCTTGTCTTCTTGGGAGCTTGCTGAGGCTCCTTCCCCTTCTTCTTTGACAGACCAGCAAGTAGGCTTGGAGCAGTCATATCCCAGAGGTAATCTGACACACCTGCAGGACGACCTGAAAAGGATACGATGCATCAGAAATACAGAGATAAACGGGAACCACTTCAAAAAAGTAAAAAATAGAAGACGTGCTGTATCACTCACATAGTTCCGTCAGAGGGCCGACCCTCAAACCAGCTTCTTTGAGGTACCGGGGGGTCATCAAATCTTCAAACTTTGGGATCTCACCCCCTCTCCCTCGTCCCCTCAGATACTCAACAATATCCCTTTCCTCCAAGCTAAGTTTGGGGTCTGACCTAGCTTTCATTGAGGGATTAGACCATTTGTTAGAGACCCTCTGACCGTCGGCAGAAGGGGACGCCTCGGCAGAGCTCTCCCATGCCCCAGATATGAAGAAGAACCTCTTTTTCCAATCATGATTGGAAGTTTGAGCTACGTGGAGCAGCTTCTTCTCAGACCTTCTCGCCCCTAGATGATAATATCCGGGCTGTTTAGATGAAGAGGTGATATTATAGCAGGCCAAGAACACGTCGGACGAGGGCTCATCAGTGAAAGAATTTTTTCACAAAGAGATATACCCCAGAATCGTCCTCCAAGAGTTGGGTGGAAGTTGCGAGGGGGAGACGTCCAAAGCCGACAGAATATCTACAATAGCAGGATGGAAAGGAAGTCTGACACCTACTTTGAACATTTGCTCGTAGACTGCAACCTCTCCCTCTTCACCCTCAAAAACCCTCTCAGCCTCAGAGGGAACCCTCATAGTTACACCAGAGGGCACTCCGTAAATATGCCTCCATATCAGAAGGTCCCTATCCCTAACAGAGGAGATAAAAGACGAGGCATGGGAGGTATCAACCTCATCATCTGTATCGTCGTCCTCGTCCTCACCCCCTTCCCCCTCATCACCTGCAGGAGGACCCTGAGGAAAAGCCACTTGGAAGGCATTGGGGGATAGGGTTGTCACAGGGACAGCCTCAGAGGGGATCGTACCCTCGGCCTCTCGGGGAGGGCTAAGATCAGACGTGTCCCTTCTACCAGACGTCCCGGCACCAGTTGGAGAGAAAGTTCTCTCGTCCATTTCACTTGGTTTGGGAGTGTCGGCTGGACGAGACGACGACCCGCAAGACTCAGAGGGTTCAGATGGTCTTACGGTGGAAAGAGGAATGGGAAAGATGGGTCGTACCCAATTAGGGTCGGCCCCTCGTCTCCTCTCTTCCTCTTCCTCTATTCGTCGGATCTCGGCAAAGAGTTTTTCTCTCAAGGGTGGGAATTCAGACACTAGGTTGTAAAGCCTCCTAATCATTAAAGGGAAGACTCTACACTTGGAGAAATTACACTACACTTGACTAATTTAGCTACAAACAAGTGGGGAGTTGACCAGGTTTGACTTTTGGATTGAACAAAGAACTTAAAGGTTTTCGTCAAGAACGATCCAAGAACCAGTTACCGGAGAAGACGCCGGAAAAAGCTAAGGGGAACTCGAAGCTGATGTAACCCTATGACCCTAAAAAACAAACAGAATTGAAGACAAAGGAAAGCTCTTAATTAAGGAGAATACCTGATAAAGAGGGAGAGTAACGCTGCTGAGACTTGACGAAACGAAGGCTGCAAGTGGCGAAGCTTACTGGTTCTAGAGAGAGAATAGACTTGGGCGCGAAGAAGAAGAAGATGAAGAGAGAGAGTTTGAAAATCTCTTAAATACTTTGGTAATGAGTGGACCCATTTACCAAAGAAAGATATAATTAGGGCACAAGGCCCCAAGCGTACTGTGCAGCCGCCCTGCCTTGGAAACTGGAACAGCAATGAGTATCTGCACAGGTGTCACTCACCTAACTGATCACACGTGTCTCGAATTTAGCAAATATCCCTCAGCCATCTCAATGACACCTATGGCTAAGGGCTGGGGGGTGATTGATATACCCGTTTATATCCTCGGCTTAAATGAGGATTACCTCCACAACGGACGACCCTAAGAGGGGCCGACCCTTCACCAGACCCCAGCTAGCCTCCACCAGGCCCAGACGACCCTACGAGGGGCCGACCCTCCACCAGGCTCTAGCCGACCCTAGGAGGGGCCGACCCTCCACCAGGCTCCAGACGACCCTACGAGGGGCCGACCCTTCCCCAGGCTTCGGACGACCCTACGAGGGTACGACAGTACGAGGCCAGAATCAATCCAGACTCACTACCGGAAGAAACTTTGCCCTCGGCCTCGTCTCATAGGCCGAGGGTGACATCATGACAGCGCGTGGTTCGGGACACGCGTGGAACAGTGCGCGTCAGAGACCGGAATTAAAATGACATTTTGGTTTGAAATGAGACCGGAACTTAAATTGTGTTATAAAATTTCCAAATGATAATTTGGAGGGTGTAGTTAGTTCCGGGAGGTCTGAGACAGTCAAAATGTGTGCATATTGTATTTTGATGTTTTGGGCACTTTTGACTCGTTTTGGTATATTGCGTATTAGAAATCATTTTATTACGGTATTGACCACTTAAAATTGGAGACCTTTAACCTAATGCCACATTTTAATCTTGTTAAGCTTTTCATTTATTTTAAGTCCCATTTCTAGCCCTAGAGTGAGAGTGAGAGTGAGAGAGAACTTGTGGAGTAAGAGAGGGATTGAAGATTTGTGGTTTAATCTTGCATTCTTCTTCATCAAAATCTGATATTGAAGCCCCAAGGCAAGTTTTCTACTTGCTATTATATGGTTTAAGATGGATAATTAGTGTTGATAGTTATGTAATAGTGTTGGCTTAATGTAGTTAGGGTTTTTTTTGTTGAATTTATGGATTTTGGAAATCTTTGGAAGAGACTTGAACATTGATTAGTGTAGATTAACGTTGTAGGGAGTATTTATGATCTCTTGGTAGAAATAAATGAAATTGGTTTGGTTGGGATTTTGGCCTTGGGTTAGCTTGAATATAGGAAGATTTGGTCTAGGTCTGCGATGACCGGTCGATCGCGGTTCTCAGACCGGTCGACCGGGCCTTCGGGGGAGGGCACACTGCTTTCCATTAAAGGCATAAATTTTGAGGCGCGGTCGATCGCGGTCCTCTTACCAGTCGACCGGCCCTTTCGGATTGAATCTTATGCTTTTCTTCTTAGGAAAAAATTTGAGACGCGGTCCACCGCGGTCTTGGGACCGATCGACCGGTCGACCGGTCCACTATTTTGTTCCTCAAATTTTATTTTCGCTTTTAAATCTTTTCTTTTAATAGGGACTTAGGAACATTCTTGAATGAAGTAAACCTAGGGTTGTAGAGTCCTAGTTGAGTTTGGTTGTCACCCTAGAGTTGAATGGGTTCACTCGGGGTTCAGTCTAGGGGTATTTAAAGTGATGTTTAGGCATCACTTCTCTTGTTACATCTGAATAGGAGGATAGGGGTTGTAGACCCATGCTTGGAGACTTTAGGGGCTTATTTGAGGTATATAAGACCTTAAGACTTGGTAATGGTTGTGATCCCTTGGAGAATTATTCGGGGCATATACTATGATGTATATTAATGAAATATTCTATGATTATGGTTTCACATAAAATGAAACACACATATATTAATGGAAATGCAAAATATGATTTTTATGGTAAATGCTAATTTACTTAAACACGCCTCTCTTAATGCTATCATAGGGGAAGCTCGCGCATGAGGTGATGTCCCCTGACTAGTGAATGCAAGGAGACTATAGTCCTCGGCCATATACGGGTTTGTTATATGTTTTATTCTGCGCTAGTGAGGTAATTACAGGGGTGGTTATGACTCACTCGCAGGCATATCTTCACTTCCCGACGTGCGTTAGGTGCCCAGGCTGCCTTGTTTGATAGGCCCCTGGAAGATGATGGTCATTTAGGGGCGCGCCCAGTGGGGAAACTCGGAGGAGCGGTCTTTGAAGTGTTATATGTATAAGAATATAACCTTTCTAAATTCAAGTGGGACTTAAGATATATTTATTGCCACCAAATGTTTGATGGTAATTATATTCCTGCTAAGGAATAAGAATTGAAAAGAAATGAGAATAATGATGATATTGTATTCCTGTTAAGGAATGGAAATTGATTTATATTGGTAATTGAAGATGGAACTTTTAAATATATAATGCATAAATTAAATTCTCTTGCATAATTTAATAAAAGACATATCATTTTAAATTGTCTCATGTATGCATCATGATTAGGTTGTTAGATGTTGATCTTCATCATTCATAATTAACTGTTCATATCTATCATGCTTCTTATTCATCTGGGAATCATATAAAAACCGAGCCCTAACCCGTTCATTTTTTCCTATGTTGTGTATGTTATTGTATCCTCTTAGGTTCCCCTCCGCAAGGACGCCCGTGTTGATATCCCTACTCTTATGTTTTTGAGAAGCTGTAAGATTTTGCGGATATTATAGGATGTTTTGTTAGACGCCCTCACTTTTTATATTCTAGATATGATCGGGTCTTTTATTCGGGCATGTGGCCCAAACTTGGTAATTGTTTAATGGATGTAATATGTATCATATTAAACTATTGTGATTCATTTTGTGTAGCTGTGGACCGACAGCATATTCGGTCCTCTCCTTGTATATTCATTATGGAAGTATTATATATGTTATCTTGGAATTACACTATCTTTTAGAATGGGTTGTTTAAATTATTTTCTTAACTTAACCTTTTAATCAAATTAAATATATTTGACAACCCGTTTTCTGAATTAATGGGTGGTTTTCCCGTATACTCGTGTTATATTTGTGATGCTGAGAATGATTCCCATCCATGATTTCCGCAAATGTTGGAGTATCGGGCTGGCCACACCTTATTTCGGACTGCGGGTTGTCACAGATGGTATCAGAGCATCAGGTTCTAGAGTATTAGGAACTATGTGGACTTGTCACGTTCTACCGTAGCGTTCTTGATATAGAGCCTAATGATAGGACTGCTTTGTAGCCTATATTTGCAATTTTCTGCAATATAGATTGTCTTGAATAGTATTATAACTCTATTGTTCCTTCAACTCAGAAGCTGCCTAAGAGAGGTCGCCCAGCGAGACGCAATAGAGTTGTTAATGAGGATGTTGGTCCTCCGCCGCCGCCACCCCAAGGAACTTTTAATGCTGCTGATGTAGCAAATATTGTGGCCTAAGCGGTTAATGCTTCCATGACCGCAGTAGCTCAACAAATGCCACAAGCTCAACAGCGAGTGCAGGATGCCCACGCTCCTATGGGACCTTCTCCGTGGGAAAGAGTTAGGGAGTCCTTTTTAAAGGGCCATCCCCCGAAATTTAATGGAGGTTCGGATTTGTTCGAGAAAAACAATGGAAGAAAGATATGCAGCGCCATTTACGAATGGTGGATTGTGGTGAGGAGAGGAAACAAGTCCTTACTACTTTCAAGCTTGTTGGGGCCATGTTACATTGGTGGGAGTCGATGACTACACCAAAACAGAGGGACACTATGTCGATCACTGATTTTTGGGTCTTGTTTGACAAAAAGTACTTTCCTCCTGCAGTTCAAAGGGAGATGAGAAGGAGACTTCAGGATCTGGTTCAAGGAGAATGATCGGTTGCCGCGTACGAAGAGGAGTTCACTCGGTTGGCAAGTTTTGTACTAGATGAGGTGAATCAAGAAGAAAGGAAAGTTTCCAAGTTTATGGGAGGTCTGAACTGGAGAATCCGACAACATTTGCTGGGTAATCCAGCTTTGCAAATCTTTGGTGAGGTGATGAATGCAGCATTGCTCCATTGCCAAGAGCATCGGTTGTATATGCAAAGTAGAAAGAAAGCTATAGGGATGGGGCAAGTATGGAAGACAGGAGTAAGTGGGAATGGAGGAGGAGCTTTTCCTTCGTCCCAATCCTCGGGTAGTAAGTAACGAGAAAGGGATCCCCAGCAAGGGGACTTGTCGAAAAGACAACGCTTCGGTGGGTTTAATTCTGGTGGTAATAATAATAGGCAAGGTCAGGGTGCTCCACAACAGCAAGCGGGTCGGGGTGGTCATGGAGGTAGAGGCCATCCGGGCTAGGGTCTCGGGAAGTTTAGAAATAACAGGGGTCGTTGCCAGGAAAACTTGATGGGACGGTGCTTCCAATGTGGGGCAGCGGGTCATTATAAGAAAGATTATCCTCAAGTGATTGGGGGACAACCTCCTAGAGCCCCTCAGCAGCCTTATGTTCGGTTCCCGCCACATGCACCAAATCTGATTGTCCCTCCGCAATAGGGTCAACTACAGTATGGGAGAGTTTATCACATTCAGGATGTTATGCATCCTCCTGTTCAGCCAGCGCCACCTGCGATTGAGGGTAAGTTCCCTATTCAGGGACACATGGGTTACGTTTTGCTTGATACGGGTGCGATACATTCATTCATTTCTAGAAGTTTTGCTTAGTCTACAGAGTTGATAAAATCTGCAGAGAGCACTTTCACTAGTGTTGAGTCCTCTATGGGCGATGGTTCACTTATTTTCCTTGTTTGTAAACATATAGGAATTACTCTTGGTAATTTATGCTTTGAGGCCGATTTACTCATCCTAGACATGGTCGGGTATGATGTGATTTTGTGCATGGATTGGCTTGTTAAGAATCATGCGATAGTTAATTGCTACGGGAAGAGTATAGTCTTCATCGTTCCGGGACAAGATATGTTCTTGGTGGTTATGCCTCTTTCAGAGGGAGGTACTAGCACTTACTTGTATTGTATTGTGGAAGAGACTTCTCGGGATGTAGTTGTTCCCTTGGATTCTATTCCGGTTGTTCAAGATTTTGAGGATGTATTCCACAAAATACCGAGTTTACCTCCAAGTCGAGAGATTCAGTTTATGATTGATTTAGCGTCGGGAACTCGACCGTTAACTTGAGATCCTTATCGTATGGCTCCTGTTGAAATGAGGGAGTTGAGAGATCAAATTCAGCAGTTGTTGGAGCAGGGATTTATTAGGCATAGTACATCGCCATGGGGTTCTCCTGTGTTGTTTATGAAGAAAAGAGATGGTTCTCTTCGATTGTGTGTTGACTATAGACAATTGAATAAGGTCACCATTCGGAATAAATACCCTTTGCCTCGTATTGATGATTTGTTTGATCAACTTAGGGGAGCGGCCTACTTCTCTAAGATAGACTTGAGAACGGGGTATCACCAATTGAGGATACGGGAGTAGGATGTATCCAAGACTGCATTTCTGACGAGGTACGGGTCTTATAAATTTTTGGTTATGCCCTTTGGACTAACCAATGCCCCTGACGTATATATGGATCTCATGAATAGGGTATTTCGGGACTTCCTGGACCAATTTGTTATTGTATTTATCGATGACATCCTTGTGTATTCTCAAACAGAAGCTGACCATGCTATTTATTTAAGGTTGGTCCTGCAAAGATTGAGGAATCACCAATTGTATGCTAAGTTTGAGAAATGTGGTTTTTGGTTAAGGGAAGTGAAATTTATGGGTCATATTGTGACTTCGCAGGGCATATCGGTGGATCTGAGTAAGCTGGTTGTGGTGAGGGAGTGGGGTCAGCCCACGACTCCTACCGAAATTCGCATTTTTCTGGGTTTGGCGGGTTATTACCGTCGATTTATTAAGGTTTTTTCTAAAATCGCTAGCCCTTTAATAAATTTGACCCGGAAAGGGGTGAGATTTGTTTGGGATAACTCTTGTCAAGCGGCATTCGATGAGCTCAAAGATATATTGACTTCAGCTCCAGTCTTTGCTCTACCAAAGCCGAGATTGGAATATCTAGTCTTCACAGATGCATCTCTACAAGGTTTGGGAGGTGTGCTTCAGCAAGAGCGACGGGATATCGCTTATGCTTACCGAAAGCTCAAGCCTTATGAAATATACTATTCGGTGCATGACTTAGAATTGGCCGTAGTTGTCTTTGCCTTGAATATTTGGAGGCATTATCTCCTAGGGGAGAAGTTTAGTCTTTTAACGGACCATAAATCGATGCAATATTTATTTTCTCAGAAAGATTTGAATATGCGACAGCGCCGATGGTTGGAGTTCGTGAAAGATTATCAATTTGATATCCATTATCATCCAGGCAAGGCAAATGTGGTGGCGGATGCCTTAAGTAGAAAACCCGAGGGAGAATTAGCTGATGTATGGAAAGCTAAATAGAAATAGCTCAGTCACGAGGATGCGGTTGCTAGGGAATTTATGTCCGTGATGACCGTTACTCCTATAATTGTGGCAAGGGTCGTAGAGGCCCAAGGAAGGGATAAGGGATGTCAAGATCACATACGCTGATTACTGTTCGAGGGAGCAGAATCCTACTCAATAAGTTTGGAGGGTGGGTTACGCTTCCATGGAAGACTCATTGTCCCGAAAGAGGGGTATTTGAGACGGGCGGTTATGGAAGAATCTCACGGTTCCAAATTTTCAGTACATCTGGGTAACGAAAAAATGTATCAAGATATGCGCCATCAGTATTGGTGGCCAGGCATGAAGCGAGATATTTCTGAGTTTGTGTCCCAGTGCACTACTTGTCAGTTGGTCAAGATTGATCATCAGCGACCCACAGGTTTGTTGCAACCGTTGGAGATTCCGATGTGGAAATGGGAGAGTATATCAATGAACTTTATCATCGGCTTACCAATGTCACAAAAGGGTCACGATTCTATATGGGTTATCGTTGATTTCTTAACAAAGTCGGCACACTTTCTGATGGTCCGCACCGATTACAACACCGCTCGTTATGCCCGATTGTTCATTGAAGAGGTAGTTAGATTGCATGGTGTGCCTTTGAATATTGTTTCCGACAGAGATAAGATTTTTATTTCCCACTTTTGGCAAAGTTTTCAAGAGGCCATGAGAACCGAATTGAGATTAAGCACTTCGTATCATCCTCAAACAGATGGCCAGACCGAACGAGTTAACCAGATGTTGAAGGATATGCTCCGTATGTGTATGCTTGTTTTTAAAGGTAGTTGGGAACAATATCTCCCATTGGTTGAATTTGATTATAATAATTCATACCAGTTCACTATTGGGATGGCGCTCTATGAAGCCTTGTATGGTAGGCCATGTAGATCTCCCACTTGTTGGTTGGAGGTAGGAGATAATAAGTTTCTCGGACCTGGAATGATCCGGGATACTTCTTCTAAGATCGAGCTTATTCGAAATCGCATTAGGATAGCCCAAGATAGACAGAAGAGCTATGCCGATGCGGGTAGAAGGCATGTGGAGTTGGAGGTCGGAGACCAAGTGTTGGTGCGAGTGTCACCTATGAAAGGAATCAAGCGTTTTGAAAAGAAAGGGAAACTTGCGCCGCGTTATGTTGGACCTTTTCCCATAATTTCTAAGGTGGGTCTAGTGGCGTATCAAATTGATCTACCGTAACCTTTACAACAAATTCACGATGTCTTCCATGTTTCCTCTTTGAAGAAGTATAAGAGGTGTGAAGGTGCCCTTTGGCATATTCCTTTTGAGGATATTGAGTTGCAACCCGATGTTTCATAAGAAGAACAACCCGTTGCCATTCTAGATCATGGGGAGCGCAGGTTGAGATCTCGAGTGGTGCCCTTGGTTAGAGTACAATGGAGTCATCACAGCGTCGAGTAATCAACATGGGAGCGTGAGGATGAGATGCGGGAAAAGTATCTGCATCTCTTTATCCAAGGTACGCTTGAATTTTGGGGGCAAAATTCCCTCATAAGGGGGGGAGTATGTAACAACCCTCACTTTTGGGAGCCTATTTTATATTTATTTACTATGTGGAGTAAGTATTAATTTAATGAGATAAGTTAATATTTACTCAAATGTTGCATATTCACCTTATGTGTGGGTGAATATTGCCATGTGGTGTTTTATTATTTCATAAGAATTAAAATGACATTTTGGTTTAAAATGACACCAGAACTTAAGATTTGTTATAAAATTTCCAAATGATAATTTGGAGGGTGTAGTTAGTTCCGGGAGGTCTGAGACAGTCAAAATGTGTGCCATATTGTATTTTTATGTTTTGGGCACTTTTGACTCGTTTTGGTATATTGCGTATTAGAAATCATTTTATTGCGGTATTGACCACTTAAAATTGGAGACTTTTAGCCTAATGCCACGTTTTAATCTTGTTAAGCTTTTCATTTCTTTTAAGTCCCATTTCTAGCCCAAGAGTGAGAGTGAGAGAGGAAGAGAACTTGTGGAGAAAGAGAGGGATTGAAGATTTGTGGTTTAATCTTGCATTCTTCTTCATCAAAATCTGAGATTGAAGCCCCAAGGCAAGTTTTCTACATGCTATTATATGGTTTAAGGTGGATAATTAGTGTTGATAGTTATGTAATAGTGTTGGTTTATTGTAGTTAGGGTTTTTTTATTGAATTTGTGGATTTTGGAAATCTTTGGAAGAGACTTGAACATTGATTGGTGTAGATTAATGTTGTAGGTAGTATTTATGATCCCTTGGTAGCAATAAATAAGATTGGTTTGGTTGGGATTTTGGCCTTGGGTTAGCTTGAATATAGGAAGACTTGGTCTAGGTCTGCGATGACCGGTCGATCGCAATTCTCAGACCGGTCGACCGGGCCTTCGGGGGAGGGCACACTGCTTTCCTTTAAAGGCATAAATTTTGAGGTGCGATCGATCGCGGTCCTCTCACCGGTCGACCGGCCCTTCCGGATTGAGTCTTCTTCTTTTCTTCTTAGGCAAAAATTTGAGACGTGGTCGACCGCGGTCTTGGGACCGGTCGACCGGTCCCCTATTTTTTTTCCTCAAATTTTATTTTTGCTTTTAAATCCTTTCTTTTAATAGGGACTTAGGAACCTTCTTGAATGAAGTAAACCTAGGGTTGTAGAGTCCTAGTTGAGTTTGGTTGTCACCCTAGAGTTGAATGGGTTCACTCGGGGTTCAGTCCAGGGGTGTTTAAAGTGATGTTTAGGCATCACTTCTCTTGTTACATCTAAATAGGAGGATAGGGGTTGTAGACCCATGCTTGGAGACTTTAGGGGCTTATTTGAGGTATATAAGACCTTAAGACTTGGGAATGATTGTGATCCCTTAGAGAATTATTCGGGGCATATACTATGATGTATATTAATGAAATATTCTATGATTAAGGTTTCACATAAAATGAAACACACATATATTAATGGAAATGAACAATATGATTTTTATGGTAAATGATAATTTACTTAAACACACCTCTCTAAATGCTATCACAAGGGAAGCTCGCGCATGAGGTGATGTCCCCTGACTAGTGAATGCAGGGAGACTATAGTCCTTGGCCATATGCGGGTTTGTTATATGTTTTATTCCGCGCTAGTGAGGTAATTCCGGGTGTGGTTATGACTCACTCACAAGCATATGGTCACTTCCCGATGTGCGTTAGGTGCCCGGGCTGCCTTTTTTGATAGGCCCTGGATAATGATAGTCATTTTGGGGTGCGCACAGTGGGGAAACTCGGAGGGGCGGTCTTAGAAGCATTATATGTATAAGAATATAACCTTTCTAAATTCAAGTGGGACTTGAGATATGTTTATTGCCACCAAATGTATGATGGTAATTATATTCCTGCTAAGGAATAAGAATTTAAAATAAATGAGAATAATGATGATATTGTATTCCTGTTAAGGAATGGAAATTGATTTATAGTGGTAATTGAAGATGGAAGCTTTTAAATATATAATTCATAAATTAAATTCTCTTTCATAATTTAATAAAAGACATATCATTTTAAACTGTCTCATGTATGCATCTTGATTAGGTTGTTAGATGTTGATCTTCATCATTCATAATTAACTGTTCATATCTATCATGCTTCTTATTCATCTGGGAATCATATAAAAACCGATCCCTGACCCGTTCATTTTTTCCTATGTTGTGTATGTTATTGTATCCGCTTAGGTGCTCTTTCGCAAGGACGCCCGTGTTGATATCCCTACTCTTATGTTTTCGATAAGCTGTAGGATTTTGCAAATATTACAGGATGTTTTGTTAAACGCCCTCACTTTTTGTATTCTAGATATGATCGGATCTGTTATTCGGGCGTGTGGCCCAAACTTGGTAATTGTTTAATGGATGTAATATGTATCATATTAAACTATTGTGATTCATTTTGTGTAGCTGTGGACTGACAGCATATTCGTTCCTCTCCTTGTATATTCATTATGGAAGTAATATATATGTTATCTTGGAATTCCACTATCCTTTAGAATGGGTTGTTTAAATTATTTTCTTAACTTAACCTTTTAATCAAATTAAATATATTTGACAACCCATTTTCTGAATTAATGGGTGGTTTTCTCGCATACTCGTGTTATATTTGTGATGCTGAGAATGATTCCCATCCATGATTTCTGCAAATGTTGGAGTATCGCGCTGGCCACCCCTTATTTCGGACTGCGGGTTGTCACAATTATAAACATATTACTCTTTCTTGAGAACTTGAATTCACCTGAACATAGACCTACATCCAGAATTCCAATCAAACTATAGTTGTTATGTTGAACAATACATCAATACCAAATGCAGAAAGTAACTAAAATCATTATACCTTTAAGTCTACTGCAAATGTAAGAGCAATGAATTATCAAAATATGACTTATGTTTCAAGTCATGTCTTTCTTCATGACTTCATTTCACATGAACTTAAGCTTACATCTAAAATACCATTCAAACTGTAGTTTATATGTTTCACAATACATAAAAACAAAATGAAAATGGTATTTAAAATCATACATCACACAATATTATATATTCAAATTGCAAAAATCTAGGGAACGCTATTAATTTTAGGTGTAATAAGTAAAACATAGTCACCTTTAACATTGAGACCAAGTTTTATATTCATAATAATTATAATAAAAACATTTTTAGCTTGTGATACCCATGAATAGTCATAAAACTTATATACACCAGGGATTATAGACAACAATTAATATACATTTATGTAAAAATAAATTAAATAAATAAAAATACTTTAAATGGACAAAAACACACATAAAAGAAAACAAATAAACCAAAGCACAAAATACTACTTCTTTAGTGGTCCAAGACCTCATTACACAACATTTGAAAGTTATATATCAATAACTTCAGAAGTATATACAAAACAATGCCCTTTTAAGGAATTTAATCTAAACTAAATTGGTTCATGTCATAGAGTCCTTTTTCAAAAAAAAATATTCTAAAACACAGGTTTACTCGAAGAATCAAGATTACTCATAAAAGTTTTGGTTCACAATTTTCTATTTTCACTTAAATCTTCCAACACTTATTTGACTGCATATCACAACAGTTAGTAATATCCACACTCAACAGCTCCTACTAAGATGTTTTTTAAAAACTACCAATATACAAAAAAAAAAAAAAAATTAAGAAATAACACTTTTACTTTTCAGTAATAAGAAATGGCACTTCTACCTTTGGTATATTGAAAATATAGTCAAGAAGACAACACTTAATATACATTTATACACAAAACATTTGGTACAAGAAAAAGGGAACTTAAAACAATAATAAACTTATTGGGTTTGACATTTTCATTGTTCCATACTTTTAACAAAAGGTACTTTTACATTTTTCCATATATACAAAATATAAATTAATAAGAAAGAGCACTTCTAGTTTTCAGTAATAAGAAATAGCACTTCTACCTTTGGTATACACTTTCAAAAAAATACTTTACACATAAAAAAATACACAAAAGAAAACAAAGAAATGAAAGCCTCAAAATATTACTGTAACAACCCTCACTTTTGAGAAGTTTATTTTATATCAATTTATCGTGTGAAGTAATTATTAAAATAATGGATGATGTAGTAAATATCAATTAAGTGAGTTCATAAAGAATATTTACTAGATTGTTGCATATTTCATGTTACGTGTATGTAAATATCATCATGTTACGTTTTGTAGTGTTGTGTGCTTTAAACGACATTTATGATATAAATGAACCGGGACTTGAAATGACTTAAATATTTTCGAATGCCAATTTAGAGGGCGTAGTTAGTCCCGAAGTAGTCGAGATAGTTAAAATAAGTGCCATATTGTATTTTTTTGTTTTGGGCACTTTTGACTGGTAATGGCTTAAATGTGTAGATGCGAGTCATTTTAATGTGCTATTAACACTTAAAGGTGGGAATTAAGGAGAGAGAGCACGTTTAAGTCTTGCACCTCATTTTATTTCTTAAGTGTGTATTTACTAACCTAGAGAGAAAGAGAGAAGAAAAGAATTGTGGAGAAAAAGAGAAAAAAAAGGAAGAAAATTTGAGATCGAAGACTAGAGTTGTTGCAATCAAAGAAAATCTGAGATTTCAAGCTTAAGGAAAGTTTTCTTACTTGCTACTATATGATTTAGGGAGAATAAATTGTGTGATTGTTGTGTATGTGAATCAATTGAACAAATATAGATTTTGTGGATTTTGTGGTGTTTGATCCCCAAATCATAGTTTAATTTGATGTTTATGTGGAGTATAGTAGTTGATAATCATGTAGGATGGATTTGGTTAGAATAATGGTAGTTGATGTGTGTAGAAATGGAAGAGAAATGGGTTTTGGGGAAAAACTAGGGTTCATAACCTGTAGCCCCCTTCTTGGCAGAATCGCCAGGGTGAATTGATTCCCCCCTATGCGAATCGATTCGCTAAGGGGTGAGGCTACAGGTCTGCAAACCCGAATCGATTCGGGTTAAGGACGAATATATTCGGCCTGAGGCAGAAAGTTGGTTTCTCCATACGAATCAATTCGCTTTTGAGTGAATTGATTTGCTGCTTGGGGCCAATCGATTAGGCCCTAAGGAGAATCGATTCGAAAATCCTGTTGTTGTGAGTTATTTTCTAACTCAATTTTTTTACCCTTTTCTTTTAGGTTTAGGACCTAGGTATGAAGTAAAATTAGAGTCCTAGAGTCTTAGATGAGTTGGGTAACTACCCTATGTTAGAAATGTCTTAAATAGGACTTGTTTTGGGGATGTCCAAATTGATGTTAAGGTATTATTTTCCTTTAGTTAATTAATGTGAGACTAGGAGTTGCAAAGTTATATTGGGGGGACTTTAGAAGCTCAATTGAGGTATGATAGACTTTGTGGTTTATAGTAACACCATAGATTATTGGAGAATGAATTAGGTGTTTATCAATCATTGGGGATATAATGATGGCATAAATGACACATGGCTCCGGATAAAATGTAATGTATATGTTAAAATGGGAATAAAATGGTAAATAATAATTTACTTAAACACACCTCTCTAAATCGCTATCATAAGGGAAGTACGCGCATGAGGTGAAGTCCCCTGGCTAGTGAATGCAGGGTGAATATAGTCCTCAGCTATATGATCGGTTATTATGTATTATGTATTTATGTTTCGAAGTGAGGTAATTTCGGGTGTGGTTATGAATCACTGTCGAAGGTATATGGCCACTTCCCGACGTTACGTTGTAGGATGCCCAGATTGTCTTGTTTGCTAGGCCCTGGAAGATGATAGCCATTTAGGGGCGCATCCAGTGGGAAAACTCAGAAGGACGGTCTTAGAATCGTTATATATATATATGAATATAACTATTCTTATTCAAGTGGGACTTGATTTATGACAAAATGCCTTAAAGAGCAAATAACTTTGATTATGTTTCCTAATGAGATATGGAACGATGTAATGAAACAGTGTAAAGGATGGAAGTTATTAATTGATAATATTCATTTATATCTTCTTGCATAGCTAAATTAAACTTATAATCAATTAATTTCCTTAGGTTATGCTTTGAGATTTAGTAGTTAGATTCTCAAAATTATCATTCATGATTTAACTGTTCATAAATGTCATACTCTTTATTCATCTGGTGACCAAATAAAACCGGGCCCTGACCCGTTCATATTTCTTGTTGTGCATGAATCTTATATTCGCTCAAGTGCTCCGCTGAAAGGATGCCCGTATTGACCTTCCCCATTCCTGTGTCTTGGAGCTGCAACACCGTACAGATGTTGCGGATTATTTTATTATAGACGCCTTCATTTTTGTACTATACATATGATTGGGTTATTTACTGTAATGCATTATGTAACTTAATTTAAATTGTTGTAATACGTTTTAAGAGACTGTTAGCCGACAGTTTATTCAGTTTTTGTGTTGTTATATACTGTTCATTTTTATTCTTGTAGATTATATCCACCTTCCTTTTAAATTTTGGTTGTTTAAATGCTTTCTTTAACTTATAAAATAATATTTTGACAATCCAATTTCCAAAATTTTGGGTGGTTATCCCGTATACTTATTATATTATAGTGATGCTGAGAATGGTCCATCTATGATTCATGTAATTATCGGGGTATCGGGCTGGCCACCTCTTATTTTGATAAGCGGGTTGTCACAGATGGTATCAGAGCATCAAGTTCTAGAGTCTTTAGGATCTATGCGGACTTGTCACGTTCTACCGTAGCGTTCTCTGATGATAGAGCCTAAATGTTATGACTGCTTTGTTGCCTATAATTACGATCTTCTGCAAGATAGATTGTTATTAATAGTATTCTAATTCGATTGTTTCTTTATCTCAGATGCCGCCTAAGAGAGGTCTCCCCACTAGAAGGAATAGAGTTGTTAAAGAGGAGGTAGGTCCTCCACCGCCACCGCGGGGAACTATAAATGCCGTTGAAGTAGAAAATATTACGTCTCAAGCGGTCAACGCAGCGATGACTGCCTTGGTTCAGCAATTACCACAAGCTCAACAACAACGAGCTCAAGAAGTACAAGCTCCTGCTGGACCTTCTTCGTGGGAGAGAGTTAGTGAATCCTTTTTAAAGGGCCACCCCCCAGAATTTCCAGGAGGTTTTGATGTCATAGTAGCTAATCAATGGAAAAAGGATATGCAGCGCCATCTGCGTATGGTGGAGTGTAGTGAGGAAAGGAAACAAACCTTGCTACTTTCAAACTCGTTGGAACTGCATTACATTGGTGGGAATCGATGACTACGCCGGAGCAGAGAGATGCTATGACTATCAATGATTTCTGGTGTTGATGTAAAAAATTAGATCACTCTAATAATTCAATCACAGATAAATAAATGAGACAAAGAATTTTAAAGTGGTTCAGCCTTATAAGAATGGCCTACGTCCACTGTTTTGGTATTGCTGTTTGTATGGGAATTCTCGATAACAAGTTATCTCAAGAAATTCCAGTCTGGGGGGTCCCCATTACAATGAGAATTGTATAATGTATTTATAGCCCTGAGGCTGTAATGTTAAAGGGTAATACATTTAATGCCCTCTTTGCGTGCGCATCCAAATGATAAGCATTTAATGAGCAGTTAAACTGTTGGTATCCTGCTTCGAGGTGCAGCTCGGACCGCCATGAGTTGCTCGGGCCGCCTAAGCTTCTCGGTATTTAAGAGTTCTTCAGAGAGGCATTGTTCCTCGGAGCTTATGAGTTCCTCGGGGAACTAGTCTTCCTCGTTGTACTCTTTTTCCTCGGAGCGAGTGGGTTCCTCGGAAGTGTTTGTTGTTGCCATGTACATAGCCACGTATCTTCATATGATTGGTCCATGTCAGCAGATTAATTTTGGTATCAACAGAAGCCCCCAATGTTTCATAGTTCGAAATTTGAGGAGTATGGAACATTCTTTCTCGGAATATGGTGGCTTTAAATAGTCTTCCTGATTTTTAGGAGCGTTTCCCTTGTATTTATTTCTCCTTCCCTAATTCGTAGAATCATGCTTTTTTGGACTTTTTTGCGTGCTTCGATTCCCGCATTACTTTTCGTCTTCTTAGCCGCTGTTCTCCGCTTCGATTCCCATGCCACTTTTCCTCTTTTTAGCCGATGTTGTCTGCTTTGATTCCCGTGCTACTTTTTGTCTTTTTAGCCGCCGGTAACGTAATCATCCTTTTTTATAATCATTACTTCACCATTTCCCAAGGCAAAGTATTTAAACTTCACAGACGCTCCCATCGTCTTCTACCTTTCAAATTTTTATCTTCGAGTTTTACGTCGCCTCTTCCTACTCTCTTGTGCGTTCATCTTTTTCGTCGTTCGTTGTCAACATCTCTACTCTTTTTCTGTAAGATCTTCTTCCTTCTTCTTCATTTCTTTATTCACCATGGTTTACCATGTTGAGTCTCTTGAGAAGTTTCGTTCTGATTTCTCCATCCCCTCTTGGGTTGTCTTGGAAAAACTTTCTGAGCCTTCTGATTATTTCAATTTGGCTGAGGGACATTGGTTCCCCAGTCTCTTTTTTGCTGAATGTGGATTTTCTTTTCCACCAAATCCCTTGTGTCTGGAATTCTGTCATTATTTTGACGTCGTTCCTGCGAGAATAGCCCCCAACACGTAGAGAATAGTTAATGGGGTGCATAAATTAAATCAAGTGCATGGAACTCGCATAGGAATCCCATAAAGCATGTTCTGCTACAGATGGGCAGTTAATGATAATATTTTTTATTTAAAAACTAGATTTTTAAACAGAGCCTTAGTAGTCAATCTCCCCGATGCCAATAGGGATTATTTTGAGCATGGGGTTGTCATAAAAAATTGGCAACACCCTCCATTAGCTGGAGATGAGGTTTACCAAGGTCCCAGATGCCCTCCTTATGGCAACGGGATAGGTTATTTTTATTTTATTTTATTTTGAAATCATGTTTCTTTTGTGTTTGATAAAATGTGCCATTGATAACAATGTTTATCTATTTGCAGTTGATAACAAAAGAAAGTGCCCAAAAGAAGCAAATGTTAATATAAGGCATTTGAAACTTATCTAGAGTCTGCATCAAAGTGTTACACACATCAGATCAGCTTCGTATCTGCTCCAGTACAAGAGCTACACTACTTGTTTCACTGCTCGTCCAGTGATAAGTGAATCAGAGCCAGTTCTGAAATAGCATTGCCAAAGCCGTTTATGAAAATAAACTATTTAAGCAACTCCGAAAGTTTGTTGAAGAAACTCTTTACTTAAATCAAAACGATTTTGAACACAAGATGTGTTAACAAAAGTATGTACGAGATTAGGACAAGATTTGATAACAAGTTTTAGTAAACAGTTTAAAATGTTTTAAACTCAGCACACTATTAGAAAGAGATGAGAAGATGTAGAAATATTGATACTCGGGATTTTTAACGTGGTAAAACCTCAACCTTGAGGAAACATCCACGACTCCCTCTACGGAGTAAAACAAAAACAATCACTAAAACAAATATATGAGTTACAACCTATTTAACTAACATGCACACAAAAACAAATCTATACAAGTTCAGGATTTAACCCTCTGGCATCCTTAACTTTTCTGCAGATCTTGTTTGTTGATGTAGTTGTCTCAGTTTGTCAACTCTTCTTTGTTCCAGCACTTTACGTCGACTTATTGTTCACCAAATCTTATAGCCAACACTTTGAGTGTTTGTAGTGTGAAGATGTTTGTGAATGGTGTTCTAAAACACATGCATGCACACACACACACTTATTAGATACAGACGATCCTAACAAATCACATATAAAGTCTATATGCAGTGTATTTGTTATTTTTCTTTCTTACAAAACCAAGAACCTTTTTGACCTTTCAAAATAACCCAGATTCCACGGAGATCTTGCTTAAGAAATCGGTCAAGACCTTTCTCAATCACTTTTGAAAATATTATGTGGATTGAGAACCCTCCAAGTGCGAATCCCACTAGGTCAGGTTAGGTTTTGTAAAAACAGAAATAGAAAAACATCTATTGTTGATTCTGAAGTAAGAAAATGTTTTATCAGAAAACAATCAACAACGAAATTCACAAGATGAGAAATAAATGCAACTAAGTGTGCTGTGACATGAAAAACTTCAGATCTATGATTTCTATTGAAAGAGAAACAAGATCTGAGTCTATGTCTAAGTTGGAAATAAGATTCATGAACACAAGGATTTCAACAACCCAGAAATCACTCAACTCGAACTCTCATAACTCAAGAAACACTAAGGATGGTGTTTATCTGGTTATGGTGTTTATGAAGAGGTAAGTGGTTTAGGTTTAGAGGTATTTGGACGAAGTTAGGGTTTCTAACTAGGGTTTGGTTTCTCTCTCTAACTTCTCTCTTCTCTCTTCTCTCTCGTCTCTCCTCTCTCTATTCTCTGAGACTTTTCAAAATGGCAAAAGCTTTCGAAGGCTGAAATTGGAGGCCTTTAAATAGGAAGAGAGGAAGATTCCAGAGCATCGTTCAAAAACAATGGCTGAGATTGAGTCAAGCTCCTTTGACTACAATCTAAGGGTTCACAACAGGCGGTGGATTAAACAGGCTGTGATTGGCTTAAGGGTTTACACTGGGATTCACTCAAAAGACATGCAGGCCATCGATAAGGATTGATCTAAGGGCTGAAAGCACGCGATGGTTTGTCTCAGTAAAGAAACACAGTTCAGGCCAATCAGAGGACACCAGGTGTAGGCCTGAGGTTGAATGTAATCGCGCGTTCCAAAATAATTACAAAGTCAACCCTAGAGTCTCTAGCGCTTTCGGTTTCTACCCAGAGTAACTTTAGGCCAATAAACACAACAATCCATATTTATACATTAACCCCAAGACCTTTTAAATCAAGTTTTAATTAAATAAAACCTTGTTTAAAATATGTTTTAAATTCCCAAAAAATTATTAAAAATCAAATTGAGGGATTTAAACACACTCACAACATTAATACTCATAGTGGTGCAATATGAAATGCAAGAATGAAATTCTAAGTGTGTGAGTGATGGCTATAGTCTCAGGATCATCACAAGATGGATAGAAGAAGAAGCAACCCAATTTCTGAAGCTCTTTGGTTTCTAGGATAGACACTATTTTGTCACAATTTCCAAACTAGATGAGCTCTTATACAGTCTAGACTCAAATGAGTCAAAAGTATAAGGGCTTCAATCTCCCCCTTTGGAAATATGAGACAAAATCTCCTTTGAGTCATCTCAACTCGTAGGGCGACAACAAATAAGAAAAAATTATTCCTATAAAGGTTCTATCTACCCAAATCCTAGAAAGCAAAAATTACATAACTCAACTATATACAGTTTAACATCCTATTATTACAATGAAGAATGACTGTACAAGAAGAAAACCTGCAAAAAATTACTAAGATCAAGCTTTTTAGTATATGCAGTAGACTCAAATTTCTCCCCCATTTTGTCTCAAATGGACAAAGGGAAAGAACTTGGCAAATATGACAGGTATTTACTCAACACAAATCATACCAATAGATTTACGTAAAGAAATGAATCTATTATAATCAAGAGGTTTGGTAAATAAATCTGCAAGTTGTAGATCAGTAGAAAGATAATTGATTTCTAATTCCTTGGTTTCAACTAATTTACAAATAAAATGATGTCTTATTTTAATGTGCTTAGTTCGCGAGTGTTGAACTGGGTTCTTAGAAATGTTAATCGCACTTTGATTATCACAATAGAGATGAAGTGTGGGTTCTAGAATACCATAATCACTTAGCATTTGTTTAAGCCATAACAATTGGGCACAACAGCTACCGGCGGCTATGTATTCAGATTCAGCAGTCGAGAGAGATGTGGAGTTCTGTTTTTTACTACTCCATCCTACCAAGTTATTACCAATATAACAACATGCGCCTGAAGTGCTTTTACTATCATCAGTACACCCAGCCCAATCAGCATCAGTGTACCCAATAATAGTGCTAGGTGTGTCATTCGTGTACCAAATTCCTAAATTTAGAGTTCCTTTAACATATTTAATTATGCGTTTAACAGCGTTTAAATGGCTCTCCTTGGGGTTGTTTTGATAACGCGCACAAACACAAACAGCATACATGATATCAGGACGCGAGGCAGTCAGATAGAGTAATGTGCCAATCATACTACGATATAAGGTAGAGTCTACAGATTTTCCATTTTCATCTTTAGATAATTTCTCTGTAGTATTCATAGGCGTTTTAGCACTTTTAGCACTCTCGAGGCCAAATTTTTTAACTATCTCTAATGCGTACTTAGTCTGCGAAAGAAACAAGCCATCTGGTTGTTGTTTGACTTGGAGACCTAGGAAGAACTGTAACTCCCCCATAAGGGACATCTGAAATTCCTTACTCATAATTTCAGCAAAAGATTTTACTTCTGAGGTAGAAGTGGATCCAAATATGATATCGTCTACATAGACTTGAGCGATAGTAATGTGTTTGCCAAAATGTTTGACAAATAAGGTTTGGTCATTTCCACCTCTTTTGAAACCTTTGTCCAGCAGAAAACTGGACAGCCGCTCATACCAAGCTCTAGGAGCTTGCTTAAGACCATATAAAGCCTTTTTCAACCGAAATACATGATTAGGATAATTAGGGTCAATGAACCCTTTAGGTTGTTCTACATAGGTTTCCTCGGCAAGTATTCCATTAAGGAACGCAGATTTAACATCCATTTGATATAATGTAAAATGCATGTGACAAGCTATAGCAAGAAGCAGACGAACTGATTCTAAACGAGTAACAGGAGCAAACGTCTCATTAAAATCAAGTCCTTCTATTTGGGAGTAACCTTGAGCAACTAGTCTAGCTTTATTTCTAATTATCATCCCATTTTCATCAGTTTTATTTTTGAAAATCCAACGAGTACCAATAACCTTTTTGTGATCAGGACGTGGAACAAGAAACCAAACATCATGAATGACAAATTGTAAAAGTTCATCCTGCATAGCAGAAATCCAGTGAGAGTCATTCAATGCCTCATTTACATTCTTTGGTTCCAAGAGAGAAACAAAGCAAGCATAGAGAGCATAATTTCTAAGTTGGGATCTTGTACGTACTGGTTCACTAGGGTTACCAACTATGTTGTTTATGGGATGATCTTTAGAAACCCAGTTAGGTACTTCAGGTGACTCAATAGGTAATGAATTATCTATTTCAGAAGAGTCATTTTCTAAAATATTTGACGATTCTTCTTCTATAGTTAATTCACTAGTCTTGCTTTCTACAGTAGTGTCACTAACAATTACATTTATGGATTCCATTAAGGTCCTAGTGCGAAGATTATACACTCGATAAGCTCTACTGTTAGGTGAATAACCTAAGAATATGGCTTTATCTCCTCTGCTCTCAAATTTAGATAAGTGTTCCCTATCTTTGCAAACATAGCAGGTACTACCAAAGGTTCGAAGGTACTTAAGATTAGGCTTTTTATTGTACCAAAGTTCATAAGAGGTTTGTTTCGAATTCTTTCTAAGATAGACCCTATTAATAAGATGGCAAGCTGTACGAATAGATTCTACCCAAAAATACTTAGGTAAGTTCTTAGCATGGAGCATGACACGTGCTATCTCTTGAAGAGTTCGATTCTTTCTCTCAGCTATTCCATTTTGTTGAGGGGTCTTAGGAGCACTGAACTCATGTTTGTAACCATTATAGTCACAATATTCTACAATACCAGTGTCTTTGAATTCACCACCTCTATCACTTCTGATTCTATTCACTTGAGTGTCTTTTTCATTCTCAATCCGTAAGAGAATCTTTAAAAAAGTTTGAAAAGTATCGGATTTTTGTTTTAAGAAAGCTACCCAAGTGAATCTGGTGAAGTCATCAACCATAACTAGAATATAACTGTGTCCACAAAGTCTAACAGTTTGAGAAGGACCCATTAGGTCCATATGGATGAGTTCTAAGGGATTAGATGTAAGGATATCTTTAACCCTTTTATGAGGTGCTTTAACAATTTTTCCTTCTTGACAGGGACCACAGACAATGTTATGAATAGGTTTAATTTTTGGTATTGCTCTAACTATCTGTTGAGAAGACAATTTACTCAAATTTTCGTAATTAATGTGACCCATTCTGTTATGCCATATCTCGTTGTCATCCATTCTGGCAACATTACAGATTTCAGAACTAGACATGACAGTATAACAATTGTCAGGGGTCCTGAATCCTGTAATTAAGCATTCTCCCTTTTCATTTAAAATCTTGCAATTGTTCTTTGAAAAGGTAACAGTGTAGTTTGAGTCACAGAATTGCGAAATGCTAAGTAAATTAGCCTTAAGACCTTTAACTAAGAGAACATTTTCAAGAAGAGGAAGTCCTTTTTCTTTAAGGGTTCCTTTGCCTATGATCTGGGATGATATACCATCACCAAAAACAACTTTTCCACCATCAAAATGGGTTTTATTTAAAAGTTTTGTATCATCACCTGTCATATGCTTGGAACATCCAGAATCCAAGTACCAACCAGAAGATGTAAGTTCAGCTTTTAGAGCAGAAACAACAATGTTACACTTCATCTGGGGTGCTAGATCATCTTTTCTAATCCAAATTGCCCTGGTTTTTAGTTTGCGCTTGTTTGCTCTTATTTGATAAAATTTGCGAGCATTAGATTTTTGTTGAAAAACATTTTGCGCATGATTTTGAGTAAATTTGAATTCCTGAGCATTTGATTTAGAAAAGGTTCTGGTAATCCTTCTAGTAAATGTCCTTTTAGGTTTAGTCTTTCTATTCCTATAGTTAGAGTTTTTGTCTGGTGGCCTGGGAAGGACATAATTGTTACGACTCCTCCTAGAATAGTTAAAGTTATGATACATAGGAGTGTTGTAGATAGGTTTAATCAGTCTCCTAGCATAGCAATTATCGAAAGAGTGACCATATATATCACAATAGGAGCAATAAAGATTGCTCAGAATAAGGTTTTCCTGAGGAAAGTCTCTAAACAAAGGTTTTGAGAAATTTTGAGGCTGAATTTTATTCCTAGGTAGCACAGATTTGAAAGCAGGTTCACTTTTCCTAATAGGGGGGCAGACATATTTTCCCTTTGGTAAACTTTCATGCTTAGAGCAACTTGCATCTCCAGTGTTAGTGTTTTGATGGTCAAACTTAGTTTTTAGAGAATGAAAGTCTGGACATGTTTCAATAGGTCTTTTGCCTCCTGACACAAACTTGATAGGTTCAACATGTTTAGTTTGTGTCTTCAAATTGGGGCAAAACCCTATTCCAGTTATATCATCAGAATTGGTTTTAGATTCAGCAACGAATTCCTCAAAACATTTAGAATTGTTTTCAAATTTGGTAAATTTTTTGAAAACAGTTGCTGTCTTTTCTTTTGTTTGTTCCAATTCTAATAATGTCCCTTTGTATTTTTTCTCTAGAATTTCATTAGCTTCAGTTAAAGTTTTCAGTTTTTCATCAAACACTTTAACTTCACTTTCATGAGACATGCATTGAGTAGTATACTCTTCAGCATTCAGTTTTACCATTAGGCTTAGATCCTCTAGTTTTTTTGTAAGATCTTTTACAATCTTTTCTAGTCTAGTACTTTTCTAAAGAGTTTTAGTATATAGAGTGTGTATATCTGGGAGATCATCATTGTCTGAGTCACTAAGTGAAGTGTGTGATGTGACCCCTAAAGTTTCATTTCTTATACTCACGCACCCATTGACATCAGCAGTATCGATTCCCCTTTGACTCACACACCCCGAGGAAGAGGTATTAATGTTCTCAGTAAGTAAAGCATCTAAACCAGTTAAAGTATGATTCAAAGCAACAGAACTAGAATTACTAAACTCATCCTCACTATCAAGCATAGGCATATCATCATTGTATATGATTTTGGCAAAGAAGGCTAAACAAGGATCAAAACCATCAGGTGTCTCAGGTTCCTCATTTTCAGAATCACTTGAGTCATCCCAGGTTTTGCAGATATTGGCTCTAGAGTGTTTGTTTTGGGTATTTAAATTAACTCTACAGTCTTGAGCAATGTGTCCTAGTTTACCACATCTATACCATTCAGTCTTCTTGAGGTCTCTGTGAGGTCTTGTGTTGTCCTTGTTCTGTTTGTCATGAGGTTTCTCATGAGGCTTGTGATTTGAAGGAGTAGAATAATTAGACTTGCCCTGTCTATTTGCAACACTGTTTCTAAATTTAACAATTTTCTTAAATTGTTTTGTCATTAGGGCAATCTGATTATCTAGACTTTCTAAGTCACAGTCCTCATCAGAATCATTACTAGGAATGTTTATCTCAGGCTTAGTCATCTTAGAGGTAAAGCTAAGGTTGGAATTGGTATGTTTCCTATTAGTGTGGGTCAATTGTTTCTTAAACTCTAATTCCATTTCCACAGTTCTTAATTTGCTACTGAGTAATTCAGGAGTAAGATTTGTATCACACATCTCCTTTATAGCATATCTTTTATTGTCAAATTTCTGTGGTAATGATCTCAGAATTTTAGAGACAATTTCTTGTCTATCATAAGTTATACCATTGGCATGAAGTTTAGTGACAATATCAGTAAGGTTCATATAGAAATCATCGAAAGACTCAGATTCAGACATGATTAAGGTATTATATTGTTGGATTAACATCTGAGTCTTAGCAGCTTTTACCCTAGAGTCTCCTTCGTGGGCAGTAATCAAGGTATCCCATGCTTCCTTGGAAGTGGTACAGGATGAGATTCTCTTGAACTCATGTTCGTTAATAGACATAAATATAGCGTTCTTGCCTTTGTTATTATTTCGAGAAACCTGTTTCTCTTCTTGAGTAAACTCACTCAATATTTTCTTAATCCTTTCATTGCTTCCATCAGTGGCTGGTTTAGTTGGATAAGAGTATCCATTTTCAATAATATCCCAGACATCATCTCCCAGAGTGCCTTGAATGAAAGCAATCATTCTTACTTTCCAGTAAGAAAAATTGGTTCCATCAAAGACTGGAGGTCTGGTCAAGTTACCATATCTTTCGTTTTTCTCGTCCATAATTGATTTTGAGAAAACAGTTTCAGAAACTCAGGATCTTTTTGAAAAAAGTTCACCAAAAGCTCTGATACCAATTGAAATAGCGTTGCCAAAGCCGTTTATGAAAATAAACTATTTAAGCAACTCCGAAAGTTTGTTGAAGAACTCTTTACTTAAATCAAAACGATTTTGAACACAAGATGTGTTAACAAAAGTATGTACGAGATTAGGACAAGATTTGATAACAAGTTTTAGTAAACAGTTTAAAATGTTTTAAACTCAGCACACTATTAGAAAGAGATGAGAAGATGTAGAAATATTGATACTCGGGATTTTTAACGTGGTAAAACCTCAACCTTGAGGAAACATCCACGACTCCCTCTACGGAGTAAAACAAAAACAATCACTAAAACAAATATATGAGTTACAACCTATTTAACTAACATGCACACAAAAACAAATCTATACAAGTTCAGGATTGTACCCTCTGGCGTCCTTAACTTTTCTGCAGATCTTGTTTGTTGATGTAGTTGTCTCAGTTTGTCAACTCTTCTTTGTTCCAGCACTTTACGTCGACTTATTGTTCACCAAATCTTATAGCCAACACTTTGAGTGTTTGTAGTGTGAAGATGTTTGTGAATGGTGTTCTAAAACACATGCATGCACACACACATACTTATTAGATACAGACGATCCTAACAAATCACATATAAAGTCTATATGCAGTGTATTTGTTATTTTTCTTTCTTACAAAACCAAGAACCTTTTTGACCTTTCAAAATAACCCAGATTCCACGGAGATCTTGCTTAAGAAATCGGTCAAGACCTTTCTCAATCACTTTTGAAAATATTATGTGGATTGAGAACCCTCCAAGTGCGAATCCCACTAGGTCAAGTTAGGTTTTGTAAAAACAGAAATAGAAAAACATCTATTGTTGATTCTGAAGTAAGAAAATATTTTATCAGAAAACAATCAACAACGAAATTCTCAAGATGAGAAATAAATGCAACTAAGTGTGCTGTGACATGAAAAACTTCAGATCTATGATTTCTATTGAAAAAGAAACAAGATCTGAGTCTATGTCTAAGTTGGAAATAAGATTTATGAACACAAGGATTTCAACAACCCAGAAATCACTCAACTCGAACTCTCATAACTCAAGAAACACTAAGGATGGTGTTTATCTGGTTATGGTGTTTATGAAGAGGTAAGTGGTTTAGGTTTAGAGGTATTTGGACGAAGTTAGGGTTTCTAACTAGGGTTTGGTTTCTCTCTCTAACTTCTCTCTTCTCTCTTCTCTCTCGTCTCTCCTCTCTCTATTCTCTGAGACTTTTCAAAATGGCAAAAGCTTTCGAAGGCTGAAATTGGAGGCCTTTAAATAGGAAGAGAGGAAGATTCCAGAGCATCGTTCAAAAACAATGGCTGAGATTGAGTCAAGCTCCTTTGACTACAATCTAAGGGTTCACAACAGGCGGTGGATTAAACAGGCTGTGATTGGCTTAAGGGTTTACACTGGGATTCACTCAAAAGACATGCAGGCCATCGATAAGGATTGATCTAAGGGCTGAAAGCACGCGATGGTTTGTCTCAGTAAAGAAACACAGTTCAGGCCAATCAGAGGACACCAGGTGTAGGCCTGAGGTTGAATGTAATCGCGCGTTCCAAAATAATTACAAAGCCAACCCTAGAGTCTCTAGCGCTTTCGGTTTCTACCCAGAGTAACTTTAGGCCAATAAACACAACAATCCATATTTATACATTAACCCCAAGACCTTTTAAATCAAGTTTTAATTAAATAAAACCTTGTTTAAAATATGTTTTAAATTCCCAAAAAATTATTAAAAATCAAATTGAGGGATTTAAACACACTCACAACATTAATACTCATAGTGGTGCAATATGAAATGCAAGAATGAAATTCTAAGTGTGTGAGTGATGGCTATAGTCTCAGGATCATCACAAGATGGATAGAAGAAGAAGCAACCCAATTTCTGAAGCTCTTTGGTTTCTAGGATAGACACTATTTTGTCACAATTTCCAAACTAGATGAGCTCTTATACAGTCTAGACTCAAATGAGTCAAAAGTATAAGGGCTTCAAGTTCCAGCTTCCACAAGCTCATCGCCTGAATCCCATATTCCTTTAAGTGAAAGGATGAAGAAGATAAGACCTCCTGCTCTGTTTGAGAAAACTGCCCCCGGTTCTGGGGAGGTAAAAAGGAGTAGGATTGAAGTCCCAAGGTAGGGGACGAAGAAGATTGATGCAGCTCCTCCCGCTGCACCTATTAAAGTTGCCGAGAAGCCCGCAGTGGCTCCGAGCAGGTCTTCTGCTCCTGGAGAGGTGATTGTGATATCACTGACCAAGGGTTCTTCCTTGGTTGAATCTGTACCTGTTCCCCCGAGGAGCCTGAAGAAAAGCTCCTCGGTTAATTTGGCTGACACCATTATTCAGGCCCCAGCTGCTGGGACTGGAGTTCCCACTTTTATTCCCCCGATCTCTGATATGAGCTCGATAAAGTCCTTGATCATTCCCGAGGTTCAAGGTAGTGAAGAAAACCTTACTCGGGATATGGTTACCTGACTAGCTGCTCGTCACCTTGCTTCTGTAAGTCTCTTTACTTAGAGTTTCAAATATTTCCTTTGTCATTTATGTTTATAACTTGCTTTATTTTTCTATTCATAGTTGACGAACTGCTTTAATATAATCCTGAAGAAGGATGAAGCGGTTAAGGCTTCTTGATCCTCGTCCAGTGTGGAGGGAGCTATGGAAGAAGCTACCAAGTCTCTGGCAGAATTTCTCCAGAAATATGCTGATGACAAAGCTGTCTGGGAGAAGAAACTTGCCTCCTCCGAGCAAGAAAAATCTCGAATTGTTGATGCCTCCAAGGAGTTGGAGAAGAAAAATAATGCCTTGGAGAAGGCAAATAAAGAGCTGGAAGAGAAGCTCAAAGCCGCAGGAGAGTTGGAAAATAAACTCAAGGCTGTCGAGGAGAGGTTGGGCCAGCTTCAAGAAGTAGGTCGGCAGAAGGACGAGGCAGAAAATAAATTAAAGGCTGCTGAGAACTTGATGTCCGAGAAGCTTGCCTTGGAGAAGGCCAAGAGGAAAGATGCTGTGAAGAAGTCCTTCAGCTCTGGCTGGGACAAGGGGTGGAATAAGGGGTTGGCTGCCATGGTATCTCAAGTGGACTATGGCAGTCTAAAGTATTTTAGTGATGGATGGGTTGCTTCCTTTCAGGAAATGAAGGTCGACGACTCATCCGAGCTCTACCAGAGACATATCCCTGGTCCCCCTCTAACTCCAGAAGAATTAGAAAAGGACGAAGCTACCTATGAAGAGTCTTCGATGGTGATAGGAGATCATGTCCTAGCCATTCAGCCTACTGCCGAGGAAGATCAGCAAATCATTTCTTCCTCCGAGCAACTGCCTACTCTCCCTGAACAACTATCCCTTCCTTCCGAGCAACCTACCTCTTCATCCCAGCCTCTCGAGAAGGTTTTGGGAGATAAGGAAAAGGTTTAGTGTTTTTCGGGTTTCTCTTTATTTTGTTTCTCTTTATCAAATGTAACTCAGAAGATGTAACTCTGAATTATGATCTAATAAAATTTGAACTTTTTGCATACTGTTGTCTATCTTTCATTCATACTCTTCTTATTCTTCTTATTGATGATTGCTTTTCTTTCTCTGCTAGTTTCTGGCCAGGATGGATCTGCTATCTGCCCATGATACAAAGTTGTTGCAATAGTGCAATGAGTACTTTAAGGCTGGTCACACAGACTTGAGTGCTGCACAAGTTACCGACATCCTTGGTCATGATGCTTCAGAACAGGCAGTTGAAGTATATCAGTACCTGAAGTGTCTACTTGACCGAGCAGTGGCCAATAATGTGGATTACTATGAAATGATTGAGGATCTCCAGTGTACCCTCGAAGACCTTCATAATCAATATAAGGAATCAACTGCCCTGTTGCATGAGGGGTATGAAAAGAAGTATAAGCTGATCATGGCTGACAAGGGCTATGATAAGCTTTTTGCTGGGTATGATCTGAGGGAGAGAACTTTGAAGGGTGAGGTAGAGGAATGCAGACAGATTGCCAAGTTACTGGAGCAAGAGAACAACAACTTGCAAAAAGAGATATCACAATTGAAGTCTGCAGGCTCCACTTCCAGTGCCTTGATCCCAGTGACCGACGAGGGATTCTCGTTCTTAGAGGTTGAGAATGCCAAGTTGAGGGACGAGTTGGAGACTTTGAAGAGTTCAGGCACCTCTACATCTTCTCGTGGTCGAGCAAGAGCTCCTCGGGGACGAGGAAGAGCAGCTCGGGTTCTTGTCGAAGAACAGAGAACTCAGTCTGCGTTAGAGAACCAAGCTTTCCAATTATTGGCGAAGAACCAAGCTTTGTCTGACATGTCAAAGAAGATTATGGACTTGGAAAAATAGCTCTCTGCGCAGAAGTCCGTCTTGGAGAATAAGGAGCTTTTCATCAAGAATCTCCACGAGCAGCTAGAAAGGCTAACCTATCAATTCCACAAACAGCCCAGGGAGTTCTGGATGGCTGGATACAACGAAGCACTATTCCACTTGGACGATCCTATCCAGAATGCCAACAATGAGGGCTACAAGCAAGGCTAGCTGAATGCCTTAGGTGTGTTGAAGCTCGAACAAGGTCATTATCTATGGGATTACCATGATCCCGGCTTGCTCGACTTGCCTGTGCCACCATAAAATTTGGAGATGGAGTGGATCCCTGCTCGGGCCATTCCTCGGAACTTAATTTCAAAGTATCTCGATGACTACAATCTTCACTCTCAAATCGAGGTATCTCATCCCGAGCATCTTTTAGATCGACCATCCGTGATGAATGTCAGTATGTTGAAGCATCTTAACTTTATCAATTATCCTCAGTCTTTAAATGATCTGCCTGCTAGTGAGGAACCTGTGTCAAAAACAAAGGGGAAGAGACCAGTAGAATATGAATTTTTGATGTAATAGTTAGTGTACATGTCAATGTAACTGTAATTTCAATATCAATGTAATTTATTTTGAATTCAATGAAAGACTTTCATTTTTGTTTGCAAATCTTGATAGCTATTGTCTTGTATTTATCAAACACTTTATATTTATGCATATCTGTAAAAAAATAACAATATTGTGTTGTTTGTCGATCAACAATTAAAAATTACAAGTATCAGTACTGTTGCTCGATCACTTAATATTAAAGTAATGAGTATAAAAATGTTGTTTAAAATTTTTCCAACCAACTAAGGTTGTTAACTTATGCTTGTCGATCAACTACAGTTAGTGAGTTTTTATCCCCGACCAGCCATACTTGGTAGATTTTTCATAAAATGTGTCCGACCAACCAAGGTCGTTAAATTCTTCTTGTCGACTAACTATTGTTGATGGGTTTTTATCCCCGACCAGCCATAGTTAGCAACTTTTGCATCTTCTGGAATAATCTTACCTCCCGACCAACATAAGTTGGCATTTTCGAGAATGTACGTACCTTCCGACCAACATAAGTTGGCATTTGTGAGCATATTTTGTTTCCTAGCCAAACAAGTTGGCATTTTTAGGAATATTTCGTTTCCTAGCCAAACAGGTTGGCGTTTTTAGGAATATTTCGTTTCCTAGCCAAGCATGTTGTCATTTTTAGGAATATTTTGTTTCCTAGCCAAATAAGTTGGCATTTTTTGGAATATTTCGTTTCCTAGCCAAACAGGTTGGCATTTTTAGGAATATTTTGTTTCCTAACCAACCGAAGTTGGCATTTTTAGGAATATTTTGTTTCCTAACCAACTGAAGTTGGAATTTTTAGGAATATTTTGTTTCCTAACCAACCGAGGTTGGCATTTTTAGGAATATTTTGTTTCCTAACCAACCGAAGTTGGCATTTTTAGGAATATTTTACTGAGCAGTCTGAGCTTTGCCGAGTAGTGTGTAGCACTAGTATTCCCCGAAAAATTCTCAATAAAAAAGAGAGACTTTAGCGGAATATCTTCGTTTTATTCATACTGATGGAACTGTGTTACATATACATCATTGATAATACTTGCTTAGGTGCTCTGCATTCCATGCATTCTTAAACTCCTCGCCTTCTAAAGTTGCAATTTGATAAGTTCCTAGTCGAACAACTTCTGTAACTCGGTATGGTCCATGCCAGTTTGCTTCCAGCTTATTGTGTTTTTTAATTACTTTCTTCAGCACATAGTCTCCTTCTTTCACGTCGCACTTATTCACCCTTTTGTTGTAGAACAGAGTTGTTCGCTGCTGGTAAGCAGCATGTCTAATGGCTCCTTCTTCTCTAACTTCCTCGAGCATGTTTAAATCCAGTCTTCTCATTAAGTCGCTGACAGGGGAATTATAATTCAGTATCCTGTGTGTTGGGAGACCCAACTCGGTAGGTATGACAACTTCACTTCCAAATGCCAGCATGTATGGTGATTCTCCAGTTGCTACTCGGGGAGTAGTTCGGTAAGCCCAAAGTACTGATTGTAACTCGTTGATCCAGTTTGCTTTTGCATCATCCAATCTTTTCTTTAAGCCATTTAGCAGCGTTCTGTTTGTCACCTCATTTTGTCCATTACTTTGAGGATGGCATGGTGCTGAGTGGACCTTCAAAATATTTGATTGATGACAATAGGCGGCAAACTCCTCGTTATCAAATTGTGTTCCATGGTCTGTGATGAAGGCATGAGGTAGACCATATCGACAAATGATGTTCTTCCAAAAAAATTGGTACACCTTCTCGTACGTTATGTCAATGAGTGGCTCATCTTCTACCCATTTAGTAAAATAATCCACTGCGACGACGAGATACTTGAACCTTCCTCGGGTCGTTGGCAGTGGCCCAACCAAATCAATTCCCCACATGGAAAATGGCCAAGGGGAAGTTATGGGTGTCAACAATGCTTGTGGAGTTCTTCGGATGGAGGAAATGCGCTGGCATTTGTCACATTTCTTGGCGTAGGCTATGCAATCAGCCCTCATCATCGGCCAGTAGTATCCTTGCGTCATCACCCTTTGTAAAAGGATTCGAACTGCTACATGTGCTCCACAAGACCCTTCGTGGATCTCTTCAATTAATTCTTTCACCTCGAAGGGATGTACACATCTCTGCAAACCTGCCATGATTCCTCGTCTATATAAAACACCATTAGTTAGTACATACCGAGCAGCTTTAAACTTCAACTTTTTAGCAGCGAGCTTGCCAATTGGCAATTCTCCCTCCTCAATATACGCCCTGATGGAATCCATCCAAGATGGTCCTAAATCAAGGGTGATAAAGTTCATCGTTAGATCTTCATCTATGCTCCGACCAGCTAACACTTCAATTGGGGTTGTTCGTCGTAGCTCGGTGCGAGTAGCTGATGCTAGTCGAGCTAGGGCGTCTGCTCTCGCATTCTCCATTCTTGGTATTCTGACCAGCTGAATAACGGCAAATTCTGACACCAGCTCCTTTGCCTTTACATGATATGTCATCATTAATTCTCCTCTAACTGCATATACTCCCATCATTTGGTTTATGATCAATTGAGAATCACTGAAAATAATGACCTGTTGCGCCTCCATAATTTTTGCTAAACCAAGTCCTGCAATCATGGCCTTATATTCAGCTTCATTGTTTGAAGCTTTGAATTGGAAACGCAAGGCGTATTCCATATCGACCTCATCCGGAGTGCTCAAAACTATCCTCGTGCCGCATCCTGCAGTGCAAGATGATCCATCTCCATATAGGTAACTCGTCTTCAAATTTCTGATCAGTTAGAGTTCCTCGGTGAAATATTTGTTCCTTCCTTTCCTCCTTGAGTTTTTCTTTCTCTTCGTCGATCATTTCTCCGTGCCCTTTTACCAACCGGAGTTGGTCTGAGCCCGAAGTCAATGATCTTGTAACATCCACTAGCCCTTTTACCAACCGGACTTGGTCTGAGCTAGTGTTTGTTGATCCTGTAACATCCATAGGTTGATCATCGATCAACTCTCGTTTCTCGTCCAGAATTCTCATAACTATCTCTGCGTCACATCCTGTAACATCCAGACACCCTTTTACCACTCAAAATTGGTCTGAGCTTGTGTTTGTTGATCCTGTAACATCCACAGGTTGATCAGCGAGCAACTTTTGTTCCGCAGAGCTATCAGGATAGGTGAACTCTGCTATAAAATCTGCTACAGCTTGCCCTTTAAGTGATAATCTGGGTTCATAGACTATATCATATTCACCAAGTTCTATTGCCCAGTACATCAATCTTCCTGATTTTTTTGGCTTATGCAGGGCTTGCCTCAATGGCATATCAGTATATACTACTATGGTATGAGCCTGGAAATATGGCCTCATTCTTCTACTCGCCTAAATCAGCGCCAGTGCCAATTTCTCCAGCCTTGGATATCTGATCTCTGCTCATCGGAAGGCCTTACTTGTGTAGTAAATTGGCTTTTGTACTCCATTCTCCACTCTGATCAACGCCGAGCTAACTGCATTCTCGGACACAGCAAGGTACAAGTATAATTTTTCTCCCATCACTGGCCTGGACAACAGTAGAGGTGTTCCCAAGTATTTTTTCAAGTCTTGAAAAGCCTTCTCGCATTCATCATTCCACTCAAAAGTCTTTCTGAGTGTCTTGAAGAATGGGAGACATCTGTCAGTTGCTCGTGACATAAATCTGTTGAGTGCCGCTACTCGTCCTGTGAGACTCTGTACTTCCTTCTTCGTCGTTGGAGATCGCATTCCTAATAGAGCTTTGATCTTTTCAGGATTTGCTTCAGTGCCTCGTTGATTGACAATGTACCCGAGGAACATGCCTTCTCGTACTCCAAATTTGCACTTTAAAAATTAGATCACTCTAATAATTTAATCATAGATAAATAAATGAGACAAAGAATTTTAAAGTGGTTCAGCCTTATAAGAATTGCCTACGTCCACTGTTTTGGTATTACTGTTTGTATGGGAATTCTCGATTACAAGTTATCTCAAGAAATTCCGGTCTGGGGGGTCTGTGGTAAGGCTCCAGTTGAGATAGATTTAGATATAAACTATCGAAACACGAGTAGAACATGATGTCTGCCGAGCTACCATTATCGACCAGCACTCTTGAAATCATGACCTCCTTCATTCTCATTTTGATCACGAGCGGGTCATCATGAGGATATAAAACACCTGCAAGGTCATTTTTTGAAAAAACGATAACCAATTTCTCCTTGTTTACCTTTCTCGGGCGATCTTCCTTAGCTAGATTTATTCGCTGAATGTACGAGCAAGCTTGAGCCTCACCGAGGTAACATTTTCTTTCTGCAGTAAGGTCTCCTCCTCCTTCATCTCCTCCTGTAATAACATTACAATCAAATGACCCAAAGCATATTGAAAATACATCTCGTTCTGGCTGCCTTGGTTTCTTGGGAAGATCGGGGTCATCCTCTGGATCAACTTTATGGTTTCTCTTCTTATTCTCCTCTGCTCAATGAGGAGATCTAGATCTTTCTCTAGTTCGGTCGTTGTTTCTTCTTTCGCCTCCACGATCAACATACTTTGCTAGCTTTCCTCGTTGGATGAGTGTTTCAATATCATTATGAAGAGCTATGCAATTTTTAGTCATATGGCCATGATCTTTGTGGAACTCACAATATTTTTCCCTATTCCTCGTGTCAGGATCTGCCTTCATTTTCTTTGGCCTGTTTAACTCCTCGCTATTCTTAATTTCTTCCAGGACGTGGTTGATATTTACCTTCAAAGGTGTGTAATTATCAAATTTCCTCAAGACCTCCCATGACGACCTATTTTTGGATTGTTTGTCACCACCATTGTTCTTATGTTCTTTCTTCTTAGCTTTATCACCTTCCATCTTGGTTTCTTTGGCGTCCATATTCTTCTTCGCAGACATAGCCTCCTCGGCATTTATAATCTTGGACGCTTTTCCCATCAGGTCTGCCATGGTTCGATGTGGATCTTTGGCCAAAGTGTAGTACAACTTGTTTGGCAGTAGTCCACTCATCAAAGCAGTAATCGTTGTCTTCTCTTCGTAATCAATGACTTCGAGTTTCTCGTTATTGAAAACGAGTTATATAATCTCTGGTACTCTCACCAGCTTTTTGTCTAACACTTAACAAATGTGCTACTCGTTTAACTGGCTTTTCCCCAAAGCAGAAATTCCTAATGAATAGCTCGGCCAGTTGAAGAAAAGTTGAAATCTTACCCCGAGGAAGGCTATTAATACCATATTTGAGCAGATCTGGTAAGTGTTCCCGAGAATGCTCTGCATCTCATCTCATCTGGGACAGCATAGATGTCGGCTGCAGCTTGGTATTGTTCTATATGAAGGACAGGGTCAGTCTTTCCATCATACTTGGGAGTCAGAACAGGTGCTTTGAACTTTGATGGTGTTGGAAAATCAACAATGTCCTGGACAAAAGGCGTTCCTCGAACAAATGTTCTTTGTAGAGGATTCTTGGCCTTAGCCATTTCCCCTAATCTATCCTCCAGCCTTTGAATAGATCCTTTCCATGCATCATTTCCTTCCTCGGGCCTATTGGTTCGAGCAACTGATCGCGTTGAAGTAGCTTCCTGGGATTTGTCTTGACGAGCAACTGGTCGGTCATAGGATCTATCTTGACGAGCAGCTGGTCGCGACTGGGCAGATCCTTCCCTTAAATCTGATGGTTATCGAAAGCTCCTCGACGCTGCATTAAGAGGACTTTTGTTCCTCCTAGGGCCTAATCGGTCGAAAGGAGAAACCCTGCTTAATCTTTCCAATGCGCTGGTCCTTTCTGGGGAGAGGGTGACACGTTGTTCAGTGTCCGTGGCTCGCACCGACGAAGTTCGCCCAGGTTGATAAGAGAAATCATCAGATTCCTCATTGCGATGTGAGTTAGTATGCCTAGTACGTGAAGAAGGTGCACGGATATTTCTTTGAATGCTTCGTGGTCCAGAATGGGCTGACGCACCGCCATGGAGGGTTTGGATGAGTTGTCGCATTGTTTTTTGCATGACGGTCTGGCCCTGAGCCAGATTTTCCATTATTCTAGCCAAATCTGGAATAATTGGTGGAGCAGATGGATTTGGAGGGGTTCCAGCATTTCGATTGCTGGATTCAGTAATATCCGCCATTGGTAATGGATTATTTTTTATGAAAAACGATATTATCAGTCGTTTCCCACAGACGGCGCCAATCTGTTGATGTAAAAAATTAGATCACTCTAATAATTCAATCACAAATAAATAAATGAGATAAAGAATTTTAAAGTGGTTCAGCCTTATAAGAATGGCCTACGTCCATTGTTTTGGTATTGCTGTTTGTATGGGAATTCTCTATTACAAGTTATCTCAAGAAATTTCGGTCTGGGGGGTCCCCATTACAATGAGAATTGTACAATGTATTTATAGCCCTGAGGCTTTAATGTGAAAGGGTAATACATTAAATGATATACATATGAAAGGGTAATACATTTAATGCCATCTTTGCGTGCGCGTCCAAATGATAAGCATTTAATAAGTAGTTAAACTGTTGGTATCCTTCTTCGAGGTGCAGCTCGGACCGCCACAAGTTTCTCGGACCGCCTAAGCTTCTCGGTATTTAAGAGTTCTTCGGAGAGGCATTGTTCCTCGGAGCTTATGAGTTCCTCGGGGAACTAGTCTTCCTCGTTGTACTCTTGTTCCTCGGAGCGAGTGGGTTCCTCGGAAGTGTTTGTTGTTGCCATGTAGATAGCCACGTGTCTTCATATGATTGATCCATGTCAGCAGATTAATTTTGGTATCAACATCTGGATTCTGTTTAATCAAAACTATTTTCCTCCCGCGGTTCAAAGGGAGATGAGGAGAAAACTGCAAGATGTGGTGCAAGGTGAGTGTTTAGTTGCGGAATATGAAGAGTAATTCACTCGGTTATCTAGTTTTGTAACGGATGAGGTGACTCTGGAGGAGAGGTGGATATCCAAATTTATTGGAGGTTTACACTGGAGGATACGATAACATTTGCTGGGCAATCCAGCTTTGCAGACTTTTGGGGATGTAATGAATGCGGCGTTACTCCATTGTCAAGAACATCGGTTGTATGTTCAAGGTAGTAATAAGGCTTCAGTTTTGGGGCAAGCTAGGAAACTCAGACGCAATGGGATAGGAGGAGGAGAAATACCCTCGTCCCAATCTTCGAGAATTAAACAAAAAGAAAGGGACCTCGAGCAAGGGGACTTGTCTAAACGGCAGCGTTTTGGTGGATTCAATGTTGGTGGCAGTAATATTAGCCATGGTCAAAGGGCCCTACAATAGTAACAAGCAGGTCGGGGTGGTAATGGGGGTAGAGGCCATTTAAGCCAACGCCTTGTGCAGTTTAGAAATAACTAGGGCCGATATCAGAAGAATATGGAGGGTTGATGCTTTCAATGTGGAGAGTGGGTCATTATAAGAGGGCATGTCCAAAATTGATTGGGGGACAGCTCCCTAGGGTTCCACAGCCTCCACCGACCCAGTTACCATCGCAAGTGCCTAACTCAGTTGTCCGTCCACAACAGGGACAACTACAATATGGTCGTGTTTACCACATTCAGGATGCTATGCTTCCTCCGGCACCGCCCACGCCACCAGTTATTGAGGGTAAGTTTCTCATTCAGGGGCATATGGGTCGGGTATTATTTGATACGGGTTTGACACACTCGTTTATTTCTAGGAGTTTTTCTCAGTCTACAGAGTTGATTAAATCGACGGAAAGTACCTTCACTAGTGTTGAATCTTCTATGGGTGATGGTTCACTCATTTTCTTTGTTTGTAAACAAAGAGGAATAAATCTTGGTAATTTATGTTTTGAGGCCGATTTGCTCATCCTTGATATGGTCGGGTATGATGTAATCCCGGGTATGGATTGGCTAGTGAAGTATCGTGCGATAGTAAATTGCTATGGGAAAAGTATAATTTTTTCCATTCCGGGGCAAGAAATGTTTTTAGTGGCTATGCCTCGTTCGGAAGGAGGTTCTAGCACTTACTTGTATTTTATCGCGGAGTAGACGTCTCGGGATATAGTAGTTTCCTTAGATTCGATTTCGATTGTTAGGGATTTCCAAGATGTTTTTTAGGAAATACCGAGTTGTCCTTCGAGTAGGGAGATTGAGTTTGTAATTGATTTAGCACCGGGAACGCGACCGATTGCTATAGCCCCGTACCGTATGTCTCCTGTTGAGATGGGGGAGTTAAGGGATCAGATTCAGAACTTGCTAGAGCAAGGGTTTATTAGGTGAAGTACATCACCGTGGGGTGCTCCGGTGTTATTTGTGAAAAAAATAGACGGTTCTCTCCGATTGTGTGTCGACTACAGGGAGTTGAATAAAGTCACCATCTGGAACAAATACCCATTACCTCGAATTGATGATTTGTTTGATCAACTTAGGAGAGCATCGTACTTCTCTAAAATAGATTTGACGACGGGGTATCATCCGTTGAGGATACGAGAGCAAGATGTGTCCAAAACCTCTTTCCTAACTAGGTATGGGTCCTACGAATTTCTGGTTATGCCTTTCGGATTAACCAATGCCCCCGCCGTGTTTATGGACCTTATGAATAGATTGTTTCGAGACTTCCTGGACCAGTTTGTTATCGTGTTCATTGATGACATTCTAGTGTACTCTCAAACGAAAGCCGATCATGCTACTCATTACGGGTGGTCCTGCAGACCTTGAGGGATTATCAATTGTATGGGTCCTACGAATTTCTGGTTATGCCTTTCGGATTAACCAATGCCCCCGCCGTGTTTATGGACCTTATGAATAGATTGTTTCGAGACTTCCTGGACCAGTTTGTTATCGTGTTCATTGATGACATTCTAGTGTACTCTCAAACGGAAGCCGATCATGCTACTCATTACGGGTGGTCCTGCAGACCTTGAGGGATTATCAATTGTATGCCAAATTTGAAAAGTGCGGTTTTTGGTTGCAGGAAGTACAATTTCTAGGTCACATTGTGACGGCCCAGGGTATTTTGGTAGACCCAAGTAAAGTTATTGCGGTGAGGGAATGGGGTCATCCCACGACACCTACCGAAATCCGTAGTTTTCTGGGTTTGGCTGGTTATTATCGTAGATTCATCAAAGTTTTTTCAGAAATTGCTAGCCCTTTGATAAATTTAACCTAGAAAGGGGTGAGGTTTGTGTGGGATGATTCTTTTCAGTTAACTTTTGATGAGCTCAAGGATAGGTTGACTTCTGCTCCAGTCCTTGCGTTACCAAAGCCAGGATTGCAATATTTGGTCTATACTGATGCATCTCTCCAGGGGTTGGGAGGTGTACTGCAACAAGAGTAGCGGGCTATGGCTTTTGCTTCTCGCAACATAAATCCCCATGACAAGAATTATTCAGTGCACGATTTGGAACTTGCCGCAGTAGTTTTTGCTTTGAAGATTTGGAGGCCTTATCTCCTGGGGGAGAAATTTACTCTTTTCACGGACCACAAATCGTTGCAATATTTTTTTCCCAGAGAGATCTAAATATGCAACAATGCCGGTGGTTAGAGTTTGTGGAAGACTACCAATTTGATATTCATTATCACCCGGTCAAGGCAAATGTAGTGGCCGATGCGTTAAGTCGGAATCCCGATGGGGATTTAGTGAAGACATGGAAAGCTAAATGGATGGAGCTTAGCCAGAAGGACGTGATTGATAGGGATTTTATGTCGGTGTTGACGATTATGCCTACCAATGTGGCAAAGGTGGTGGAAGCACAGGGAAGGGACAAAGGAT
The DNA here is from genome assembly GCA_949130495.1 of Sambucus nigra. Lineage (NCBI taxonomy): Eukaryota > Viridiplantae > Streptophyta > Magnoliopsida > Dipsacales > Adoxaceae > Sambucus > Sambucus nigra. The sequence continues at coordinate 328,867,538 of OX422219.1, read as the reverse complement.
GTCAGGACCGTATACGCCAATTGTTGATCGATGGAGCAGAATCCTACTCTATAAGTTATGAGGGTAGGGTACGTTTCCACGGGAGACTCATTGTCCCGGACGAAGAGGATTTGAGACGGGTCGTGATGGCAGAATCTCATGGGTCTAAGTTTACAGTGCATCCTTGTGGGGACAAGATGTATAAGACATGCGCCGTCAGTATTGGTGGCCAGGCATGAAACGAGATATTTTTGAATTTGTTTCCCAATGTACCACTTGTCAATTGGTGAAAGTAGATCATCAAAGACCAACGGGTTTGTTACAACCATTGGAAATACCGTTGTGGAAGTGGGAAAGTATTTCGATGGACTTTATCATGGAATTATCGACGTCACAGGGCGGTCATGATTCTATTTGGGTGATTGTCGATTGTTTAACTAAATCAGCACATTTCCTACCCATGCGCATAGATTATGATACTTCTCGTTATGCCCGGCTATTTATCGCGAAGGTTGTTAGACTCCATGGGGTGCCCATAAATATAGTCTCTGATAGATATAAGATTTTTGTTTCCCACTTTTGGCGAAGTTTGCAAGAAGCTATGGGAACCGAATTGAAGTTGAGCACCTCTTATCACCCTAAAAAAGATGGGCAGACAGAAAGAGTCAACCAAATGTTGGAGGATATTCTCCGAATGTGTGTTCTTGATTTCAAAGGTGGTTGGGAACAATATCTCCCTTTGGTCAAATTTTCTTATAATAATTCGTATAAATTCACCATTGGGATGGCACCCTATGAGGCACTTTATGGTAGGCCGTGTAGATCACCCACTTGTTGGTTGGAGGTGGGGGATAATAAATTTCTTGGACCTGAAATGATATGGGATACTTCTTCCAAGATTGAACTCATTCGAAATCGCATCCGAATAGCCCAAGATTGTCAAAAGAGTTATGTCGATGGGAATAGAAGGCATGTAGAGTTGGAGATTGGAGATTAAGTGTTGGTGCGAGTATCTCCAATGAAAGGTTGGGAACAAAAGGAAAGCTTGCGCCACGCTATGTCGGACCTTTTCCCGTTATTGCTAAGGTAGGCCCAGTGGCGTATCAACTTGCCCTACTGGAACCCTTACAACAAATCCATGATGTGTTTCATGTTTCCTCTTTGAAAAACTATAAGAGGTGTGAAGGAGCCCTTTGGCATATTCCTTTGGGGGATATCGAATTATAACCCGATATTTCGTATGAGGAACAACCAGTTGCAATCTTAGAGCACAGGGAGTGAAGACTGAGATCTCGAGTGGTGTCCTTGGTGCGAGTTCAATGGGGTCATCACAACGCTGAGGAATTGACGTGGGAGCGTGAGGACGATATGCGAGAAAAGTATCCACATCTCTTTTTGCAAGGTACACCTGAATTTTAAGGGAAAAATTCCCTCATAAGGGGGGAGTATGTAACAACCCTCACTTTTGAGAAGTTTATTTTATATCAATTTACCGTGTGAAGTAATTATATAAAATAATGGATGATGTAGTAAATATCAATTAAGTGAGTTAATAAAGAATATTTACTAGATTATTGCATATTTACTGTTACGTGTATGTAAATATCATCATGTTATGTTTTGTAGTGTCGAGTGCTTTAAACGACATTTATGATATAAATCAACTGGGACTTGAAATGACTTAAATATTTTCGGATGCCAATTTAGAGGGCATAGTTAGTCCCGAAGCTGTCGAGATAGTCAAAACAAGTGCCATATTGTATTTTTTGTGTTTTGGGCATATTGACTGGTTATGGCTTAAATGTGTAGATGCGAATCATTTTAATGTGGTATTAACACTTAAAGGTGGGAATTAAGGAGAGAGATCACGTTTAAGTCTTGCACCTCATTTTATTTCTTAAGTGTGTATTTACTAACCTAGAGAGAAAGAGAGAAGAAAAGAATTGTGGAGAAAAAGAGAAGAAAAAGGAAGAAAATTTAAGATCGAAGACTAGAGTTGTTGCAATCAAAGAAAATCTGAGATTTGAAGCTTAAGGCAAGTTTTCTTACTTGCAACTATATGATTTAGTGTGAATAAATTCTGTGATTGTTGTGTATGTGAATCAATTGAACAAATATAGATTATATGGATTTTGTGGTATTTGAGCCCCAAATCAAAATTTAATTTGATTTTTATGTGGAGTATAGTAGTTGATAATCATGTAGGATGGTTTTGGTTACAATAATGGTAGTTGATTTGTGTAGAAATGGAAGAGAAATGGGTTTTGGGGAAAAACTAGGGTTCATAACCCGTAGCCCCCTTCTTGGCAGAATCGCCAGGGCGAATCGATTCACCCCTATGCGAATCGATTCGCTAAGGGGTGACGCTACATGTCTGCAAACCCGAATCGATTCAGGTTAAGGCCGAATCGATTCGGCCTGAGGCAGAAAGTTGGTTTCTCCATCCGAATCAATTCGCTTTTGAGCGAATCGATTTGCTTCTTAGGGAAAATCGATTCGAAAATCTTGTTGTTCTGAGTTATTTTTCTAACTCAATTTTTTACCCTTTTCTTTTAGGTTTAGGACCTAGGAACCTTCTCTTATGAAGTAAACTTAGAGTCCTAGAGTCTTAGATGAGTTAGGTAACTACCCTATGTTAGAAATGGCTTAAATTGGACTTGTTCCGGGGATGTCCGAATTGATGTTAAGGTATTATTTTCCTTTAGTTAATTAATGTGAGACTAGGAGTTGTAAAGTTATATTGGGGGGACTTTAGAAGCTCAATTGAGGTATGCTAGACTTTGTGGTTTATAGTAACACCATAGATGCTTGGAGAATGAATTAGGTGTTTATCAATCATTGAGGATATAATGATGGCATAAATGACACATGGCTCCGAATAAAATGTAATGTATATGTTAAAATGGGAATAAAATGGTAAATAATAATTTACTTAAACACACTTCTCTAAATCGCTATCATAGGGGAAGTACGCGCATGAGGTGAAGTCCCCTGGTTAGTGAATGCAGGGTGAATATAGTCGTTGGCCATATGACCGGTTATTATGTATTATGTATTTATGGTTCGAAGTGAGGTAATTTCGGGTGTGGTTATGACTCACTGTCGAAGGTATATGGCCACTTCCCGACGTTCCATTGTAGGACGCCCAGGTTGTCTTGTTTGATAGGCCCTGGAAGATGATAGCCATTTAGGGGCGCGTCCAGTGGGGAAACTCGGAAGGACGGTCTTAGAATCGTTATATATATATATATATATATATGAATATAACTATTCTTATTCAAGTGGGACTTGATTTATGATAAAATGCCTTAAAGAACAAATAACTTTGATTACGTTTCCTAATGAGATATTGAACGATGTAATGAAACAGTGTAAAGAATGGAAGTTCTTAGTTGATAATATTCATTTATATCTTCTTGCATATAAATTAAACTTATAATCAATTAATTGCCTTAGTTTATGCTTTGAGATTTAGTAATTAAATTCTCAAAATTTTCATTCATGATTTAACTGTTCATAGTTGTCATACTCTTTATTCATCTGGTGATCATATAAAAGTGGGCCCGGACCCGTTCATATTTCTTGTTGTGCATGAATCTTATATTCGCTCAGGTGCTCCGCCACAAGGACACCCGTATTGACCTTCCCCATTTCTATGTCTTGGAGCTGCAACACCTTGCGGATGTTGCAGGTTATTTTGTTATAGATGCCTTCATTTTTGTACTCTAGTTATGATCGGGTTATTTACTCGGGCGTGTGGCCCAAGCTTTTGTACTTGCCTACTGTAATGTATTATGTAACTTAATTTAAATTGTTGTAATACATTGTAAGAGACTGTTAACCGACAGTTTATTCAATTATTGTGTTGTTATGTACTGTTCAATTTTATTCTTGTAGATTATATCCACCTTACTTTTAAATTTTGGTTGTTTAAATGCTTTCTTAAACTTATAAAATAATATTTTGACAATCCATTTTCCAAAATTTTGGGTGGTTATCCCGTATACTTATTATATTATAGTGATGCTGAGAATGGTCCATCTATGATTCCTGTAGTTATCGAGGTATCGGGATGGCCATCTCTTATTTGGATAAGCGGGTTGTCACAATTACTTCTTTAGTGGAAAACAACGGTTCAAGCTAATGGACGGGCATGAGGGTTCAGTTGGGTTAAGAGTTTAAAAACAATAATAAAGTGATATGATTTGGGATTTTATCATGCATCCTACATACATGATCATTTATGATTTAGAACCATGCTTAAATATAAATTGACTCACGTTATACAAAAATGCAAGAAAATATTCATTTAGACATTTTATCATACAACATACATACATAATCATATATGCATTTGCACAATACAAAATCATTCATAAAAATCTCATCTGGAAAAAAAATGCATAATTTCTTTGAGAATACCAATAGCAATTTGAAGTAATTAAAGACCTTATGGTGGCTAAGAACGTGAATCTATCAAAAGAATAATTCATTTTAAGCTTCCTTAATTGCCCCAAGGAAGATATTACAAGCGTGTTTCAAATGTTTAGGAAAACTTTATTAACTATATTTACAAATACATATGTTATAACTTTTGATGAAATCTGTAAGCTTGCTACTGGATCACAATGTCTTAGTAACTCTATATGTTATTCATTGATGAAGAAGAGGAAGTTGATCAAGACACTCAGGCAGAAGAAGAACAACTATGTATAACAGGATTTGAGAATGATGTTGAAATCTAAGTCCATGTTATAGTAGGGAACACCTCTCACCATACATTTAAATGGTTAAAATGTTGCCCTTAACCATCGTTCTTAACAGTGGGAGTAAACGTAGTTTCCTTACTCCATAGGTAGCAAAAAGAAGGTTGTAAAAAATGACAGTTTCTTAAAATAAGTAGTTGTACCTTTGGAAAATTCTTAAGAATTTGAAAATTAGTTGCTACTTCAAGTCACAAAACCTTTCAACTTATGATAAAGGGGGAAAATATGAAAACATGTGGAAATCTAGTTTTTTTTTAATAGAAATCTAAAGTAACTTGTATCCAAATATCAACCCCATTGATTTAACTTCTGTTTACTGTCTTAGAGCCCATGACACACATCATTTTATGCACGAGACACTCTCGGCCTATTTACTTGATTAAAACTATTCTTTTTTTTTCTTTTTTCTTATTATTTTTATTCCTAATTTTTATTTTCAAAAGAATATTTTGAAAACTATAGAAACATTTTCAATTCTTAGAAATAAATAATCATCATCAAAATGTAATTTGTTAATATATTCAAAATGAAAATATAATTTATAGAATGGTTCGGGTTAAAAACATAAAGGCCAAATCTTCAATTTACAAAAAGTTTAGGGGTCTTAATGTAAATCACATAAAATTAAGGGACAAATATGGTTTAGCAAAATAGTAAGACATGATATTTTTTCAAAATTAGTCATATGAAATATTTAAATTAAAAAAAATAAAAGAAATAAAAAGGAAATTTAAAGTGTTAAAATCTCTACAAAACTCAAAATCAATCATGTTTTTGCAACATATAAACACAATCATAGAAGATGAAATGAGAATTGAGTAATGATTGAACAAAATACACATTCGGACATTTTATCATTCACTAAATCATACATGCTTTTGTAAGACAGATACGCATTCATAGATGATGGAATGAGAATTAGGTATGTAAATAAATTAAAATGACTTACAAATAGGGACTTACCTAGATGAGTATCGGGGTAACTGATTATTGCAATAACAATCATTCCTTTACATCAAACAAAGGAATCTCATAATGGAATGATGAAAAATTGGGGAAAAATTAAAACATAAGTTGGTAATAAAATGTTTCTCACCTGTAGAAGAAGATTGTGGTTGGTAATGACGGATTTCAGATGGTAGAGTTCCAATTATATAACAAAAGATGAACTTTACCTCTTCCATTATAGGAGACGTATGGGTGATAACGTAAGGGGAAGACGTATGGGAGATAATGGAAGGGGAAGGTAACTGGTTCGTTGTAGGAGGGAGAAGAAACAACGTCGAAAGAGAAAAAAATGATTTGGGTTTTCTTCTATGGTCTATACTTAATGAAATGCTGGATGACGTGGATTCTGACATGGTATAGAGTATTTGGCACTGTGTGATTTCTAATAGTTTGTCATATACGAGTACTTGGCACTGTGTGATAAATAATATAAAACAGATTTTCCTTACTCACTAAGTGTGTTATTAGTCACTAATTTTACTTTATTGCCATTTAGTTTGTAAACAAGAAAGTGTACAAAGTGACGTGAATAGAAATGATATTTTTTACATCAAAATCTAGTAGGTTAAACTTTAAATCAATTTTTTGAGTAGTAAAACAAAACAGTCCATACCAAATATTGACAAATTCTATAAAGATATTTGGTGTGTGGAACTCCAATTGTAAATACACGTGTTGCATGCATATGGAAAATGGGGTTCGGAGCGGGGGCTAAATTTATGAAATTACTTATATTCTTCTTCTTTTCATTCACATTAAGGGAAACATGTTGCTCTAATTTCTATTTTTTTTTAGAATTTTGTGAAGTGTCCATGATTGAGAGAATTTTAAAGTAAATTGTTGGGCTAACTCAAAGCGTTTTTGACCTGCTATTGTTGATTTTGGCCATCCCGGTGGCTTTATAAACTTTGCATTTTACATCTTAGTTTTTTTTTTAAATTGTGCATTATTTTATTGAATTAGTATTTCTTGGTTTTTATTTATCATGTATTATTGGATTGCATTTTTTGCCCACTAATTAATTATTATGTTATTTTCAATTACAGGATGTAATAGTAAGGAACATAGAGTCTAAATGTGTATTGAGGATTATAGTAAGGAACGTAGAAATCACTTATCAAGTTTCACACTCTACTGTACTTGATTGCCATGGGGTTTGAGAGAAAATTCATTTCTAGAATTAAGTTTGCGTATTGATGTTATTACTAAGAATTGAGTTAAATCGATAACATTATTTATACGATATCTAGGACAAACTATTAGTATTGTTGTTGGAGAGTTTTTATTTCTTAAATGTGGTGGATAGTCCTATAAACAGACGAAATTGTGCCTAAATTTTTGAAATTTTTTATAATTATATACATTATAATCTTCTCGATTTAAGTTATAAACGACTTAATACTTTAGAAAATTATCTTCGTACCTTCAGGCACGGGCAATATCTATTATATATATATATTTCTTAACACGATCGCACATACATATACACACACTTAAAATCTCCTAAATCAATACTAAAACTAAAAACGAAATGATTCGTCATAAAATAAATATATATGCATATATACAAACTCTTGCACAAAATTACATATATACTCACATGCGCACATATATATACACATACGCGCACATGTACAATACACACACACACACACACACACACACACACACACACATGAGGGAATGTCCATATCTAAAGGCACGATGAACACTTCTAAAAAAATGCGTCGACTAAGACTTGTAATCATAGAATTTTTTATAAAACACAAAATTGTGTACATAATTTAGAAAATTTGGGCAGATTTTCCTCTATTTAGAGGACTATCCACCTGTTTAAGAAATCAAAACTACTCGTCTACACAAATAGTCCATCCCGAGCATTATATAAACCAAATCATTATTGGCAACTTTTCATCAAAATGATGATAAAAATAAAACTTAAACACGATAATAAATTTTACATCTGATCAAAAATATAAATCGTCGATCGATCAAACAACTCATGGTACATTTGTAATTGGGTGGGATCGGGTTCAAAGCTAAATGGGGTCCTAAACTAAGGCAACTAATTGACCTGTTCTCCTCGTATTTGTCATAATCTGAAAATTAAACAAAAAAAATACACATGTTAGTTCAAATCCGTAGTGTAGGTACCAAGAATTGAGAACCATGGGCCTGGACGAGTAGCCCAGTTCTGACGGCCCAAAATCCAGGCCCTCTATCTTTCATATTGACCCGATCTCTCCCCACGATCCCATGAAGAGAAGTTATAGGGGAGCACAATCCCATGAAGGGAAGGGATAGGGAAGATGGCTAATGTGAAGGAACCCATCATCTCCACTAACTACGATACACATGTATAAATTAAACCCTAGGTCCGGGGCAAAGGACAAGTTGTATTGTCAGTACTTATTCTTCAGAATATAGAGAAATAATACTGACTGCACCATCGTGGACGTAGGCACATCTTTGCTGAACCACGTACATCCGTTGTTGTGTGACTGGCATTTTATTTATTCCTTCTTGATCACTACCTCTCTCACATTTATTTGTGTTGCATAATAATTGTCACCACAATTGGCACCGTCTGTGGGAAACGTTCATCTTTCCCTGAGAAGAACCCACGCCAAGAAAAAATCTAAGATGTCTGGTCACAGTAGCAACGCTCCTCAAGAAGGAGACATTCAAGAGCCGTCTGCTCCTCGCAGGATTAGGTCTGAAGTCCGACGTTCAGATCGAGGGGCTCACTTAGAAAGGTCAGCCTTAGAAGAAAGTCAAGGACCAACAAGGTCCACGCAGATATCCAGATTGATCGATGCATACGAGGTAAGGCTCCACGAGCAGAGGGAGTCTTCTCGCAGATATGAGGCTGAGAATGCTCGCTTGAAAAGAAGACTGGAAAGACTGGACAAGGAACTACGTCCTGATACCAGGAGACACCCCTATCGCACTCCTAGCCCTCAGGCGAGCAAATCTCGCAGCCGAGGAAGGAGCCCTTGGCGGCAATATCCAGGGGATGAAGGTGGTGACTCAGACGACGACCTCCGCGAACAACTAAGAAAAGCTCGCCGCTTCCAGAGCCCTGCTCGCAGCGACGACAACATACGGAACCTGGTCCGCAGAGAAATGGACCAACATCCAGCTCACCGCGGCACCAGGTCAACCAGAGAACTCGCCAGGAGAGCCCTCAAGACCCAGATGAAGTCACCCTTAACGAGGGAAATTAAAGAGGAAGAGGCTCCCAAGAAGTTTGCCATTCCAAGGTTCAAGATTTACGACGAGAAGACTGATCCCATTGATCATGTCAGGCAGTACCGGCAGGCCATGACCCTCTGGAATCACCGGGATGCACTGATGTGCTGTATTTTCCCCTCGAGCCTCCATGACGTGGACCAGAAATGGTTCGAGAAACTCCCTCACCGATCCATCAGAAATTTCAAATCCCTGGCCGAGCTCTTTACAGCCCGGTTCATCACCAGCAGCTCCCATCCCAAAAGGATGGATGCTCTATTAACAATGAAGAAAACGCCTCAGGAGACACTCCGAGACTACGCGAAGAGATACTGGGAGTTATTCAACGAGGTCGAGGACTCCGCAGAAGAGGTTGCAGTAGCTTCATTCAAAATTGGGCTACCTAGCTCTTCACTCCTTTACCAGTCCTTGACAAAGAAGGAAGCTGCGACCATTGACGACCTGATGGCCCGGATGGAGAAATACGCAAAGGTAGAAGATGTCACCTGCCTTAATGTAGGAGAAAATGGTCGAGCCAAGCTCACTACCAAGGGAAGTGAGAAAGTTGAGAACCAGAAAAAAGGAGGAAAAAGTGGGGGCAAGAATGGCTCCAAAAACGGAGGAAACCCTGACCTTACAAAATCGTTCCAGGCGGTCAACACCGTCTTCAAAGAGCCAATTTACAAAATTTTCGCGAGGATCAAGGATGAGCCGTTCATCAAATGGCCCCGGAAAATGGGAGGAGACCCCTCAAAAAGAAACAATGCATTAAGATGCACTTTCCACAAAGAGGGAGGGCATAAGACCGAGCACTGCAAGGCTCTTAAGTCCCACCTCAAGGAGTTGGCCCAGTCTGGACATTTGAATGACTTTGTGGAAAAGAAGGTAGAGAAAGTGGCTGCCCACAAAGAAACGAAACTCGACAACGTATTGGAAGATGACGCCGGACACGAATTCGCAGTAATCCACGGAATATCTGACGTCAAGCAAATCCAAGGTAACTCAGCTCGAATGGAGGTAAAAAAGCTGACAGCGGTAATGCAAGCTTTTCAGATTGACCTAGCAAAATCACAGTCAGGAAAATGTCGGCGAGCAGAGGATATCAACTACAACAAGCATATTGTTTTCATGGATGAAGATCTTATGGGAGTAAGGACCCCACATCATGATGCCTTAGTCATTACACTCAGGATAGCCAACTTTGACATCGACAGGCTGATCGTCGATCAAGGAAGCTCATCCGAAGTAATGTACATCGACATGTTCCGAAAATTGAAGTTGAACATCGCCGACCTAAAGGGAACCACTGTCCCTCTGGTCGGCTTCGCTGGGAAGATGACCATGCCTTTGGGCAAAATAGTATTGCCAGTTCGCGCTGGAAATGTTTCCAAGATGATCGAATTCTTGGTGGTCGACATTGATTCACCATATCAAGCCATCCTCGGCAGGGGATGGCTTCATGCAATGAATGCAGTCTCCTCGACCTACCACCAAAAACTCAAATATGTCATCGAGCGGGGAGTAATGATAATACATGGCGACCAGGCGATGGCAAGGAAATGCTTCATAGCGGCCATCCGACCAAAGCCAGAGAGAAAAGTCGTTCAAACCAGCGAGAAAGTGGAGGAAGGTGCAATTCCTTCTAAATAGCAATTAAAATATGGAAGGCCTGGAGTGGAAGAGACCAGTCTCCTCCCCTCCGAGCGTGTCGTCGAGGACCTGGTAGAAGTGACGGCTAAAGAAGGCGACAACAGCAGAGTTTTCCCTATCGGAGCATCACTCACTGACCAAGAGCAAAAGGATTTGTCAACCTTACTCAGAAGCAACATAGATGTTTTCTCTTGGGAACCCTATGAGCTGCCAGGAATCGATCCCAATATGGTCTGCCATCAGTTGCACGTCGATCCCACATTCAAGCCGATAGCGTAGAAGGCACGACGAACTGCTCCCGAAAAGGCCAGAGCAATAGAAAAAGAAGTCGAAAAACTGCTGGACGCAGGGTCCATACGGGAAGTGCAATTCCCCAAATGGTTATCCAACCCAGTGGTAGTTCCGAAAAGCAACGAGAAGTTGAGAGTTTTCATAGACTTCATTGACCTCAACAAAGCCTGCCCCAAGGATAGCTTCCCCCTTCCGAAAATAGACCAACTAGTAGACGCCACCGCAGCTCACGAACGAATGAGTTTCCTGGACGCGTACTCAGGATATCACCAGATTCCCCTGTATGCACCAGATCAGGACAAAACGACGTTTATCACGACGGTTGGTTTATACTGTTACAAGGTCATGCCTTTTGGGCTCAAAAACGCAGGGGCAACCTATCAGCGGCTAGTAACTAAAATGTTCAGGAATCAGATGGGTGACACAATGGAGGTCTACATCGACGACATGCTCATCAAAAGCAAGGAGAAGGAAAATCACCTCTCGGACCTATCAACCACCTTCGAAATCCTCAAGAAGTACCGAATGAAACTCAACGCGAGCAAGTGTTTCTTCAGTGTCCAGTCAGGAAAGTTTCTTGGGTATTTGGTCAGCAAGCGAGGCATACAGGCTAATCCGAACCAGATTGATGCAATCAATAGAGTGCAACCTCCTCGCACTGTCCGAGATATACAAAAGCTCACTGGAATGCTTGCTGCTCTAAATCGTTTCATTTTTAAATCCTCCGAGAGATGCAAGCCTTTCTTCCAACTCTTAAAAGGCAGCAAAACAGTAGAATGGACCCCAGACTGCTCGCGAGCATTAGACGAGCTCAAGTCCTACCTAAGCTCTCCACCATTGCTTGTCATACCACAGCAAGTGGACTCTTTGTACCTCTACCTCTCTGTATCCAGTCATACTGTCAGCTCAGCACTAATGTGTGAAGTTAGAGGAATCCAACATCCAGTCTATTACGCGAGCAAAACCTTATTAGATGCCGAGCAGCGCTACCTACCATTGGAAAAGCTTGCATTCGCCCTAGTAATGGCCTCGAGGAAACTGAAGCATTATCTCGAAGCTCATACGATCATAGTCCTTACATCACACCCCCACAAGGATATCTTAAGGAAGGAGGATTTGTCAGGCAGACTATCTAAATGGTCAGTCAAGCTCGGCCAATTTGACATCCAATTTCCACCAAGGACAGCTATCAAGGGTCAAATCCTTGTTGATTTCATATCCGAATTCACAGGCGAAGAACCCTTCGACCAGCCTAAGCCAACAAAACAAAACAACCAGCCTACAGTGGAAAGCTGGAAACTATTCATGGATGGAGCCTCCAACTCAAAGGGGGCAGGGGTAGGAATTGTTCTCATCACTCAAGAAAATACAGTCCTTGAGCAAGGAATCAGGCTGGGATTTGTAGCCTCCAACAACGAAGCAGAATACGAAGCCTTAATAGCAGGTCTCCAAAAGGCACAAACTCTGGGAGCAAAGCATTTGCAGGTATTCGGTGATTCGCAACTAGTTTCCAATCAGATAAGTGGAGACTATAACGCGAAGGATGAGAGAATGGCAGCCTACCTCTCCTTGGTAAAAAACTTAATGACGAGCTTTGAAGAGATCAACATCCAACAGTTTCCCAGGGGGCAAAACAGCCACGTTGATGCCTTAGCAGCCCTGAGCTCGGCAGTTGATTCTAGCCTTAAAAGGATCATCCCTATCGATTTCCTCAGTTGCCCCAGCATTTACCCCAACTGCGAGCTGACAACAGCAAAACCAATACTCCAATTGGAATCAGCCCCCAGCTGGATTGATCCCTTGAAAGAATATTTAAAGAACGGAACGCTCCCAGAGGACAAGAGAACTGCCCACCAGATAAGAGTCAAAGCTGCTCGCTTTCACTTATCCACAAGAGGCAACTTGTATAAAAGATCTTTCTCCGGCCCCTACCTTATATGCGTCCACCCAGGCGATGTAAAGGCAGTTCTTCACGAACTTCACGAAGGAATTTGTGGAAGTCATGTCGGAGGAAGGTCTCTAGCCTTCCGATCAATGAAGGAAGGTTATTGGTGGCCATACATGCAAAAGGACTCCGCAGTATATGTCCGCAAATGCCTAAAATGCCAACTTCATGGTCCCATGGTCCACATCCCGCCAGCGAATTAAAATCCCTCACCAGTCCCTGGCCCTTCGCCCAGTGGGGGATGGACATCGTGGGACCACTGCCCACCGCTGCCGGCAATCGTAAATACCTGTTTATTGCAACTGATTACTTTACCAAGTGGATCGAGGCAGAACCACTGGCGAACATCCGAGATGCCGACATGATAAGGTTCGTATGGAGAAATATAATCACTCGATTCGGAATCCCCAGAACCATCATCACTGACAACGGAACACAGTTCGAGAGTGGCCCTTTTCAGGACTTCTGCAACAAATACGGGATCAGGCACCACTTCAGCTCGGTGGCCTACCCTCAAAGCAACGGACAAGCATAAGCCTCCAACAAAACAGTGATCACTGGATTGAAGAAGCGGTTAGAGCAAGTCAAAGGCGCGTGGACAACCGAGCTACCACATATCCTATGGGCATACAGAACAACTCCTAGGCGAGCAACAGGAGAAACGCCATTCTCACTAGCATATGGTATGGAAGCGATCATCCCACTAGAAGCGGGATTGCCTACAATGAAATCCGACCTTGTCGAGCAAGGCCAGAATGATCAGGCTTTGCTTGCTGAAGTCGACCTGGCAGACGAACGCAGGGAACTTGCCCTAGTAAAACTAGCAAGCTATCAGCAACAGCTCGCGAAGCACTACAGCAAAAGGGTCAATCCGAGGAAATTCAAAGTTGGGGACTATGTTCTAAGAAAGGTCCTGGGCAACACAGTGAAGCCATCAGACGGTAAACTGGGCCCAAATTGGGAAGGACCTTATAAGATAATTAGAGACGACCTGCGAGGTGCCTATCATTTGGAAACGATGGAGGGCAAAGAGATACCACGAGCATGGAACGCATCTAATCTCAAGAAATTCTATTTTTAGGAGTTCTATTATAAATCTTTTATTGTATTCATTATGTGAAAGGACAGTTCATTTCTAAATTCGCTAATGAAAATCTCTCAGTTGATCACTCTCTAATTAGTAAGAGTTATATCTTATTACACATCCTTTCCAAATCACAGGCATAACAGTTCACATAGCAGGGGAACACCCCTCCTCAGGTCATCGTCATGAAGCATGACAAACCTCTTAGCATTGCCCCTGGCAATATATGAAGCCCTACAGAGTATTCTTAGGCATCAAACCTACTTTGGTTAAACGGAATCCTGACCGGATGAAGACATCCAATACCAGGTGTGTCCTCGCCAACTGCCCTACTTAGGCCTAAGGGAGTGTGACGACACAACCTAAAAGGTAAAGTGAGGGCACAATGGTATTCTTATACTGGACTGGGCGGACACTCACATGACAAATAAAAAGGATTGCGAAGCAACAAAAATATAAAAGGATTGGATGAACACGTTTAGTCGGCAAAATTGCCCAAAACTCGAACTTTTCATTAATCTTTTATATTTATAAACAATGATAATACATGTTTAGTTGGCGAAGCTTGCCCAAAGCATTTACAATTATCAAAAAGAAAAAGAGTAACAAAATCTCAAAGAGGAGGAAGCCTCCGAGCAAGATAATCAGCAACTTTAGCTCTCCTCCCATCATCAGGAGCAGGGGCGAGCTCATCCACGACCTCATTTGCGTCCAATTCCAATAGTTGCCGGGGAATAGCATCAATGGGGATCCATCGATCATCCCGCCTGAATGGATTGGGCATCAGAGTAGAGGAGGACATCTCGTGTCGATACCACAACGTCAAGTTCCTCGGAACCTGCAGCTCTTTGAGGGCACTCAACCACCCCCTGATGAAGGAGAGCTCCTCGAACTCTGATAGTCTCGTCGGAGCTTCCAGCCAGCCTTGATCGTAGTCATCGGACCACACTTGTCGAGGACCGTTCTTAAACAAATGCCGAAGTCGGGTGACATCCCTCTGGAGCCCAGCAGCAGTCACATAAGCTCGCCGAACATGGCCGCGCAGCTCCTCCATTTCCCTCTCACCCTATTCCTCGACTTCCCAATTCCTACCCCTGGCACTCCTACCAGCACGCGGGAGTGAAGGACGAGCATTTCGCCGTGAAGAAGAGCCTTGTAGGACTGCCGAAACGATGCTCGGCGAATGCTCCTTAAGCCTAAGGACTTCCCTCCTCAAATCTTCATTCTCCTGCTGCAGGAACTCCCCGACCTGGTTAATCTCGGTGGCCTCCAGCAACCTTGCTCTCAGTGCACTGACTTCTTCCTGCACTGAAGCACCGATTTCTTCCATCTCCTGGAGCCTGTCTTTCAGCTTGGCCACTAGCTCGGACTGATCCTTATATTTTTGGTTCCTTGACTTAGCAAACCTGCAAAGCATAGTAAAGGCCTGGCGAACTGCGGGCCTTGCATTAGGACCAAGAGTCCTACCTAGTTGGGAGGTAACAGGAATATAGTCATCCACATCAACCAACTACAGATAAAAGAAAGATAGAAAAGAGAAAGGGATCAGCATAAACAAAAGGAGAATCTTATCATTCATTAATAAAGACCGAGTACATCGAGTAGAAAAAACTTGGGAAATTACAAGAAAAAAAAGGTACAGAAGAAAACCCTAAGAACAAATCAACTAGCAACGTCAGGCTGCCCAGCAGTGTCTGGCTGCTTCTCCTTATCAGCCGCAGCAGAAGTACCCCCCCAGCAGGAACTGTATCCAAGGGAAGATCAGCACCCCTGATGGATGGAGCAGGAGCTTCTTCGTCTACAGTTGGCTTGGGACCCGGGTCGTGCTCGTCAAACAAGGGAGACTCAGCATCCACACCAGCAGCTAGAAGAGCTTTGTTCCAGCCCTTCTTAAAATTCAGACGGCTGATGTAGCCAATCTGAACTTCAGCATCATCATAAGCAGCAGCCCACCCGGAGTTGTATGAGTCATCCTTAATGGTGGCTTCCTGGGCCTTCTCCTCCTCCATTTGCTCGGCTAGAACTCTGCTCTTCTCTGCAAGGTCTAGCTTGCTCGCGCATACCAGATCATAAGCCTTCCTCAGCTCGCCCAGCTCCCTGACAGCATCATCCCTCTCGCGAGCCGAGATGGAAAGGGCCAAATCAAACGAGATCCATGCAGCATCGACAGCCTTGAAACTGGCCTCGAGATCTTTACCCTTCAGCTTCAGGGCAGAGTTTTCTTGCTCCAGTTCACTATTTTTCTTCACCAGCTCGTCGCGTGAGCGATAAAGCACAGTGAAGTCGGTAACGAACTATAAAAAAGAAAAAGATATAAGAAGAGGAAAGCAAAAGAAGTTAGAAAAACACGAGAAGAAAATAAACCATACCAGAGCAAGCTTCTGACTAGCCTGAAGGGCCAGATGCTCCGAACCTATTGCCCTTTGGCGATCAGCCGGGAGGACATCTCTCTCGAGCAGGGCCGGAGCTAGCTGAGGGGAGGTCGCCACGGAAGCTCCCTCAGGAAGAGAAGACACTGGAACTAAGGCCTGGCCGGTCTTCGTCCTTGCCTCAGCTCTGCTCTTCTCCTCCTCCTTCTCGCTCTCCCTCTTCCTCCTCTCCTCGACCCTTTTCCTTTCTTCCAACTTCTTATGCTCCTCCTTCTTTCTCTCCCTCTCTGTCACCTGCTCTTCTTCTCTCTTCTTCCTCTCTTTCTCCTGAGAGGAAGGCCGAGAAGATGTAACCACAACCCCAGAGGTAGTCTTCTGTTTCTTCAGCTTTTGTCCAAGGAGCACATGGTCGTCATCGTCATCATCTCTGATCAGGTTCTTCCTTGGAGGCATCTTTCCGCCTAAACTGCTGGTAGTGCTCGACGAGTCTCGAGCTTCGGAATCCTCTTCAGAAGAACTGCTACTGTCAGCACTCCCTACACCCAAATCACTCACAGCGCCTGCAGGCTCACTCTCCGAGCTGCTCTCCTCTTCGTCCAACTGGATGGGCTCAGCCGTAAAATCTCCGAAAGAGTCAAATTCTGGAACGCTATCCACGGGTCGTGCTATGAAGCTGGAGCCTGTGTTCTTGTACTCGAGCAAAAAAGCAGCAGACCTAGGATGCTCGCCGTCACCCAGAGGCTCCCTAGTATTCCAAGCTTTCACCAGTTCCGAGATACGAACCTCGCTGAGAGCAGGCTCCAAATTCTTTGTCCTCGCTGTGAAAGAAAAAGCAAAGAGAGGTTAGAAAAATCACAAGTCAGCAAAGGTTGAAACAATAATATAACATCTACATATATATTCTTCCCCATAAAAGGGAACAGTGGACCTCTCAAACCTCGACCCTTCAGGTTGGGGGGAGAACTGCCAATTCCTAACAAGAAAACCTTCTTGCCAGTAGTCCTTATGGGAATCAGGTAAATTTACTACCAATACCCTATCAGGGCTCCTAGCCTTAAGGTACAGGACACCTGAACTCGTTCGAGGAAAGGAGTAACAAAAGCAGACCTCGGCAAGCCCTAACCTTGTGCCGTACAATTGATTTATCCTATGCATGACGTTCACTATTTTCCATACGTTGGGCGAACATTGTGCAGGTACAATACTAAAATAGCTAAAGAAATGCAGAAACAGATCATTAGGGGGAAAGGTAAGTCCCCCCTGGGAGAGGAACAAAACATGAATCCAATGGGCATCCTCTATATCCCTAACGTTCCTAGGAGGCGAGGCACAACACTCAATCTCTACCCACTCAGGAATGTTGTAGAATTTCCTAAACTCTGCAACCAACCTATTTCCAATCTTCGCTATTGGAAAATACAAGAAAAACTACAAACCAAAGAGAAAATGCAAAGAGCACGAGAGACTTACAAGACAGAAGATCAGGTCAAATGGCGAAGAAGCAATGAGAGTAGAGATTGAAAGAAGAAAGTACAAAGAGTAAGAGTTCTCAGAAGATAGAAGATTGCTGGAAAAGCTGAAGCGACGAAAAGAAATGTGCCTTATTCCAACAAGCCTTCAAATCTAATCATAACGCACGGATAGCGAAGCGGGTGCCGCCAAAGCCACTTCACAGTTTTCAAAGAATCACAAATCTGCCGTAATGGCTGATCATTTAAATTAATTGGACCCATAAACATGGCCCAACGAATTTAGGGGCAATTGTAGGTACCCAGAATTGAGAACCATAGGCCTGGACGAGTAGCCCAGTTCTGACGGCCCAAAATCCAGGCCCTCTATCTTTCATATTGACCCGGTCTCTCCCCATGATCCCATGAAGAGAAGTTATAGGGGAGCACAATCCCATGAAGGGAAGGGATAGGGAAGATGTCTAATATGAAGGAACCCATCATCTCCACTAACTACGATACACATGTATAAATTAAACCCTAGGTCCGGGGCAAAGGACAAGTTGTATTCTCGGTACTTATTCTTCAGAATATAGAGAAATAATACTGACTGCACCATCGTGGACGTAGGCACATCTTTGCTGAACCACGTACACCCATTATTGTGTGACTGGCATTTTATTTATTCTTTCTTGATCATTACCTCTCTCACATTTATTTGTATTGCATGATAATTGTCACCACACGTAGTAAGTATACAAAAATTAAGTTAATGTCTAAATAATCACTACCAAACATAAATGTGATTAACTTAAACCATTGTATCTCAAAATATGTTAAAGACCATTGCATCTAAATGGACCAGTCCTATTAATCAACATTGTGGGGGGTGGGGAGGCAATTGTAACTTTTAAACTTTTACGGGGTTATCTACTTACACAAATTTTTGTAATTATGTGATGAAACAATAATGCACCAGCAACCCTCATGGAGTATACAAATGTTATTGCATATGTAGGAGTATTGTTGGAACACTATTTTTGCTCAGGTTATAAGACAACTGATGGATTTCATAGAAACTCCAAAAATAGTGGCACCACAGATGGAAAAAATCAAGTTAAAAAGGGTAATAATAAATAAATAAAGCTGGGTAAACAAATGATATAAACCATACAGGCATAAGCTAGATAAGGTTTATAAATAATATAAAGCCTATTCTAATTAAATACAAACTATATTATAATTAAAACATACATGTAATGGACCAATATTTCATAGATGGCCCTCCACAAAATATCACTAACTTCATTGTTCCATTCATAATATCTATAATACAAACATAATGTAAAAATAATAAAAATATATCACGCTCTTGAAACAAATAATTTATTAAAATATAAATCCACAATTTGTTACCTAACAAAAAAAATTCTTTTATCATATAATTTCCCTCTTTGTTCACATCCACAACAATGCTGACATTTAATCTCGACTTTATTTTCTTCGCAACAGGTGTTATTTATATCCCTTCAATTAAACTCGCTAATTTGTATTTAGTTTCAACTTGTAATATTTTTAAACTCGTCACGTAATTTTTTTCTAATTTAAAAAAAAAAAATCATGTACCTTGTGAGCTATGGGCACTTAAGCAAAAATTAAAGAATTCTTCCAAGAAACCTTCTATACCTGGTGAGCTTTGGGCATTTAAGAAAAAAACTTCCTTGGATATTTTCTATTTCGCAGGAATTATGTAAAAGCTAAATTTAGTTTTTGGGAAACTTTGAGAAATAATAAAATCATTGGTCACGTGTAGATTTGATAACAACTTACCTTTGCCAATAGAGATCGACTAAATACTTTGACATCTACATATTGAGCATTGTAGAACCAATAATTTGATTATTTGCTAGAGTTCATCCTAGCAAGCTAAAACAAAAATAGGGATGTAGGATCCAATTCTACTTAAATGTTTTATTTGAAAATAAGAGAACAATACTTGTAAATATCTTTAATTAAAGCTTTGGATGTGGTTCGAAAACTACACCGATTTAGACATACCTTTCATCGAATATGAAAATAGTAAGGTGAACAAAGTAGCAGTATGATACATAATATTTTTTCCCATAGTCACAATAACACTGTATTAGTAATACTGAACTTGTAGCAGTAATATTGAACAAAGTATCAGTAAGATCCAAGTTTCAAAGTAGCGGTAATACTTAAAAAAGTAGTAGTAAGACCCAAGTTTCAATCCAAACATAGAGATGATAATTGAATGTCAATGTAAGTGATTGATGTTATGTTTAGTGGGTGATCTAGGAACATAGATGTACGAAACCCCTCTGACAAAAAATAGGACACATAAAGGCATTATCAAACTTTGTCCAATAATGGAGGATCGTGTGAGACGGGGTAATAAGGAGCATCCGTAAACTTTTTGGTCAGGGGACATTGTGGGTGCCCATGTCATCTTCTGAGTCGTGGTCATTGGAAAGAAGAGGCACATTGTTGGTGCCCATTTCCTCATTACATACTAATGATCATTGAACCTAAGTGTTATTGTGTTCTTTCCAAAGTTTTTTCTTAGAACATCTGTTTTGTAGAAACATCCAATTTTGAAGGAATCCATCCTACTTCATTAGAATTAGCCAAAAATCAGATGCATCTCTGCCATATAGGATGGAAAATCAGATATCACATAAAAGAAAACATTATAATTAAAAAATAGTTCCCTCTCATTTCTAGAAGTTAAATTTAAGGTCTCTAGCAGATAAATTTGAGGTTTGAAGTTTAACCTTTGAGAGAACTTGAATAAAGAAAATGAAAATAGTTTCTGAAAGGAATAAACCTTCGTTCAATGCTTTCTAGAAGCAAAAGAAAATAAAGAAAATCTATAACCTTTGAAGTTTGAATTTTCAGCTCTCTTCAATGCATTTTTTCGTTGTTCCCCTTTGGTATCACACTTTTGAAACGGGATAATGATAACATCGATAAAATTTGAGTTTGATGTTTAAACCATGAGAAACATTAAACTCTATGCAACAATAACATCGTTAACCTCTGTGAAGTGTTTCGAAGCTTCCAATCAGGTCTTTAAGGGTTTGAAGGTCTTTGAGAGTGTAGTGTTTTCAACCTCTGTGCAACGTTAATTTGGATTACCAAAATCATACTTGGAAACTAATTCAATTATATGGAACTACTTATTAAATAATATAGTAAGAAAATATAGCGACGCTCTAAATTGTCCGTGTAGTCCTAAAAGATGGTGTTGTAGAACGAAAATGCAAAAAACTCCAAGTCAAAACAAGAATTATAAATTTCAAATCCTATTTTCATAACCACAAAATCTTATTCCTACACAGCTTGTTCCTACACAACTGCTCTATATTGTTTATTTGAAATTTCAATTTAGAAATGGTAAACAAAAAGGTACATTTGGATAAGATTGATTCATTCATAGATTTTGAGGAAAAAATGCATAATCAAACTTTAAGCAACCCTATAATTTCTTAACACGGATACTAAAAAAAATTCATAGATACGTTTTTGAACATGCATAATTTGTACAAAGGTAGGAGGGATGTACAAGAAACTAACTCAAATTTGAATATATATTACTTACAGTCCACATTCCTATCAATCATTTGGAACATCAAGTCATCGGAGAAATCAAAATAAAATTTAGGAAGAAAAATCAAAGTACATGTATAGATAATAAGATATGGTGAGAAAAATCAAAGTACCTGCAAAAATGGAAGTACCTCAACAAAGAAAAATCAAAGTAGATGCACAAAATAGAAGAGAGGAAAATACTGTATTATACACTACTAACTAATATAGAGAAAATGTTAAGAACTACGGATCTTTACACAAACAAAGCTCAATAATTGCAAAACCATCATTTTTTTCAAACGGATTCGAAAAAAGAAGAAAAGAAAACTAAAAATTTACAGGGTGAGAGAAAGAATACCTTCAAATGTAAAACATGAATGAAATTAAAATATGTCATGACAGTAAAAATTGGAATGGGGGGTATCTCTTTACTCCCACATTAGTGATCAAACACACCCATATGAGTCCTACATTATGTAGAACATAACTTGTATTGTAACACATAAAAAATAAATAAATCCCTCCAAAATATAATATTTAGGTTATAATCACATTGGGATATTAAACATCAACCTGTCAAGACATATTCCTAGAATCAGTGAAAGCATACTAAATTTGAATCATCCTGATAATGAATAAGTAAATATTTTTTTTAGCCTCTTCAAAATAAATAAATATCTAAAAAAGAATCTCAAATTCTATATTCAAATTATTATCATTATTAGTTTGCACCAACTTAAGGATGTTTCACTCATATTCAATGCCATAATGAATATAAGAACAAAAAACCAAAGCAAATATAAGAGTAAACATTCTTACATACAAATAGATGAACATAAGTTTTCATATTTCCCATGCCTAGTCAAAATATGGGTTTATTTTAATTTCAAATTAGGAAGCATGAAGATAACAATAATATAAGAAAATTTAAAACGGGAGAAAAATGCATTCACAATGGACCAAAGAAAATAATGTAATACACCCAATTGACATTTTGTCAAACACTTATCATAGGTGAAAACAGTATGAAAGTTAATGGATTTTTGTCAAACTCGTAAACCACATAGTTACTAACCATGAAAATTAGAATCTCGTGTTAGGTATTTTCTAAAACACGTAGACCTAAATTATAAAATATCCCTAATATTGTACTAAAAGATCCAAATAACTCAAAAAATTATACAAAAAAACATAAAAGATCTCCGTGGACGTATGAAGTTGCTAAACCACATAAATCCTTTTGTTATGAGATTGTTTTATCCCTTATTTGGTTTCAAATTGCTTATATTCATTCATTGTGATTATTTTCACTCACATATATGTATCTGTGTATGTGTCCGTGTGTGAAGAATTTAGGGTTTCTATGTATGTTTATGTGTGTGTATATATACATATGAAATTGGCTATGATGTTATTCATAAATATGAAATTGAAATTGAAATTGGGTACACACACACATACACACACAAATATATATATATATATATATATATATATATATATATATATATATATATATATATATATATATATATATATATATATATATATATATATATATAAAATTTAGGGTTTCTATATATGTTTGTGTGTGTGTGTGTATGTATATACATATGAAATTGGGTATAATGTTATGCGTAATATGAAATTGAAATTGGGTATAAATCCAAAATTTGGTTTAATGTTGTGCATATATATGAAACTAAAATTAAAATGGTATATAAATCTAAAATTGGGTATAATATTAGATTAATTAGACATATAGTGTTGCGTAAATATGAAATTTAAATTAAATATAATGTTGTTATACTCATGTATAACACATACACACATATATTTACACACAAGCATATATATATATATATATATATATATATATATATATATATATATATATATATATATATATATAGGTGTACCCATGCCGATGGCATGACAAATAATTTATTCCTGTGATATTTTATACTCGTGTTGATACAACGGTGATAAATTTGTTCCTGTGATAAATTAGTCCCCATAATATGTAATTCATCATTTCCAAAATCTCTATTTAAACTCAATTTACCCTCTTATTGATTTTACTTAAGGCACGTTTTGTAATAGTTTTAAGTTAAGAAAAATAAGACACGTGATAACATGATATAAATCCCATGATAACTTGATATGGAACGGTGGTAAATTGACTCCCCTGATATTTTCTCTTTTAAAAAACTTTGCAGTGCCATGCAAATTGTAATGGGCATCGGTCATGCCATAACCTAAGAAATTTGATGAAAAAATACAATTATTATAAAATAATAATTAATTTCTGCCAATTATAATAAATTGACTGATTGAGCCTACAATGAGTTAGTTTCATTACCTTATGGGGCCTAATTGCACTAGCTATACAAATTGTTTCAAAGAAAAAAAAGTTGCAATCAAAACAACAAACACATGCCACCTTCACTAAAAACATTACAAATAAAAAGTTATATTATCAAAAAATTTATTCTGATTTATGGTTAAAGAAACATTTTGTGTTGTCGGCTCGTGGTAGGTAAAAAAAACATTTCATCTCTTGTTGTTTCATGTCATTTAATTTTTGTTGGGTTCATTTATGGTTTAAATAAATATTTTGCATTAATTACTAAATACATGTTTAATTAGGTAAAAACAAAATTGTCTTGTTCATATATAAATGTTGTATATTTAGAGTTCTGATGAAACAAAATTTTCGATAACTACTCTTGTCATTTCAATATGTGTTATTATAATAAAAAAAGTAAAACAAAATAATTTAAATCTTAGATTTCATCAAAAACAATTTAAACTTTGTATTCACTGAATCAAATGGTGTAAATAAAAAATACAACAATGTGCCCATGCGTTGGAGTGTGTTGGGTGCAAAATTCATAAGCAACAATTCAAACTTTGTATTCAGTGAATCCAGCTATGTAAATAAAAGGTACAACAAACATTTTATGGATTATCGTTTCTCCCACCTCCTGACCACGTAATAAAGACCAGAACTTCTGCTAGCATTATAAAAACTCTCCCCACCACTATATTTATATTGTTTAGCACCCAATCTTTTCCAAATAACTCATGTTGTCAGGACCTAGTGACATGGGTGAAATGACCCCCCGCGTCCTCTTTACCTATAATGTCTTTGGTGGCGCTGTGATGTTTCGCTTCTCCCTCATGCCACTGGTGCCTCTAGGATCTATTATGTCATTTTAACATGTTTCCTAGGAATTGCAGTTCAAAAAAATCCGAAATTACAGTTCAAGTCCATACAAATAGTATTTTTTTTTAACTTGAACTGGATGGCAAAACTAAAAACTAAAAGGACCATTAAATGGACTTTTAAAAATGAAAAAATACAACAATGTTATAGTTGATACATAATTTTAATATCTTTGCAGACATGAATAGTGGATTTTTTATTTTATTTTTTGGGACCATGATTAGTGGATGATTAATCCAAAAAAATATAGAGAGAAACCCATAATAAAAAATAAATAAAAAGAGATCTAAAACAAAAAAACTAAAAAGATATTTGAAAAAGCCCAAAAAATTGAAAACGTTTTCAAACTCGGAAAACGTTTTTCACCAGCCATCGTTAATGAATTCAAAACATTTTAAAAACCAGCCAAAAAATTCAAAACGAACTTAAATCTTAGATTCTTAGCAGCCAAACATTGATTTTAGACTATTTGCTCCAGCCACACACCAATAGAGAGGTGAAATACTCAGCAGCAAAACATTGAGTTGAGACACTAACGTACAACTCCATTGACACATTTAAAACACAAACACACACAAAATGAAAAGCAGTGCATAGATCTTAAATGTGCTTTTGTTGTCACCACAAAACCAAAACCAAAACACCAGAAAACCAAAACGATTTAAAGAAACAAAGTTGAAAACGATTTTCAAATCACCAGAAAAACAAAATGCCAGAAAACCTTTTAACCGAGTTCCTATTTTCCAATTTCCACTCACATGTCATGTATAAAGTGGGTGGAACCTTCTTACCACTCTATAATCAATTTTATGATCAAAAAATAAGGAATTTCATTTCGTGGTTTAAAAGAACCAGATATTAATAGCTTGATACAAAGATAGCCTAAAGGACTTGCTTCTAAAATAGAAATAACAAAAACAAAAACACCTTATCTTCAATTTGTGATAATGGAAAAAAAACCTCGGGATTAGACTTGGTTTGCTTCTCTGTCATGTCGAGCTTAGATTTCTCTAACGTTATCGCACCAAAAGAACCGTACTTTTCGCCCTTCATAATCGGATTGTACGTCATAGATGATGAGGCAGGCGAATCTAACGGAGGTGATGCTTTGAAGCAGCGCTCAAGTCCAGCAATGGTGTCTTCTCTATCAACTAATGCCGACGAAGATTTGATGACCAGAGTTTTACAGAGTTTGGAGGGAAGTGGAGGTGAGCGGTGAATATGCTTACCCCTCTCCTATAGGAGTTAGGGGTGTGAGAGAGAGTCAGGAATGGGACATTTGAGAGGCTCGAGATATGAGTTAGGGGTTTAAAATTGTGCCTGCAAACGCAGTGACACGATTAAATCTCAGCCGTGAGCCCAAACATTCACGTCAACACAGATATTACCCCAAACATTCATTGATGATAATATTGAAAAACTTTTCCCTAAAAAGGGAGGACGATGGCAGCAAAGATTTCCCAACTTTCCCCAAAATCTTGTCTCTCTCTACTGCAACTAAGAGAGCATGAAGAAGTGAAATATATTATAGTGAGAAAAAATACCTTTCTCGGTCGGAGGGAAGCAATCAAAGAGAATGGAGAAAATTAAAATGAAGAATTTTCTCCAAATCTTGTTGTAGGAAATTAAAATAGAACGAAAATCTTTTAGATAACGTGAGTACCAACCCAAGTATCTATTCCAGCCACCCTAGTAGTACCCGAAATAAAAAAGTGAGGCTATAGCTGTACTTGAAATGACTTAACTTGGAATCAAATTGTCGACAAATGATTAGAGGAATCTCAACCCTTCATTTGAGGCAAACTTAAGATGTAATCTCAGCCGCTAGTTGATAAATACCAACCCCCCCAAGATGTAATCTGAAATGTTAGTTGGGGGTGACCAAAAAATCCCTCGTCCTTATATATATATATATATATATATATATATATATATATATATATATATATATATATATATATATATATATATATATATATATGGACAGGATCACAAGCGTGTAATACCCCGTATTTTTAATGAATTTAATTATGGGATTAATTGAGGATTAATTTACATAAAATGGGAAATTTATTCATAATTAATTCGAATTTATTTAAATAATTACTAGCATGATGGGAGTTAGCAATTACTGATGTAAGTTATATTGAATATTACTTAGTGAGTAAAGTGATATATGATCATGAAAATATTAATGTTGTCTTGAGTGAATAATATGGCAACTATGGAATTTAAGTCGGGATGCGTGTGTGAGTCGTGTGGGGACTAAATTAGTAAGATAAAAAGTGAAATAATTATACATCACCCAAATGGTCATTTTGAGTGTGCCAACGTGTCCGGAAGAATCAAAATAGTGAGAAAAGTCTACTTGGGGGGTTTAGTTTAGGTTTCGGGATAGTTTTCGGCCAAATCGACACCCCAAAGGGGTATTTTTGTCCATTAAAAATCTAGGAAAATTAGTTGAAGAAAATTGGAGAGATTATATATGCATGTACATAGGAAAAGTTAGGTTTTAACTATAGAGATAAAGAGAGAGTCCTAGGGAAGAAAGAGAATGGATTTCTAGGAGCCCTAAGACCAAACCCACCCATCTTTCACCAAGAATACCATCAACGTGTAGATCGGGAAGAAAGGAACGCATCTATATCACTTTAATTCTACGATTCAGACCTTATCATTAAGGAAGGTGGTTATCTTGCTTTAATTAGTGCATATATTATACATGTTAGTGTAGATTTGATGATATACACATGATATGATGAAATTTGCATTGAAATTTAATTGTTAATTAAGCTTTTGGGTAGAAAATTGCTGTAACAACCCAAGAGTTTTGGGACAATAAATTATTTTTTTTGGGGAGAAATAAATATTAATTTAATTGGAGAATAATTCAATTAGCATTTCAGACCAAAATCTGAAGATGTTAGAAAGTGATTCGAATGATGATTCTGAGGGTGCGGTTGTTTTCGGAACGATCGAGATAGTCTAAATGATTGTACTTGGGGCTTATTTAGGTTCCGAAATATTTTAAGTTCGTTTGGCTCGAATTAGAGTTACCGAGTCATTTAAAGTGTGTATTATCATTTAAAGTTGTATATTTTGGGAGATAAGGCTTATTAATCCTATGGGAGAAACAATTCTCATTAGGGAGAACGAGAAAGAAAGAGAGAAATAGAGAGAAGAAGAAAATAAGAAGAGAGAGAGAGAGAGAGAGAGAGAGAGAGAGAGAGAGAGAGAAGTTTGGGTTTTTCGGCCAATTCGAGATTTCGAGGACGAATCAGACTCTACGAATTTGAGGCAAGTGATTAAACTTTGTAAATAATTGTTGTGTATCATTTATTTCATGATTTGTATATTAGATTATGGATTTTGGGTTTAAAATGTCAAAACCTAGATTTTGGGTTCAATCTTGCATTTAAGGCGTGTATGTGGATTTGAGGGTATATAAATGGTTGGATTGAGTTATATAATGAGTTTTCATGTTAGTTATATATTTGGGCTGAAGATTGATTGAGATAAATTGATATAATTGATTTTTGGAATTCTAGGTTTTGAAGAAATATAACCCATTTTGTAGCTTGCTGAACAAACCGAATCGATTTGCCAATGCCGAATCAATTCAGACTATTGTAGAACCTGCAGGTCTTTAGGGTTGAATTGATTCTCCCCTTGCGAATCAATTCGGTATGTAGAAGACTTAAAGGTCCCTTTGGACTGAATCGATTAGCTTGGCCCGAATCGATTCGCTATTAGGACCGAATCGATTCGGAGTGGCCGAATCGATTCAGAACTAGGGCAATTTTTGGGGATGTTTTTCTAGGGTGAGTTTCATCCCATTTCGTTTGAGGTTATCAATTGGGAACCTCTATAGGAGTTATGAGAAGTGTGTTTTGGAGACTTTTAGGGAGTTTCCCTTATGAGAAATTATTGGAGTCATATTGATTTAATTCGAGAGAATACCGATTGGAGAGTATCTTGTCGGCAAAGTGGGGAAGCCCACTGTCATATAGATTTTTGTATGGAGATAATTATGGATTTATAAGAGTGATTTGGGATGCTCTTAGTGATGTTGGGTTTTGATTAAATCCCAAATGGGATAACTTTAAAGGTTCATATGATTGACTGAACCATATTTTAGATTGAGAATATTAAATGTTGATCGATGTGCATACGGATATAGAGAATATCCTTAACATAAATAGAATTGAGAGACGATTCATATAAATAGAAGTGAGGTGTGGACTTCAAGTGAGAAATATTATAGTGTATACTAAGTGGAGAAGTTATGAGAGTTATTGACGAATAGTATATCGAGAGTAAAATATACTAAATAATGATATTATTTCACTTACGCCTAAGAGCGTACTATGAGTATTTAATAGTGTGATATATATACCTTGTGTGATGGTATACATTTATATGATGTGATGATGTATGTATATCTTATGTGAAATATATATATATATATATGTGTGTGTGTGTGTGTGTGTGTGTGTGTGAAGCATACCCCCTCTATGCTATCATGGGAAGTTGCGCGATGTGGGTGAGGCCCCTGGCTTGAGGAGTAGGGCGCGTATAGTCCCCAGGTCATAGCGTCCATTTATTATTGTGTGATTCTTATTAGGGGTGAGACGTGGTGGGTATGTTTCGTCTCATTTCCGGGGAGGAACTATGATCGCTTCCCGTACATTGTGATATGGTTTTTTCCAAGGCGGTGTGAGATTTCGATTGTTGGTACCCAGGATGATATGTGAGTGATTCCCTGGTAGATGATAGCATTGAGAACTTGCATCCTTGAGTTATAGCTCGCTGGGATGGTTATTACTATACTTGTGTGAATAGTATATTAATTATATATGATTATGTGATATCATTCATCTCTAGAGTAA
This sequence comes from Sambucus nigra, assembly GCA_949130495.1. Classification (NCBI taxonomy): domain Eukaryota; kingdom Viridiplantae; phylum Streptophyta; class Magnoliopsida; order Dipsacales; family Adoxaceae; genus Sambucus; species Sambucus nigra. Next base: position 328,838,037 of record OX422219.1, on the reverse strand, counting down.
AGATATATAAAAAGATTGATTGAATCTCATTCCGGGAGATTTTAACCAGACAATTTGTGATGAATATATTAAAGTGGAATTGTAGGGTAAATAATTATATGAGTAGATATAGTATTTTGGGTATCGAGGGTATAATGGACCTCAATGACCAACATTGCCAAGGAGTAGTGTATCGATGGGGTTCCTTGTTTGGATTTCTCTTGCGAGACGTCCCACGCATAAAACACAGTGCGATGTTGGGAGTGAGGAGAAGTTAGTCCTTAGTGCTCATATTTATATATTAGTATATCTCGACGATCGACAGTGCCAAGGAGTAGTGTATAGGGGGGTTCCTTGTTTGGATTTCGCTTGTGAGACATCCCACGCATGAAACGCCGTGTACTATTGAGAATTGAGAATAATAAATGATATATAGTATACAATAATTTGGGTCATACACGTCATGCATTGAGGGCATAATGAATCTTGATAATCAATACTTCCCAAGAGTACTGTATTGGGAGGGTTCCTTATTTGGATTTCACTTGCGAGACGTCCCACGCACGAAACGCGGTGCAGTATTGAGAATTGGGATAAGTTTAGTCCTTAGCACTTAGATGCTAACAACTCATATATATATACATTTGTGTAAATGACTAGAAAATGAGAAATTCTAGTAAAAGATAATGTTTATGTATATTTTATATGTTTAGAAGGTGGGCGAATATATGAGAGTGGTAATATTTGAAGTTGAGAGTTATGATTTAGATGGATTTTAATTGAGTATAAAATTGGGAGTAAGTTATCTTACTTTCCCCCTAGGTAGATTTGGGCACTTATTTGGAGATCCTGTGCATACGTTTAGTTGCGCGCTTTAGTTGAGAGGTGAGTTGAATTCTATGGAGAGTGTGACTCCACTTTAATCATGTCATAATGCATTTATAATTATTATGCATTATAATGCACTTGCTAAAATGTTTTCACACCTTGGGCTCTGACCCGTTTATATTTTCTCTTGCCTCGTATATATTGTATTATTTTAGGTGTTCCTCCGCAACGACGCCATTGATGATATCCATCCAGTGTATTCGTGGAGCTATGGCAGTAGCGGACTGTTGCGGTATTTTGATATAGTCGATTCCTATCTTTTGTGGATCTAGATTAGGATTCAGTTTGTGTATCGAGTTTATACCCAAGTGTTGTAGTGCATCACTTTTATTTTTTTTCCCTCTCAAAGTATTGTATTGTGTGTGACCCGACAGCATATTCGGGTAATTTATTTGGTACATTTTTTTGTACTCTTATATTAGTCTATTTTCTATTATTTGAGCATGTGTGTGTTCTTTATCATATTCAGTTGTAGTTATGTTGTTGGTTAGATGTTGCATGGTTGGTTTTAGAAATGTAAATAATGTTTTAAATTTTTTTTAATACCCTCTTTTTGTGGTAATGAGTTGTTAGCCGTGTTTATTTTAGAATCGTCCGTAGATGTTGAGAGTGATCCACTTGAGATTCCTGGTTATTTTAGTATAGGTCTGGCCACCCATTATTATTTTGAGCGGGGTGTCATAATTGAATGTAGACGAATTACCATATGTAGAGACTATGAATCTGGGATATTACACGAAGAAAAACGTATTTAATTTTGGGTTTTGGGTGAATAAAATTAATAATGATGTAAAATTAGGGCTTTTGGCATTTCATTAAATTCATTAACCCATATATGGGATTTAATGTGGTTTGATGGTTAAAAGATGTTAGGGATCATCTATTTGTATGTAAAAATGGCTTTAGGACTGTTATTCGTGAATTGGGTGAACAAAAAATGGGTAAAAATGCATATTTCCTAAGGTATAAGACAAACTGGACAAAAGTTGTTCGAATGACCTAGGAAACGGGTGAGTGGTTCAAACGACATTGTTCAAACCAGAATCCTAAGAGATATCCAACGATAATTCATAACTTAGTTCTTCTGAAGCTCATTCGAACGACCTCATTCTAAGGAGATAATGGCAACTTCGAATGAGATTTCATAATTTTGGGAAATTACGGGGCGATCTGGAATTTGTTTAAAATAATTCGATAACAATGAATGACTCAAGTATATGTTGGCTAAACATAGTTCTTTTGCTAGTAATATAGGCATAGGCATATATAAGGATACGAGGGACTTCTTAGTGATATGTACTGTAAGCGATGTGATACATTAGAGAGAATAGTCGTAATTGAGAGACATCGTGAACATTGTAAGAATGATAACTCATGTAAATCTGAAATATATAGGTGGTATGATCCTATTAATTATAAGGGTTGTGTGTACCTACTATATATACACACTTGAGATTATTGTACTGTGTTTCTTAGTAGATGAGAAAAAACTACAATATTTAATATTAATCAACAATGTGAGAACTCGAATGATTAATGAGTTATTTGAATCCGATTCAGCTAGTGTTATAATTATAAGAATGTATTACTCGGATGTTATAATTGAGTAGGATGAGTTCGGCATTTCACTAAAGCACTTTAGCTAAGTTAGATATGTGGGATAACGTGACTTAAAGGGGATTAGGAGTCCACGCTAGGCGTGCACAATAGTTGAGAGGTGAGGATCTTAAGTGAGGGAACGAGAAACTAACGTGGATATAATATTTAATCTTTAATGCATTTTATACACTTGCTTATTTTTAAACTATTTTCAACTAGGGCTCTGACCCGTTTATTGCAAATTTTTTCTCTTATCAAATTATTTTAGGTGTCCAGCCACAAGGACACCAATGATAGAACTTTAATTCATTTGACGAGATGTAACTGGTGTGGAAGTTACATGACTTGATATTAGAAACCTCTATAATTCTCATTCCTATATATTGAGCTTCTTTATTTCAGATAGGGTATGTTTCCTTTTTTATTTGTTTCAGACACTCAAAGATGTGTGGATCATTTTAGTTATTCAATTCGATTATTGATTTACTTTGTTGGATTATTGTATGGAGAATTAGGCAGGATATGTTTACTCCAGTCACATTTATTACCTTAGTCATTTCAATTCATGTGAGATTTGTTTTGAATGGTGTATGGTTTGTAATTGGATAAAATTGGTTTTATGTTAATGGATAAATTTGACATCAACCTTTTTAAATATTAGGTGGTTAGTGTTAATAATAAAATTTTTGACAGTGATGCATCTTCTGAATTAATTTAATAAAGGAATGATCACCCGATATTTAATTAGGTGGGGGTGTCATAGGTTGTATTAGAGCATCAGTTTCTAGAGTCTTTTGGGATATGTGTGTCTTAATATGATTTCAGCTTAGCGTTCTTTGATGTATAGCCCTATTATTAGGATTGTTGCATTCTAGATCCAGTGTTTACATCTTCAGAAGCAAATATTAGCTACCTTTAAGGTAGTAGGGGTAGCATTACAGTGGTGGGATTCCACTACTATCGCAGAGGAGCGTGATTATATGATTATACAGGACTTCTAGGAGTGGTTTGACCGCAAGTATTTCCCTTCCTCTGTTCAGACTGAGATGAGGGGGAAACTACTGGACCTCACTCGGGAGGGAAAGACTGTAGTCGAGTATGAGGAGGACGTTACTAGATTGGTAAATATGGTACCGACTGAGGTGCCTACTTAAGAGAAGAAAATTCAGATGTTGATGGACGGTTTGACTTAGAGGATTCGACACCATCTTCTAGGTAACCCCTCTTTCCAGTATTATATGGATGTACTTAATGCTTCTTTACTACACTGCCAGGATCACCATTTCCATGTTAAGGGGAATAAGCAGGCAGGTGATTCCAACCAATAAGGTAGTATAGGTGGAGGTAGTGCCAGTGGGGCATAAGCAACTCAAAGTCAGCAGAGGCAGAGTGAATAGGTTTCCCATCAGGTGGGTCCTGCTAAGAGATTCTGATCTAGGGGTTTTCATCAGGAATAGGGAGGTTTCAAACATGGCCATCGGGTCAATAAGGACAGTAGGTCCACCTGGGCCAACAACAGTTTCATCAGGGCCAACGGAGAGGTGGCAATGACCAACAGGGTGGAGACCAATAGGGGCAGAAAGGGGGATTTTTTGTTGGTAAGTGTTTAATTTGTGGCAAGACTGGCCACAGACGATTTGAATTCCATGATAAGGGGAAGTATCCTCAGCAGTAGGGTGCTCACTAGGAGCCCCAAAGGCTGATTTTCCCAGCTGCTCTTCTAGCGCCAAAAATAGCCCAGCCTTGCCTGCCATTCCAGCAGTTCCGATTCAATAGGGGCAATTATAGTTTGGGCGTGTCTACAACGTCCATCAGGTCGCAGTCCCATAGGCTCGACCTTCAGTTGAGTTTATGCTTTCTATTCAGGGGACTTTGGGGAGGATATTATTTGACACGGGATCTTAACATAGTTTCATTGCCACTAGTTTTACATGTGCCATTGGGTTATTATACACGGACGAGAGCACAGTCACTAGTGTATATTCACCGGCTATGGGTCATTGATCTTCTTTATATTTTAGGGAGTAGGCATAGAGATGACGAGTTTGATCCTACCGGTCGATATGTTTGTTCTTTATATGCACGAGTATGATGCTATTATTGGGATGGATTAGCTAGTCGAGTATAGGGCCATGATCAATTGTTTTAATAGGATCATAATATTTTCTATCACTTCTCAGGAGATGTTTTTAATGGTGATGCCTCGCCCTGAGGGAGGATCGTCCACCCACTTGTTTTATATAGAGGAGGAGACCTCTACGGGAGTTGTGATTCCCCTTAATTCTATTCCAGTTGTTTATGAGTACACCGATGTGTTTCAAGATATACCAGGGCTACCGCCGAGTAGAAAGATTGAGTTTGTGATTGACTTAGCACCGGGCACTCGGCCGATAGCTCATGCACCTTACCGTATGTCTCCTGCGGAGATGAGGGAGCTAAGGGATCGATTGGGTAGTTGTTGGGATAGGGTTTCATCCGTTGGAGTACCTCACTTTGGGGTTCCCGAGTTCTATTTGTAAAGACGAGGAATGGATCCTTACGACTGTGCATAGATTATCCGGAGATGAATAAGGTTACGAACGGAATAAGTATATGTTGCCCATAATCGATGACTCATTTGACCAGCTAAGGGGAGCAGGTATCTTTTCAAAGATAGACTTGAGGTCAGGATACCATCAGTTGAGGATCAGGAAGAAGTATGCGTCTAAGAATGCGTTTCGGACTAGGTATGGATCCTATGAGTTTCGGGTTATGCCAATTGGGCTAACGAGTGATCTAACAGTATTTATGGACTTAATGAAAAAAGTTTAGATAGTTCATAGACCAGTTTGTCATTGCCTTCATAGATGACATCTTGATTTATTCATAGACTGAGGAGGAGCACGTTGAGCACTTATGTAGGGTTTCACAGACTTTACAGGAGAATGAGTTATACGTCAAATTTGAGAAATGTGGATTTTGGTTGCGAGAGGTACAATTCTTAGGGCACATCGTATCAAATAGGGGAATATCGATGGACCCCGACAAGGTGTCAACGGTGAGGTAATGGGGAAAACTCATAAAGCCAACGGAGGTGCGGAGTTTCTTGGGGTAAGAAGGCTATTACAGGTTGTTTATTTAGGGATTCTCGAACATAGAGGGTCTGTTGAAAAATTTAACTTACAAAGGAGTGCCATTTATCTGGGATGACGCTTGTCAATTGGCTTTCGATGGCTCAAGGACAAGATAAGTGCATCACCAGTTCTAGCATTGCCCAGACTAGGAGCGAAGTATTTAGTCTATATCGATATGTCCCTACAAGGACATGGAGGTGTACTTCAGTAAGAAAATCAGGCTATAGATTATTCCTCCCGTAAGCTTAAGCATCACGAGAGGAATTACCCCACCCATGACTTAGAGTTAGTGGCAGTCGTGTTTGCTCTTCAAATATGGACACACTATTTGTTGGGGGAGAAGTTTCGCATGCTCATAGATCACAAGTCACTGGTGTATTTGTTCTCTTAGAGGGAATTGAACATGCTCCAATGTAGGTGTCTTTAATTTTTGAAGGACTACGAGTTTGATATCCATTACCACTCGGGGAAAGCTAACATAATAGATGATGTGTTGAGCCGGAGGCCAGTAGGTGACATGGTCGATCATTCATGTCTATCGAGTTTGTTTCGAAACGTGCCATTTATGAACTGGTGAAATTGGACCGTCAGAGATTGGGAGGGATCCTATAGCTATTAGAGATCCCTATGTGGAAATAGGAGAGTATTTCCATGGATTTCATCACAGGGATGCCCACATCGCAGAGGGGTCACAATTCCACATGGATAATTGTGGAACGACTGACAAAGGTAGCTCATTTTCTGCCAGTTCAGACCGATTATACGATGAGGCTATACGCCCAGATCTTCATCGCTGAGATAGAGAGACTCCATGGGGTGCCCTTTGATATTGTGTCCGATCGGGATAAGATTTTGGGAGAGTTTTCAAGCGGCCATGGGTATGGAGTAACATTTGAGTTTGGCATATCACCCACAGATGGATGGGAAAATAGAGCAGAAAAATTAGATGTTAGAGGTTATGTTGTGTATGTGTATCCTTAATTTCGGCGGGAGTTGGGAGCACTATCTTCCACTGGTGGAGTTTGGTTATAATAACTCCTACCAGTTTACTATTGGAATGGATCAATTTGAGGCATTATACTATAGGCCTTGTCGTTCTCTAGCGCGTTGGGAATGGATCAATTTGAGGCATTATACTATAGGCCTTGTCGTTCTCTAGCGTGTTGGCTAGAGGTGGGGGATAACAAGATACTTGGGACAGAGGTAATTTAGAATACTTTGGCCAGGATTGAGATGATACAGAGCTGTATTTGGGTTGCTCAGGATAGACAAAAGAGTTATGGAGATGCGAAAAGGTTCTTCAGAGATTTAAATGTGGGGGACCAGATGTTACTACGAGTATACCCTATAAAACAGGTAATGCAGTTTGGAAATAAAGGGAAGTTGGCGCCGAGGTATGTAGGGCCATTCCCTATTATCGAGCAGATTGGTCCAGTAGCTTATAGACTTGGGTGACGAGAACACTTGCATAGGATTCATGATGTGTTCCATATTTCTTCGTTAAGGAGATATCTTCAGCATTACATAGCCCACATCATATTGCTTTAGAGGAGATTGACCTACAACGCGACAATTCCTAAGAGGAGGGGCCAGTTGCTATCCTAGCTAATAGAGATAGGAAATTAAGGTCAAAGGTAGTGTCGTTAGTCCATGTGTAGTGGCGACATCATATTATAGAGGTGTCTACCTGGGATCGCAAGGATGAGATGCGCAACAAATATTCCAAGTCATTATTACCAGTGTGGTGACAATTAAGTTCAGCACAAATTAATTAGAAAAGGCAATCACCAAAACAGATAAAGAATGTAAAGAATGCCAATCACACGACATAATATTTACGTGGTTTAGCAAGAATGCCTACGTCCATGGTGGTGCTCTCGATATTATTTCTCTATACTCCGGGGAGTGTTTTATAGGAAAATAATACATGCCCTTTACCTCGGGCTGAGGGTTTGTTATATACATGTTGTTTCAGAGGGTAGAGGAGTGGGACTCCCCCATGTTAACCCATAATCCCTAGGATATATCTGAAGAGAGATTTTAGGAACTGATTGCGTCAAAACCAATTTGGTTGAGGGGCCTGGAGTTCGGACTCTGGGCCGCATTTGATTAGGCTTCTCGTCTGGGCCCAGGTGACAAATTAAAGTACCCACAGTAGGGAAGCTGCTAGATGCAGGATCCATACGGGAAGTTCAGTTCCCTAAATGGTTGTCCAGCCCAGTAGTGGTTCCGAAGAATAATGGAAAATAAAGAGTTTGTATCGACTTCACTGACCTTAACAAGCCATGCCCTAAAGACAGTTTACCCCTCCCAAAGATTGACCAGTTGGTGGACACCACAACAGATCATGAAAGAATGAGTTTCCTGGATGCATACTCGGGGTATCACCATATTCCCCTGTATGCACCAGACCAAGACAAGACAACGTTCATCACCACTATCGGTCTATACTGTTATAAAGTTATGCCCTTTGGGCTCAAAGATGTAGGAGCAACCTACCAGCGACTGGTCACCAAGATGTTTAAAGACCAAATGGGAGATACCATGGAAGTCTACATCGACGATATGCTCGTCAAAAGCAGGCACATCGAAGACCACCTCTCATACCTATAAAGGACCTTCGAAATCCTCGGTAAATACCAAATGAATATCAATGCGAGCAAATGTTCCTTCGATATCGAGTCAAGAAAATTTCTCGGATACTTGGTTAGTGAGAGGGGCATTGAAGCCAACTCGGAACAGATTATTGCAATAAACAAGGTACAGCCTCCCCGCACGATAAGAGATATACAAAAACTCACGGGCATGGTCACCACCTTGAATCGATTCATCTCAAAGTCATCCGAAAAGTGCCAGCTATTCTTCCAGCTATTGAAGAAGAGAAAAACTGTTGAGTGGAATCACGATTTCTTGAGAGCATTGGAAGAGCTCAAATCTTATCTTAGCACACCACCCTTGCTCGTGATACCTCAAGAGAATGATTCCATATACCTATACCTTGTTGTTTCCAGCCACGCTGTCAGTTCTGCACTGGTATGCGAAAGAACTGGAATCCAGCACCCAGTCTACTACGCGAGCAAGACCCTATTGGACGCTGATCAGCGATACTTACCACTGGAGAAGATCGCTTTTTTCACTAGTGGTAGCCTCGAGGAAACTAAAGCACTACTTTAAATCTCACTCTATCATCGTCCTCACATCAAACCCCCTTAAAGCAGTCATATGGAAAGCGGATATGTCCAACAGACTGTCAAAGTGGTCAGTCAAGATCGAACGATTTGACATCCAATTTCAACTAAGGAATGCAGTTAAGGGGCAGGTCCTCACTGAATTCATCGTGGAGTTCACAAGCGAACAGCCTTGTGACCAACTTCAATGCATGGATTAGAGGGAAGATCACTCAACAGGATGTGTCTGGCGACTATTTATTGATGGAGCCTCTAACTCAAAGGGGGAAGGAGTAGTCATTGTGCTCATTACCCCAGAAGAAATAATTCTCGAGAAGGGGATCAGACTTGGATTTGAAGCCTCAAATAACAAGGCGAAATACGAGGCTTTAATAGCAGGCCTACAGAAAGCACAAGCGTTGGATGAAAAATAGCTACAGGTGTTCGGCGACTCACAATTGGTCTTTAATTAGATAAGTGGGGACTTTAATGCGAGGGATGAAATAATGGCATCCTACCTCACCTTAGAAAAAAAGTTAATGTCCAACTTTGAGGAAGTCGGTGTCCAACAGTTTCCCAGAGGACAAACCAGTCATGCCGATGCCCTAGCAGCCTTGAGTTCAACAATAAAATCTGACTTAAAAAGAAAAATCCCTATAGACTTCCTCGTCCAGCTGAGCATCAACCAGAGTGAACATCTTCTAGACATGGGCCATGTTCTCCGGATTGAACTAGCACGCAGTTGGATGGACCCCACTGTGGGACAATTTGAAGGATGGTGCACTACCAGACGATAAGAAGGCCGCTCCTCAGATAAGAGTCAAAGTTGCCTGCTTTCACTTAACTCATGAGGGCAAGCTGTATAAGAGATCATTAAGTAGACATTACCTCCAATGTGTTCACCCAAAGGACGTCGATCAAGTTCTGCACGAACTTTATGAAGGAATCTATGGGAGTCATATTAAAGGGAGATCGCTAGCTTTCTGAGAAATTAAGGCAGGCTACTGGTGGCCATACATGCAGAGAGATTCTGTAGTAAATGCTCACAAAAAATGAGAAATGTCAACTACATGCTCCTATGGTCCACCAACCTACTAGCGACCTAAAATCACTTACTAGCCCCTCGCCCAGTGGGGAATGGACATCGTTGACCCTCTTCCTACCGCTGCTGGTAATCGCAAGTATCTATTGGTTTCCACATACTACTTCACCAAATGGATTGAGGTAGAGCCACTAGAAAACATCAAAGACACAAATATGATGAGATTCGTATGGCAGAGCATAATTACCCACTTTGGGATCCCCAAAACCATCATCACTGATAATGGAATGTAGTTGAAGAACGACCCCTTCTAGAGTTTTTGTAATGACCATGGGATCAGGCACCATTTTAGCTCAGTAGCCTACCCCCAGAGCAAAGACCAAGCTGAAGCTTCCAATAAAACAGTGATCGATGGATTGAAATAACGACTTGACCGAGCCAAATGCGCATGGGTAAGCGAGTTGCCACATATCCTGTGCGCCTACCGCACTACCCCATGGCGAGCAACTGGTGAAACCCCATTCGTACTAACATATGGAAAGGAAGAAATCATCACTTTAGAAGCTGGCCTCCCAACTATGAGGTCCACCCTGGTTGACCAGGGCTAGAATGAAGCAGCATTACTCGATGAACTTGACCTAGCTGATGGACGCAGAGAGCTAGCCCTAGTGAGACTAGCGAGCTATCAGCAACAGCTCGTGAGGAACTATAACAAGAAGGTCAATCCAAGAGCATTCCAGGTTGGAGACTACATCCTAAGGAAAGTCCTTGGTAGTGCAGTAAAACCATCCGATGGAAACTAGGTCCAAATTGGGAGGGACCATTCAAGGTGACAAGGGATGACCTACAAGGATCCTATCACTTAGAAACGCTAGAGGGCAAAGAGATACCCCGAGCTAGGAATGCAGCCAACCTGAAAAAATTATATTTCTTATTTTTTCATTAATCTTTTATCACATTATTGGAATTGGCAATTCATTTTTCATTATTTTTAATAAAAGATTGATCGACAGTGGCATTCTATGAAGTGTTAATTTTATTTTCTGGTTTTTATAACATGCACACCTTTTCCAAGCGACAGGCACATTGCTCGATATATAAAAGCAAGGAGTCACCCTCCTCAGGTTTTCTTTATGAAACATGAATAACCTCTTAGCATTGCCCCTAGCAATATATGAAGCCCTATAGGGGACCCTTAGGCAGTTCGACCAAATCAAATTGGTCACCAAACAATGTTTGGCTTAGAAAACCTGATTGGATAAAACATCCAACACCAAGTGTGTCCTCTCTATTGCCACACTTAGGCCTAAGGGAGTGTGATGACTAGACCTAAAAGGTAAAGTGGGGAAGAATGGTATGTCATAAGCATACTAGACTAAGAGGATACTCAAACGACAAAACAACTCTACCCACATCAAATCTAGTCAGCTACGAAGAGCCCAAGATAATCAAATGAAAAATTAATGAAGTAAAAAATACACAACACATGTTTAGTCGGCAAAACGCCCAAAACATAAATATTTTATTACTTTATTACATTTACAAAAAGTTACATTAAATTAAGAAAATTTTAATGAGGATTAGGCCTTTGAGTAAGATAATCAACGACTTGCAATCTTCGTCCTTCGTCCGGATGAGGACCTAATTCTTCCTCAACTTCATTCGCATTTGGATCCAATAGCTTCCTGGGGATAACATCTATAGGGACCCACTAGTCGTCCCTCCTAAAAGGATTAGGCCTCAGAGTTGAAGGAGAGATCTCGTGACGATACCAGAGCACTGAGTTTATGGGGACCTGTAGCTCCCTGAGGGCACTCAATCATCCCCTAATAAAGAAAATCTCTTCAAACACTGCCAACCTCGTCGGAGCATCTGTCCAACCCTGGTCATAACCATCAGCCCACACTCATTGAGGTCCTTTCTTGAACAGATGCCTCAATCGCGTGACATCTCTTTGAAGCCCAGTAGCAATCACGTATGCTCGATAAACATCTTCTTGAAGCTCATCCATCTCCCTAGCTGGACCCCCTATATTTTTACTAGCTCGTGGATTGACCGATGAAGTGGAACCTCGCAAAACTTGAGGGGTGGTTCTCGGCCCTGTGCCATCTCGCAGACCAGCCATTGAAGACGAACGTCACAAAACTCGAGGTGCGATGCTCTGCGCATGCTCCCTGAGTCACGACACCTCCCTCCTCAGAGTTTCATTCTCCTGCTGAAGAACTTCTCCAACTTGATTGATCTCAAAGGCATCCAAAAGTTTATCCCTCAGAAGGTTCACCTCTTTTTGAATAGAGGCACCAACCTCTTCCATATCCTGAATTCTATCCTTCAGTTTGGCAACGATCTCAGTCTGGTCTTCAAAGCTATTATTCCTCTATCCCTCAGTATGGGGAGGAAACTACCAATTTCTAGTAAGAAAACCTTGTTGCTAGTATTCATTGTGGCAATCAGGTAGATTTACTACCAATACCCTATCAGGACTCCTGGCCTTGGTAAAGAAGACTAGAGCTTGTTCACGAGAAAGAATAACAAAAATAGAACTCATCAAGCCCTAGATTGATGCCAAAGAGCTGATTTATTCTATGGACACCATTATCAATCTTCCAGACGTTTGGCGAACACTGTGGAGGGATAATATTGAAATAACCAAAGAAGTTCATAAACAAATTGCTTGGGGGGAAAGTAAGACCCCCTTAGGACAATAGGAGAACATGAATCCAGTGAGCATCCTCAATCTCCCTAAAATTACGAGGGACCGGGGCACACTCAATGTCCACCCAGTTTGGAATATTATAGTATTTCCTAAATTTATCTATTGATCTATTTCCTACTTTCGCCATTGAAATATACAAACCCTAATTGCAAACATGAAGGAATTTCAATAGAAAAAGCAAATAAAAGAAGCAAGAAGAACTTACGATGTAAGATTCATCTTGAGACGAGGCAAAGCCACAAGCAGGGACGATGAAAAAAGCTTGGAAATGGAACATGAGACCAGAGAATAAAAAGATCTGCAGGGAAAACTCTAAGAGTTTGAGAGAATGCGAAGAGATATGAAAGTGACAATTCGAGAAATGACCCCTCTAGAAGGATTTAAACCTTTATAATCATGATGCAGCAAAAATGAGGTAATCTGCCTCCAAAGTCAGTTTGGGAAGGGCGCTTCAGTTCAAAAGTATGGCACGAATCATAGGAATGTCATTAAGACTAATCATTTAAAATATTGAGCCCAAATTGTGACCCAAAAATTCTAGGGACAATTGTGGGTACCTCGATTTGTCACCTGGGCCCAGAGGAGAAGCCGAATCAGACGAGGCCCAGAGTCCAAAGGCCAAGCGCCTCAACTAAATTGGTTTTGGCCCAGTCAGTTCCTAAAATCTCTCTTCAGAGATATCCTAGGGATTGTGAGTTAACGTGGGGGAGTTCCACTCCTCCACCCCCCGAAAGAACATGTACATAACAAACCCTCTGCCCAGGACAAAGGGAATGTATTATTTTCCTGTAAAACACTCCTCAGAGTATAGAGAAATAATATCGAGAGCACCACCGTGGACGTAGGCATTCTTGCTGAACCACGTAAATATTGTGTCGTGTGATTGGCGTTCTTTACATTCTTTATTTGTTTTGGGGATTGTCGTTTCTTATTATTTTGTGCTGAACTTAATCGTCAACACATCCAGGTATACCTTTATTTTTTCAAATTTGGGGATGAAATTCCATTATCAAGGGGGGAGTATGTAATACCCCGTATTTTTAATGATTTTAATTATGGGATAATTAAAGATTAATTGACTTAAAATGGGAAATTTATTCATAATTAATTCGAATTTATTTAAATAATTAGTTGCGTGACGAGAGTTAGTACTTATTGATGTAAGTTATATTGAATATTATTTAGTGAGTAAAGTTATATATGATCATGAAATTATTAATGCTGTCATGAGTGAATAATAAGACAACTATGGAATTTAAGTCAGGACGCGCGTGTGAGTCATGTCGGGACTAAATTAGTAAGATGAAAAGTAAAATAATTATATGTCACCCAAATGGTCATTTCGAGTGCGCCAACGTGTCTGAAACGGTCGAAATAGTCAAAAAAGTCTACTCGGGGGGATTAGTTTGGGTTTCGGGCATAGTTTTGGGCCAAATCAACACCCCGAAGGGGTATTTTTGTCTTTTGAAAAATATAGGCAAATTAATGGAAGAAACTTGGAGAGATTATATCTGCATGTACGTGGAAAAATTTAGGTTTTATCTCTAGAGAAAAAAGAGAGAGTCCCAGAGGAAGAAGGAGAAGGGATTTCTAGCAGCTCCAAGACCAACCCCACCCGTCTTTCACCAAAAATACCATCAACGTGTAGATCGAGAAGAGAGGAGCGCATCTATATCACTTTTATTCCACGATTCAGACTTTCCCATCAAGACAAGTGGTTATCTTTATTTAATTAGTGCATATATTATACATGTTAGTGTATATTTCATGATATACACATGATATGATGAAATCTGGGTTGAAATTGAATTGTTAATCAAGCTTTTGGGTAGGAAATTGAATGTAGATGAATTACCTTATGTAGATATTACGAGTCTGGGATATTACATGAAAAAAATGGTTTAATTTTGGGTTGTGGGTGGATAAAATTAATGATGTTGTAAAATTAGGGCTTTTGGAATTTGATTAAATTCCTTCACCTATATATGTGACTTAATGTGGTTTGATGGTTAAAAGATGTTAGCTATCATCTATTTGTATGTAAAAATGTCTTTAGGACTATTATTTGTGAATTGGGTGAACAAAAAATGGGTAAAATTGCAAATTTCCTAAGGTAGAAGATGAATTGGGAAAAAGTCGTTCGAACGACTTGGGAAATGGGTAAGTCGTTCAAATGAGAATCCAACGTGATATCCAATGAGAATTCAGAATTTAGTTCGTATGAATATCGTTCCAACAAGATACCAGGCACTTCGAACGAGATTTCAGAATTTTGGGAAAATACGGGGCGAGCTGGAATTTGGTGAAAATAACTTGAGAACTATGAATGACTCAAGTATATGTAGGGTAAACGTAGTTCTCAATCCAGTAATATGGGAATAGGTGTATATGAGTATAAGAGGGACTTCTTAGTGATATTCACTATAAGCGATGCGATACGTTAGAGAGAATATTCGTAATTGAGAGACACCGTGAACATTGTAAGAATAATAACTCATGTAAATTATATAGGTTGTGTAATCCTATTAATTATATGGGTTGGGTGTACCTGCTATATGAATCCTTATGTGTATGACATACCTACCATACTTTCTATCACAGGACGTCTTAGGAAGGGGGCAATCTTATCTTTATGAGCCTTTTGGGGAATTTTAGATTGCTACCTCAGGACATAGGTTTGGGAAAGACTTATATGTGAGTTGATAAGTTTATGATCACGTGGGTGTGTAGGTATGTGCATAGCCCATGGGGTTGGGAACTATGTTAACCTCCATTATGTGTGATTTGTGTTGATGCGATTCCACCGGGACTGATAGAAGAGTATGTACGCACCGCAGGTTTAGCCTTTTGGGGTGTCATATTAGTATGTCTCTCTCTCTCTCTCTCTATATATATATATATATATATATATATATATATATATATATATATATATATACTCACACACACACACTTGAGATTATTCTACTGTGTTTCTTACTAGATGAGAAAAAAACTAAAATATTTAATATTAATCAACAATGTGAGAACTTGAATGATTAATGAGTTATTTGAATCCGATTCAGCTAGCATTATAATTATAAGAATGTATTACTTGAATGTTATAATTGACGAGTTGTGGATGGTGGGGAAGTTTCTAGGACTTGTTAGTAGACACCTCTGTAATTCTCATTCCTACATATTGAGCTTTTCTATTTCAGATAGGGCATGTTGACTCTTTTACTTGTTTCAAATAGTCGAAAATTTGTGGATCATTTTAGTTATTCAATTCTATTATTGATTTACTTTGTTGAATTTTTTATGGAGATTTAGGGTGGATATGTTTACTCCAGTCCCATTTATTACATTAGTCATTTCAATTCATATGAGATCTGTTTTGAATGGTGTATGGTTTGTAATTGGATAAAATTGGTTTTATGTTAATGGATAAATTTGACATCAACCTTTTTAAATATTAGGTGGTTAGTGTTAATAATAAACTTTTTCGATAGTGATGAATATTCTGAGCCAACTACATATTCTTAATTAATTTAGTGAAGTATTGATCACCTAGTATTTAATTTGGTGGGGTGTCACAAAGCGAAACTAAAAAGCAGACTTTTTAACGAACCATAACAAAAACACCTAACAACCCATTACTTTTAATTCCTATAGTGTACTTGATCCACGCCAACGGTAACGGACATGCGTGTGACCCGATACCCTCTTAACCCCCACCCCCACCATGGAAGACCACCACTTAAAAAAATTATATTACTGGAATGTTTATGTAACACCCCATGATTTTTGAGACTGAGAAATTAAATTTTGGGGAAAATAAAATTTAATTAAATTGGAGAATTCTAAAATTTGGGAATTGAGGTCCAAAAATAGAAAATATTTCAAATTATTTCCGATGATAATTTTGAGAGTAGCATCGATCCCGGAAGGGTTGAGATAGTTAAAATGACTGTCATTGGGTTTTATTTCGGCTCCGGAATATTTTTAAGTCAGTTTGATTCGAATTAGAGTAAACGAGTCATTTAAAGTGTGTATTAACATTTAAAATTGGGTTTATTGTTTTAAAGGATTTAAAGGCTTACGGATTAAGCCTTCTCAATTGAGAGAAGAGAGAAAGAGAAAGGAAGAAGGAAAGAAGAAGAAAAGAATAGAGAGAGGAAGAAAAGTTTTGGATTTCCGGCCCAACCGCGACATCGAGGATGATCCAACCTCTACAAAATTGAGACAAGTGTTTAATCTTGCTAAATAAGTTATTTGTGTATTTTTTTTTTCATAATTTGTGGGTTAAAGAATTGATTTTTGGGTATATTTATCAAAACCTAAGTTTTTGGTTTAAATATTGATATTTGAAGTTTACACATGGATTTATGGAATATAACTTGATGAAACTAGATGTAGGATGAAATTTGATGTTGGGAACATATTTGGATTGAGGAAAATTGGGTAGAAGTTGTATAATTTGGGTGTTGGAAGTTTTTGGTTTTGGAGAATATAGCCATTTTTGTGGCTTTCTGAACTGGCCGAATCGATTCGGCCCCACCAAATCGATTCGCCAGATAGCAGAAGCCTCAGGTCTTTAGGTCCGAATCGATTCACCCCTAGCGAATCGATTCGGAATACTGCAGAATCTCAAGTCCCTTGGACCGAATCGATTCGGATGGGCCGAATCGATTCGCTGTTGGGCCGAATCGATTCGGAGGGACCGAATCGATTCAGAAACAGGGCATTTTGAGAAATTTTCTTTGTGGTGATTTCAAACCCTTTTTGGTTGGGGTTATTGATTTGGGGTCTTCTCAAATGATGTAAGAGGGATGTTTTTGGAGACACGTAAGGGGTTTCTTACATATTATGATTTTGGGACTCCTTGGAATAATTGGGTAGAAATATGTCCAGGTATGTATTAGAGTTGTGTATAAAGATTTTGGGGATACCTCGTTAGGGTTTAGAATCCTAATTATAAACCCAAAGTAATTATAGATACAATAGGAGGTTAAGAACTCCTAGAAAGAGAGTTGAGAAGGTATGTTGGGAAATTATAGGCCGATATTCATATTGAATCCTTATAGCGATAGGATTCTATTAAGTTATAATTAGGGACTAATGAGACAGAGGGGCCACGAATCCTTAGAAATGTTTAAATTAAGGAACGATTGGTAATGCGATAGGAGTAAGGGTTCACGAGAATAATTGAACCTTAGGCGAAATTTGGGAATGATTGGATCGTACTATCAACTAGAATGCGAGGTATTACAATTCCAGTTAGGATAGTTTATTTTTAATTGTATGGAAATAATTAGTGGGATTCCCATACTTGAAATTAAGTTGGGCTAAGTTGAGGTTTATAGACTATTGTTATGTTCATATACATCAATAGTCGATACTAGTATTGGAGATATATGGAATGTGTAGTGATTAGTACTTATACTAAACTTTTGGTGATAACCCTAATGTTGAGTATATGTGTATATATATGCATATGATTTTGGGAGATTATTCATCATAGGAAAAATGATTGAATATGGTTCAAGTGAGGGATTGTATTCACATATCGTGGTAAATTAAATGAGTTTGTGGTGACGACTTGTATATTGAGGATATTATATACTTATAGCCGAGTGTATATAGATATCTTATACATGTGAACGAGAATTAGTTTGTATACATATATAAAGATATGTGAATATATGTTTATATATCTATATAGATATGAAAATATGGATATATTTATGTTGTGGACATATGTGGTATGGATACTTAAACCGTATATGATGGTTTAATGTTTAATTATATGATTGGATCATATGGATGTATATATATTATGCATGTGAATGATATATATACTTATTTGGTTAAGCATACCCCGCTCATGCTATCATTGGGAAGTTGCGCGCGTAGAGGGTGAGCATCCTGGCTAAAAAAGCAGGGTGTGGATATTCCCCAGGTCATAGTCCTCCCGTGTGTCATTATGTGATTTACATTTTTATATATTTGGGATGAGACGTGGTGGGTATTTTTCGTCTCATTACCGGTTTGGAGCTATGACCGCTTCTCGGGACGTCGTGTGCGTGAGTTTACCACGAGATGGGTGTCGTTTAGTCCCACCATGGTGGCCCCAGTATTGCTACGTGAGCCGGGCACTGGGAAGATGATAGCATTGATGCAGTTTATCGGTGCTATATATTGCTGGGTATTTATTTGTGCATGGCCTTTGTACATCATATATGGTATGTATACATGGTCATGGGATTGGATGATGGTGTGTATATATATATGGTTAGAATGAAATGCCTATATATATATTTATATATACTATAGATGAAAGGATATGGAAACTTTGTGGAGTACATCTTGGATGATTATGATGTACTAGAGTGATGGGGGTTGATGTATCACATTTAAGGAATACATCGGTTACATCATCCCACTGATATTATTGGAGATTTTTAGTTATTTCCATATTGTAGTTTAAAATTTAGTAGTAGTAGTAGTAGTAGTAGTATTATATGGTATGTATGGCATTATGGATCTCTAGGATCGACATTGTCAAGGAGTAGTGTAACGGGGTGGTTCCTTGTTTGGATTTCGCTTTGCGAGACACCCCACACATGAAACTTAGTGCATTGTTGAGGTTAGAGAGAAGTTCTGTCAATATTTAAGAGTGGCATAATGGATCTCCAGGATCCACGTTGATAAGGAGTAGTGTAACGGGGTTGTTGTGACACCCTGACTAATTAAATACTGGGTAGCTACTCCTTTATTAAATCAATACAAAATGCCAAGTTGGTTCAGCTAATAGCATCACTGTCGAAAACATTTTAATAATTACTAACCACCTAGTATTTGAAAAGTAAGTGCCAAATTTTAAGTTAAGTCTGATTAACATGCAGTAAAAGAATAATGAAAGAATAACAACCATTCACTATAATGAAGTAATGAATAACCAATAATATAAATATAAATCCGGAGGAAAACTCCTCACAACAATCCCACAACTGAAAAATAATACGACAAGTCTGAATCCTGAATAATTACATGCCAGAAGTCTGAATAACTGAAATAAATGAAATGTCTCTAAAAGAAATGGTCGACATGCCCTACAACTGATAACTGAAGAATATCGAGTCAAGATAGATGAAGCGTCTACAAGCAAAGTCCTGTAACTTCCACAAACAGCTACTGCTCGTCACCTGAATGAGAATCCTAAGCATGGTGTCCTTGTGGCTGGGCACCTAAAATGGTTTTTACAAAAATAGATTTGAAAGCAAATGGGTCAGAGCCCGAAAGTGGAAATCATTTTAAAAACAGCAAGTGTTTTAATAACCTTAAAACATTAAATGCAAAATACATGTTAGGACGTGCACTCACATGAAATTCTCACCTCTCGACTACATGTGCACTCCTAACGTACCGTACCCATCTATAAGACATCCATATCTAACCAAACCGTAATAAGTTCTACCCCTTACTACTCGATTCCCATATTACATTCTAACGTTATCAAATAAATAGAGGGCTTTACTTACTCTCAGATTCTCAATTAGAAATTCCATTCACTATCAGTTAACCCGTTTTGTTTTCTCAAATCATTACCATAATATTATTCACAATACCAATCATGAAAGTTCCCATTAATTAAGTGTATATTATTCACATCATACATATACAATACAAGCACCCCGAGACTAAGATGTGGTGCACACATACTCCGCTATCCATCCCGGTACATCACGTATATAAGGATCACGTATTCCGAATCTCTCAGGAATCGTTCTCAGATAACAACATCACAAATAATGGAGGCGAACACAGTCACATCACATGGGTCACGCACATACCTGCGCTCCCACGATCAGCAGACTTATTAACATCCCAATAAGTCCTTCTCTGACCTATGTTCATCGAGGTAACCAATCTAAATCCGGGCAACACAAGGATTAGAAGGCCCTAAGCGAACGTAAACCTCCCGTGATAGCAAGTATGGTAGGTATGTCATACACATAAAATCAATACATATACTAAGTATTCACACATCTTAGTAATCACCATAATATATTGGTGGTACACTTCTCATTTTTGTACCGACAGATAATACTACACAATTTATATGTTCTCGGTTAATATAATAAATTAGGTCGTCAATAGTTCTCGCATCGCAATCGACACTCACGTCCTACTTCACATTTTCCCTTAGGTTCAAACTACACTTCTAGGTTGGACTCCTCATTATATCCCAAACATCCCAAATATATCAATTAATCATCAAGGGAAGGTTATCTCTACATATACACAAGGTTACGGGACGCTCGGGATCGAAACAGGCTAAAAAGCCTAAATTGTCAACTCGTTAGAAGTCTCGTTCGAACGAGACTGTTTGAACGAGAGTTCGTTCGAACCAACTGGGCCTTCTAACGAGATCTCGTTCGAACGAAAGTCTTCGAATGAACATCCCTCTCGTTAGAACCCAAACTGTCAACTCGTTAGAAGCTCGTTCGAACGAGCTCGTTCGAACGACGTGGGCAGGTCTTCTAACGAGTGGGCAGATTCGAGCCCAAATTTTCCAAATCTCATTTTTCCAACTTCTCTTCACCTCTAACCTCATCTAAACATTAATCTAACGATTGTTCAAAGCTACTAATCATCCCTAAACATGTTTCAACCATATTACATCATTTATCTGGGTTCAAATCACCCTACTACATCAAATTATCAAATCTCCAACATTTTTCCCAAATCACATGAACATGAACCCTAAAACTTATAAATCATCAATGGGCATAATTAAATCCGTTTTATTTCATCCAAGGTATTATTATCATAAGAATAATCACCTACATACAATTCTACATGCAATTCCTCAACAATATGCAAGTTTCAAATTCCAAGTTTAATGGGTTTTCATCTATCTCCCAAACAAATACAATTATAACAAATTCCTACGCATGGAAGAAGCATAATCTGCAATTAATTGAAATTAAACCACTTGCCTTAAGTGTATCTCTGGATTTGATGACGAATCTGATGAATGGTTCTCTCTTTCTTCTGCAGAATTCCTCCTCTCTCTCTCTCTCTCCAAGCTTTCTTCTCCAAGTAACAATGGTGGCTAGGGTTTTTGCCTAAGGAACTTTTGAAACAACTCTAATAAGCCCCGTAGTCCAATAAGTCTTAAGATGTGGTTAGTGGGTTTAGTGGGGAATTACCATGTCATCTTTTTAATTCCCAAAAATCCAAAATTACCAAACTACCCTTATACGTTGCCGGTATGGCCTAAAAATGCCCCGGGACCCAAACTAAACCCCCGGCTAGTGTTTTCTGACTATTTCGACCCTTCCGGACGCGTTGGAGCACTCCAAACGACCATACGGTTAATAGAAATAAAATTCACTTTTTAATTAAAAAATATAAACCTGATGCTACTGTCACACGCGTCTCAATGTAATTTCCAAATTGCCGTATTTCAATCTCACGACAAATTTCATACTTCAATATTCATGTATAATCATATATGCACATTATATTCAAATACCAACTCGCATCTCGCTAGTATTTTAATCCGGATTAATTTTCAATTAATACGCATTTAATTTAAT
The DNA here is from genome assembly GCA_949130495.1 of Sambucus nigra. Lineage (NCBI taxonomy): Eukaryota > Viridiplantae > Streptophyta > Magnoliopsida > Dipsacales > Adoxaceae > Sambucus > Sambucus nigra. The sequence goes on along the minus strand of OX422219.1, from coordinate 328,815,946 downwards.
TAATCCCATAAATAAATATCACAAAAATACGGGGTATTACATACTCCCACCCTAATAACTGAATTTCGTCCCGAAATTCAGAACTAGAAAGTACCTGGTAAGAACAACTTTGGATAACGTTCGCGCATCTCATCCTTGCGCTCCCATGTGGACTCCTCAACATTATGATGTCGCCACTGAACACGCACTAACGGGACTATCTTTTACCGCAGTTTCTGCTCACTTCGGTCCAAAATAGCAATCGACCCCTCCTCGTAGGAGCTATCGGGATGGAGATCTATGTCCTCCAAAGCAATGTGAGAATGAGCCAAATCATCTTTAAGATATTTCCTTAGCGAGGAAATATGAAACACATCGTGAATCCGATGCAAATGCTACGGTAACCCAAGCCTATACGCAACCGGTCCAATCCGCTCAATAATAGGAAATGGTCCCACGTATCTCGGTGCCAACTTCCCTTTCTTCCCGAAACGCATAATCCCCTTCATAGGAGATACTCTGAGCAAAACTTGGTCCCCCACTTGAAACTCCCTGAAGAACCTCTTCGCATCATCATAGCTCTTCTGCCGATCTTGAGCTACCCGAATGCGACTCCGAATCAATTATATCCTCGCCGAAGTATCCTGAATCACTTCCGTCCCAAGCAGTTTGTTGTCCCCCACCTCCAACCAACATGCTGGGGAACGACAAGGTCTACCGTACAATGCCTCAAATGGAGCCATGCCAATGGTGAACCGGTAGGAGTTGTTATAAGCAAACTCCACCAGTGGAAGATACTGCTCCCATCCACCCCCAAAATCAATGATACTCATACATAGCATGTCCTCCAACATCTGGTTTGTACGTTCAGTTTGCCCATCGATCTGCGGGTGATACGCCGTACTCAACCGCAATTCTGTGCCCATGGCCTCCTGAAAACTCTCCCAAAACTGTGAAACAAATATCTTGTCTCGGTCAGACACGATATTTAAGGGCACACCGTGAAGTCTCACTATCTCTGAAATAAAGAGCTGGGCATACTGTTCCGCAGTGTAGTCTGTCCTTACAGGTAGAAAATGAGCGACTTTGGTCAACCGGTCCACAATTACCCAAATGGAGTCGTGACCTCTCTGTGACGTAGGCAACCCCGTGATAAAGTCCATGGATATGCTCTCCCACATCCACATCGGGACCTCCAACGGATGTAGCAGTCCTGCCGGTCTCTGATGATCCACTTTTACTAACTGACAAGTGGCACATTTAGAAACAAACTCGGCAATATCTCTCTTCATCCCGCTCCACCAATACTGTCGTCTCATGTCTTGGTACATTTTGTCCCCACCGGGATGTACCGCGAACCGTGAGCCGTGCGACTCTTCCATCACCGCGTGCCGCAATTCCTCCCCTTCCGGAACTACCAATCTCCCATTAAAGCGTAATCCTCCGTCTGAGCTAACGGTATAGGACTCGGCTCCCTCTGCTAATAATCGAACTATCTGCTCCTGACAGAATGAGTCATTTGCCTGTGCCCTTACTACCTTCGTGACAATCTGCGGTGTAACGGTCATTACAGACATGAACGATCGGGCCACTGCATCCTGGTGTCCTAATTCCTTCCATTTGGCCTTCCACACCCCTGCCACTTCATCTGCTGGCCTACGGCTCAACGCGTCTGCTACCACGTTAGCCTTCCCCGGGTGATACTGGATATCAAACTGATAGTCCTTCACAAACTCAAGCCACCTTCGCTGCCACATATTCAACTCCTTTTGCGTGAATAGGTACTGTAGGGACTTGTGGTCCGTGAACAATCAAAACTTTTCCCCCAAAAGGTAATGTATCCATATCCGAAGGGAAAATACAACTGCCGCCAACTCCAAGTCATGAGTGGGGTAATTCTTCTCGTGAGGCTTTAGCTTACGGGATGCATAAGCAATGGCCTGACTCTCCTGCTGCAATATACCTCCAATTCCTTGCAAGGACGCATCGGTGTAAACTAAATACTCAACTCCCGGTCTCGGCAATGCTAACACAGGTGCTGAGGTCAACTTATCCTTCAATTCATCGAATGACAACTGACAGGCATCACTCCAGATGAATGGCACACCCTTACGAGTCAGATGTGTCAAAGGACCTGCTATCTTCGAGAATCCCCGAATGAACCTCCTGTAGTATCCTGCTAGGCCCAAGAAACTACGAATCTCTGTCGGTGTCGTGGGTTGTCCCCACTCCCTCATCGCGGATACCTTCCCCGGATCAACAGATATTCCCCGCTCGGAAATAATATATCCCAAAAACTGGACCTCTTTTAGCCAAAACCCGCATTTCTCATATTTTGCATACAGCTCGTTCTGACGTAGTGTCTGCAAAACTTGCCTCAAATGCTCGGCGTGTTCCTCATTTGTCTGGGAGTAAACCAGAATATCATCGATGAAGACAATGACAAACTGATCTAGGAAATCCCTGAACACCCTATTCATCAAGTCCATAAACACGGCTGGAGCATTGGTCAAACCAAAAGGCATAACCCGAAACTCGTAAGATCCATATCTCGATAAGAATGCAGTCTTCGAGACATCCTCTTCCCTGATACGCAACTGATGGTATCCCGACCTCAAATCAATCTTTGAGAAGAAAGAAGCTCCTCTCAACTGGTCGAATAGGTCATCGATTCGAGGCAACGGATACTTATTCCGTATCGTGACCTTGTTCAACTCTCGGTAGTCCACACACAATCTCAGTGAACCATCTCTCTTCTTCACAAACAACACAGGGGCACCCCACGGTGAAGTACTCCTCCGTATAAACCCCTGACCCAACAACTGCTCAATCTGATCCCGTAACTCCCTCATCTCAGCTGGAGCCATACGATACGGTGCGCGTGCTATAGGTCTCGTACCTGGTAATAAGTCTATGATAAAGTCTATCTCTCGACTGGGGGGTAGGCCTGATATCTCCTGAAACACATCTGAGTACTCCCTGACAACTGGGATTGAATCTAAAGGAATCACAACCTCCTTAGAGGTATCCTCCTCTACATAATACAAATGAGCGGTCGAACCTCCCTCTGGGCGAGGCATCGCCACTACAAACATCTCTTGCCCCGGAATGGCAAAAACAATGCTCCCACCGAAGTAATCAATCATGGCTCTATAATCCGCGAGCCAATCCATACCGATGATCACATCGTGAACATGCATATCTAATACCAACATGTCTGCAGGTAATACCAAACTACCAATCTCTACCCCCACTCCCCGGCATATAAAGAAAATAAGTGACCCACTCCCCAATGGTGAGTCTACACACGTCACCGTGCTCTCTGCTGTGGCTAACAACCCTAAGGCTTTCGCAAAATGTGTAGCTATAAAGCAATGTGTTGCCCCCATATCAAACAAAACCCGACCCATAGTACCATGGATAGGAAACATACCCTCAATCGCGAGTGGTGCCTGCAGAGCTGCTACCTGGTGGACGTTATAGACACGTCCATACTGTAACTGTCCCTGTTGCACAGGAACTGCTGGAATGGCTGGAAGAGCTGGCACCTGAGCTGAAGCTGGGAGGTTTGGCAGAAAAAGTGGCCTCTGTGGCTCATGTCGAGCACCCTGCTGCTGCTGCGGGGCCCTGCCCCTATCAGGACAGTCCTGGCGTTTATGGCCAGTCTTGCCACAAACGAAACACTTCCCTGGGAAGTTTCCCCCTCTCTGCCCCTGCTGCCCTCGGCCCTGGTGGCCATTACCGTTCCTCCACTGGCCCTGCTGAAATTGCTGTTGACCATTCTGACCCTGCTGGTTCTGGTGGCCGTTCGGACCCTGATGGCCCTTCCAGAAACCTCCCTGTCCGTGCCTGAAATTTCCAGACCTGAACCTCTTGTTATCCCCCTGCTGGGAACCCTGGTCGCCCTGTCTCTGCCCTTGAACAGATTGTGCCCCACTGGCACCATTCCCTCCAGTCCTGCCCTGATGGCTGGACACTCCCGATCGCTTGCCCTCAGCCATGTGAAAGTGGTGATCCTGGAAATGGAGCAATGCAGCGTTAACCACATCAGAATAAGTGGCTAACGAGAGGTTCCCTAACAAGTGCTGACGAATCCTCCATGTCAACCCGTCAGTAAATTTCTGTATCTTCTTCTCCTCTGTCGGTATCTCATCCGGAACAATGTTCAGAAGATTAGTGAATTTGGCCTCATACTCGACCATAGTCTTACCCTCCTGTCGAAGGCTCATCAACTTCCTCCTCATTTCCGTATGAACAGCTGACGGAAAGTACTTGCAGTCGAACCGCACCCAGAACTCCTGAATAGTGATAGTGTCCCTCTCCTCCACGGTGGTAATAGACTCCCACCACTGCAGTGCAGATCCCACTAGCTTAAAGGTAGCTAGTATCTGCTTCTGAACCTCAGTGCACTCATACATCCTCAAATGCCGCTGAATATCCTTCCTCCACTGACTCGAAACTACGACATCGGAGCTACCTGCGAACTCCGGTGGGTGTGCTTTCTGGAAAGCATCACGAACACATTCCCAAGCAGACGGGAATGCATGTGCCTGAACCGGCGTGGCTACTGGCGCCTGAGCTGGTGCCTGCTGAACTACGGCTAGTGCGGCATTTACCGTCTGGGCCACAATGGCTGCAACCTCGGCGGCATTCATCGTGCCCTGAACTAGTGAGAGCCGTGGTTCTGGCGTTGCATTCCTGGGGATCCGTTGTGCACGTCGTGGAGGCATCTGAAATAAGAATGAAGTTTATAAGTTCGCAGTTATAAACTTAAAATAGCTGAAGAACGTAGCATATACAAAAGAATACAACAGTCTTAAAATATAGGGCTCTACATCAAAGAAAGCTCAGCGGAAACATAATAAGCCGTACAGATCCTAAAGGACACTAGAACCTGATGCTCTGATACCACCTGTGACACCCCGACTAATTAAATACTGGGTAGCTACTCCTTTATTAAATCAATACAAAATGCCAAGTTGGTTCAGTCAATAGCATCACTGTCGAAAACATTTTAATAATTACTAACCACCTATTATTTAAAAAGTAAGTGCCAAATTTTAAGTTAAGTCTGATTAACATGCAGTAAAAGAATAATGAAAGAATAACAACTATTCACTATAATGAAGTAATGAATAACCAACAATATAAATATAAATCCGGAGGAAAACTCCTCACAACAATCCCACAACTGAAAAATAATACGACAAGTCTGAATCCTGAATAATTACATGCCAGAAGTCTGAATAACTGAAATAAATGAAATGTCTCTAAAAGAAATGGGCGACATGCCCTACAACTGATAACTGAAGAATATCGAGTCAAGATAGATGAAACGTATACAAGCAAAGTCCTATAACTTCCACAAACAGCTACATCTCATCACCTGAATGAGAATCCTAAGCATGGTGTCCTCGTGGTTGGGCACCTAAAATGGTTTTTACAAAAATAGATTTGAAAGCAAATGGGTCAGAGCCCGAAAGTGGAAATCATTTTAAAAACAGCAAGTGTTTTAATAACATTAAAACATTAAATGAAAAATACATGTTAGGACGTGCACTCACATGAAATTCTCACCTCTCGACTACATGTGCACTCCTAACGTACCGTAATCATCTATAAGACATCCATATCTAACCAAACCGTAATAAGTTCTACCCCTTACTACTCGATTCCCATATTACATTCTAACGTTATCAAATAAATAGAGGGCTTTACTTACTCTCAGATTCTCAATTAGAAATACCATTCACTATCAGTTAACCCGTTTTGTTTTCTCAAATCATTACCATAATATTATTCACAATACCAATCATGAAAGTTCCCATTAATTAAGTGTATATTATTCACATCATAAATATACAATACAAGCACCCCGAGACTAAGCTGCGGTGCACACATACTCTGCTATCCATCCCGGTACATCACGTACATAAGGATCACGTATTCCGAATCTCTCACGAATCGTTCTCAGATAACAACATCACAAATAATGGAGGCGAACACAGTCACATCACATGGGTCACGCACATACCTGCGCTCCCATGATCAGCAGACTTATTAACATCCCAATAAGTCCTTCTCTGACCTATGTTCATCGAGGTAACCAATCTAAATCCGGGCAATACAAGGATTAGAAGGCCCTAAGCGAACGTAAACCTCCCGTGATAGCAAGTATGGTAGGTATGTCATACACATAAAATCAATACATATACTAAGTATTCACACATCTTAGTAATCACCATAATATATTGGTGGTACACTTCTCATTTTCGTACCGACATATAATACTACAAAATTTATATGTTCTCGGTTAATATAATAAATTAGGTCGTCAATAGTTCTCGCATCGTAATCGAAACTCACGTCCTACTTCACATTTTCCCTTAGGTTCAAACTACACTTCTAGGTTTGACTCCTCATTATATCCCAAACATCCCAAATATATCAATTAATCATCAAGGGAAGGTTATATCTACATATACACAAGGTTACGGGACGCTCGGGATCGAAACAGGCTAAAAAGCCTAAACTGTCAACTCGTTAGAAGTCTCGTTCGAACGAGGCTGTTCAAACGAGAGTTCGTTCGAACGAACTGGGCCTCTTAACGAGATCTCGTTCGAACGAAAGTCTTCGAACGAACATCCCTCTCGTTAGAACCCAAATTGTCAACTCATTAGAAGCTCGTTCGAACGACCTGGGTAGGTCTTCTAACGAGTGGGCAGATTTCAAGCCCAGATTTTCCAAATCTCGTTTTTCCAACTTCTCTTCACCTCTAACCTCATCTAAACATTAATCTAATGATTGTTCAAAGCTACTAATCATCCCTAAACATGTTTCAACCGTATTACATCATTAATTTGGGTTCAAATCACCCTACTACATCAAATTATCAAATCTCCAACATTTTTTCCCAAATAACATGAACATGAACCCTAAAACTTATAGATCATCAATGGGCCTAATTAAATCCGTTTTATTTCATCCAAGGTATTATTATCATAAGAATAATCACCTACATACAATTCTACATGCAATTCCTCATCAATATGCAAGTTTCAAATTCCAAGTTTAATGGGTTTTCATCTATCTCCCAAACAAATATAATTATAACAAATTCTTACGCGTGGAAGAAGCATTCTCTGCAATTAATTGAAATTAAACCACTTGCCTTAAGTGTATCTCTGGATTTGATGACGAATCTGGTGAATGGTTCTCTCTTTCTTCTGCAGAATTCCTCCTCTCTCTCTCTCTCCAAGCTTTCTTCTCCAAGTAACAATGGTGGCTAGGGTTTTTGCCTAAGGAACTTTTGAAACAACTCTAATAAGCCCCGTAGTCCAATAAGTCTTAAGATGTGGTTAGTGGGTTTAGTGGGGAATTACCAAGTCAGCTTTTTAATTCCCAATTTTCGTAGGTTTTAATTCCCAAAAATCCAAAATTACCAAACTACCCTTATACGTTGCCGGTATGGCCTAAAAATGCCCCGGGACCCAAACTAAACCCCCGGCTAGTGTTTTCTGCCTATTTCGACCCTTCCGGACGCGTTGGCGCACTCAAAACGACCATATGGTTAATAGAACTAAAATTCACTTTTTAATTAAAAAATATAAACCTGACGCGACTGTCACACGCGTCTCAATGTAATTTCCAAATTGCCGTATTTCAATCTCACGACAAATTTCATACTTCAATATTCATGTATAATCATATATGCACATTATATTCAAATACCAACTCACATCTCGCTAGTATTTTAATCCGGATTAATTTCCAATTAATACGCATTTAATTTAATTAATCCCATAAATAAATATCACAAAAATACGGGGTATTACAGTTGTTTCTTGTTTGGATTTCGCTCTGCGAGACACCCCATGCATGAAACGCAGCGCATCATTGAAATTGGAGAGTAGTTTTATCAATAATAATTTTTGTATGCATGTTAATTATAAATTAAATCATATGTTTCTACCCAAATACATATGGGTAACTTATTAAGATTTATAATTGGTTAAATTATAAACCGGAATCCATTAAGCCTAATATGGCATATATGTTGGTAAAAATAATTAAGTGTATTTAGAAAGAGTGGGTTCTGGGGTTAGGGTAGTAAGGCAAATCTCGTGGGTGTAGGCCAAGTCTATTACAAGTTAGGTTGTCCTTATAATTGGGGTAATTTAACTAATAAAATTGAGGACGCGAATAGGTACGCGCCTTTAGATGAGAGGTGAGTTGGGATTCCACGAGAAAGCGATTCCACTTTATTTATGAAATAAGTGCACCGATATTTATTATGCACGGTTAACACACTTGCTAAATATTTTTCACACTCGGGCTCTGACCCGTTTACTTTTCTTTCCTGCCTGTATATATATATTACTATAAGTATCCTACCGCATGGATGTCAGATGACCTTCTATCCAGAGTCTTGGGAGCCGTGACATGTGCGGACTGTTGCGGGATGTATCTGGTAGTCGCTTCCTCCTTTTAAAATTCTAGGTAGGATTCATGTTTTATATCGGGTTTGTACCCAAGGGATATTTATATACATATTTATATCTATTCCATTTCAGTTATTGTATCGGCTGTGACCCGACAGCTTATTCGGGTTTACTTCTTTGTAGTATATTCAGTTGTAGTTATCTATTTCATGTTTATTTCAGCATTTCTTTTATCGTAGTCCTTTCTTGCATCTTTCTTTCCTTCATTCGCAATGTTGGGTTGTGTTATGTTGCATGTTTTAATTTATTTTAGCATCTCGCTTATATGATATCGGGTAATTAGTCCTATATTATGTAGTACCGACAGTTGATGTTGAGACTGGACCATCTGAAAATCCTGATTTAATATAGTATAGGGATGGCCACCGGTTATTATTTTAAGTGGGGTTTTAGAGAGGGTATCAGAGCATCAGGTTCTAGAGTCTTTAGGATCTGTGCGAGTTTTATGCGTTCTTCCGTTAACGTTCTTGATATAAAGCCCTACAATTAGGACTGTTGTGTTCACTGCGTTGTTTTCTTCTGTGAAGTATATTCACTTAATTGGCGTTCTGATTACAGTTGCTCTTGTTTCGTTCCAAACATCGCCTAGATTTTGTCGTCTAGGAAAGGATAGGATTAGAAGTACAATACCCGTAGCATATTTTGGGTACACTTTAATCGGGGGTATTTGTTTTCCCCGATTCCGGAGGAGATATTGAGGAGATTTCTAGCGGTGGTGTGAGGTGATTTATCGACAGTTGAGTAAGAAATGAAAATTATCCAAATAGTGAATCTTGGGCTTAGTAAGGAAAATCTGAGGAGAGGTTAGTGTAGTCCTTGGGAGGTTTAGGTTGAGAAACCCGTTAACCTTCGTTAGGAAACCTGGTGTTGGTGACTCTTACCGATGTGAGGAAGGTGTAGTTATCCCAATATCAGGAGTATTGCCTTCTGGGAAGAGAGAGAAAATTTGGAGACTCGATTTCATAAGTAGGACTGAGGGAGTTTTCGATTGCTGCAATTGCATTTTGTCCTTCAAATGGTTAGGAAGGATTTTGAGGAAGATGTTTATCTTGTGGAGAAATAGGTTTAGGAATAATGATTGTCCTGGAAGGAGTAGAGGATTTTAAATAAGGATCCAGGGATGAAGTAAAACAATTGGAGTTTGTTAAGTAGTGGTTATAAGACGATTGTCTTATGGGTAGGTTAGGGCGCATAATTGTAGTGTTCTAACGAAGGGAGAACTTATTTTATGGAAAGGTGTTGATGTGATGTAAAAGAATTTTTATAGTTGAGAAGTTCAAGTTTGGTAGCTCTATTTTGAGTGGACAATTTAGCTCATAGTTGTGCTAGTTTTTGTGACACCCCGACTAATTAAATACCGGGTAGCTACTCCTTTATTAAATTAAAACAAAATGCCAAGTTGGCTCAGTTATTAGCATCACTTTCGAAAACATTTTATTATTACTAACCACCTAGTATTTAAAAAGTAAGTTGCCAAATTTTAATTAAAGTCTGATTAACATTCAGTAAAAGATTTAATGCAAGAGTAATATCACCATTCACCATAACGAAATAATAGAATAACCATCACATGATATAAATGAATCCGGAGGAAAACTCCTCACAACAAATCCCACAACTGAAATAAGTAACGAAATACTGAATACTGAATTAATACATGCCAAAGTCTGAAAAACTGAAATGGAAATGTAACTCTAATGGAACTGGGAAACATGCCCTAAAACTGAGGAATACTGAACATGGAATCCAAATGATAGAAGCGTCTAAAAGCAAATCCCTGTAACTTCCACAAACAGCTACAGCTCGTCATCTGAATGAGTATCCTATGCATGGTGTCCTTGTGGCTGGGCATCTAAAATGGTTTTACAAGAAAATAGATTTGAAAGCAAACGGGTCAGAGCCCGAATGTGGAGATATTTTTAAAAACCTGCAAGTGCTTTAAAAACATCTAAAACATTAAATGCAAAGTACATGTTAGGACGTGCACTCACATGAAATTCTCACCTCTCGTCTAATTGTGCACTCCTAACGTAAGTACCCATCTAAAATGACACAAACCACTAGCTAAGTGACATCATATCTAGTTAGACTGTCATAGGTTCTACCCTTATTACTCGGTTCCCATTAACATTATAACGCTCGCAATAAATAGGGGCTTAACGTAAATTCAGGTTCTCACATAAAAGTAATACAACTCATATAGATCATCCCTTTTGTTATTCCATAGTTATGCACACAATACCATATGAAAGTTCCTAGTCTATTAAGTGTATATTTTCCACAACATGAATATACAATATAAGAACCCCGAGACTAAGCTTCGGTGCACACATACTCTGCTATCCATCCCGGTACATCACGTACATAAGGATTATATATTCCGAATCTCTCAGGAATAGTTCACAGATAACAACATCACAAATAATGGAGGCGAACACAGTCACATCACACGGGTCACGCACATACCTGCGCTCCCACGATCAGCAGACTTATTAACATCCCAATAAGTCCTTCTCTAACCTATGTTCATCGAGGTAACCAGTCTAAATCCGGGCAACACAAGGATTAGAGGGCCCTAAGCGAACGCAAACCTCCCGTGATAGCAAGTATGGTAGGTATGTCATACATAAATCATATATCAATACTAAGTAAACACGCGTCTTAGTAATCACCGTAGTTTAATTGTAGTACTTATCGCATTCTCGTACCAACTTAATATATATACAACTTATATAATCCCGGTCCACATTTATACGCGCCATAATTTATTCTCACGTCGTAGTAGGCACTCACGTCTCGACTCAAATGTCTGTTTGATTTGATCCTTACTTATATAATTTACTCCTCATTATATCCCAAATGCCCCAAGTATACTAATACACCATCAAAGGAATGTTATCTCTATCCTTGAACAAGTTTACGGGACTTCCAAAATCAAAACATGCCAAAAAGGCCTAAACTGCCAGCTCGTTAGAAGTCTCGTTCGAACGAGGCTGTTCGAACGAGATTTCGTTCGAACGAACGAACTGGGCTATCTAACGAGATCTCGTTCGAACGAGATTATCGAACGAACATCCCTCTCATTAGAAGACCAAACTGTCAACTTGTTAGAAGCTCGTTTGAACGAGCTCGTTCGAACGACCTGGGTAGGTCTTCTAACGAGTGACCAGATTCAAGCCCAGAAATTCTATATTCGTTTTTTTCACCAATTTCTACACTTCTAATCTCAACCAAAATTCATCCCAACAATGTTTTATGGTCTCTAATCATCCCTAAACATATCAAGGTTATATACAAACGTATTTTAAAGGGCTAATTCATCCTAATCATCATCAATCCATCAAATCTCTACACTTTTCCCCAAATTTTCAAGAACATAAACCCTAAAATTTATGATCATCAATTTACTCAAATTAGATTCGTTTTTGTTACATCCAACACATATTTACATCAGGGTAATCATTTCTCTACGATTCTACATGCAATTACTCCTCATCATTCAAATTCTAAGTCCAATTAAAATGGGTTTTTATTAAACTCTCAAGAACAATTTGATTTATGTAAATTCCTACACATGGAAGATGCATTCTATATAATAATTGAAATTAAACCACTTGCCTTGATTCAATCTCTAATTTTGATGATGATTTGTTGAAGTTCTCTCTCTCTTTCTGCAGAATTCCCTTCTATCTCTCTCTCTCTAAGTTTATCTCCAATGGTGGCTAGGGTTTTCTTTGGGAAAGTTTTGGAAACCTAATTTGATAACCCCCGTAGCTTATTGGGTCATTAAGGGTTGGTTAGTGGGTTTAGTGGGTCAATTCCCAATCAGATAAAGACTCCTAATTTTCGTCACTTTAAATTCCCAAAAATACCAAATTACCAAAATACCCTTTATGTTGCCGGTATGGCCTAAAAATACCCCGGGACCCAAACTAAACTCCCGGCTAGTGTTTTCTGACTATCTCGACCCTTCCGGACGCGTTGGCGCACTCAAAACGACCATACGGTAAATAGAATTTAAATTCACTTTTATAATTCAAATAATTATATCCTGACGTGACTGTCTCACGCGTCCCAATAAAATATCCAAATTTCCGTATATCAATCTCGCGACAAATTTCATAATTCAATATTCATATAACATCATATATACTCAATATAGTCAAATACCAACTCACATCTCGCTAGTATTTTATTCGGATTAATTCCCAATTAATTCTCATTTAATTAATTAATCCCAAAAATAAATATCGCCAAAAATACGGGGTATTACAGTTTTGAGAACTAGGTATTGGTTAGAGTGTTGTATTTGTTGAGGCCTTGTGTCCTAAACATAAGGTGTTTGTTTGGCGTGTCAGAAGACGCAGAATTTATTTATATTATATTATTATATAGGCCTTCAGGAAATATGTAATATATGAAAATCTTTTATAAAACCTTAACCCTGATTAAAGTAATCTCAATTCTCGACCTAGCTGCACAGTAGTGTATTGGGAGGGTTCTTTGTTTGGATTTCGCTTGCGAGACCTCCCCCGCACAAAGGTAGCTAGTGTCAGGAATTGAGGAGAGTTCAACCATTGGGAATTTTCAAACTTTTATATAATTAATTTATTATTATAGATTATAGTGGTGATAGTATATTATGATCTGAGGCTGATGGAGCCTCATTAAAATTCTACGAGTACAGCTCGGGTACGGGGTGTATGGGCACCCCAGGGTAGTTATTCGTTTTAAAAATCTATATGGTTCGACGTGAGGACTAGAAAGGATTCGGTATAGTGATCCTAAAGGTTGATGTAAGGACTAGATGAGATTGAGGTCCTGGACACATCTTAAATTTCGCGGGCAAAATTTCTGTAAGGGGGGAAGATTGTAACAACCCATGATTTTTTAGACTTAGAAATTAAATTTTTGGGAAAATAAAATTTAATTAAATTGGAGAATTCTAAAATTTGGGAATTGAGGTCCAAAAATAGAAAATGTTTCAAAGTATTCCGGATGATAATTTTGAGAGTACCATCGATCCCGGAAGGGTCGAGATAGTCAAAATGACTGTCATTGGGTTTTATTTCCGCTCCGGAATACTTTTAAGTCAGTTTGACTCGAATTAGAGTAAACGAGTCATTTAAAGTGTGTATTAACATTTAAAATTGGGTTTATTCTTTTAAAGGATTTAAAGGCTTACGGATTAAGCCTTCTCAATTGAGAGAAGAGAGAAAGAGAAAGGAAGAAGGAAAGAAGAAGAAAAGAATAGAGAGAGGAAGAAAAGTTTGGGATTTTCGGCCCAACCGCGACATCGAGGATGATCCAACCTCTACAAAATTGAGGCAAGTGTTTAATCTTGCTAAATAAGTTATTTGTGTATTTTATTTCATAATTTGTGGGTTAAAGAATTGATTTTTGGGTATATTTATCAAAACCTAAGGTTTTGGTTTAAATCTTGAAATTTGAAGTTTACACATGGATTTATGGAATATAACTTGATGAAACTAGATATAGGATGAAATTTGATGTTGGGAACATATTTGGATTCAGGAAAATTGGGTAGAAGTTGTATAATTTGGGTTTTGGAAGTTTTTGGTTTTGGAGAATATAGCCATTTTCGTGGCTTTCTGAACTGGCCGAATCGATTCGGCCCCACCGAATCGATTCACCAGATTGCAGAAGCCTCAGGTCTTTAGGGCTGAATCGATTCGCCCCTAGCGAATCGATTCAGAAGGTTGCAGAATCTCAGGTCCCTTGGACCGAATCGATTGGGATGGGCCGAATCGATTCGCTGTTGGGTCGAATCGATTCGTAGGGGCCGAATCGATTCGGAAACATGGCATTTTGAGAAATTTTCTTTGTGGTGATTTTAAACCCTTTTTGGTTGGGTTTATTGATTTGGGGTCTTCTCAAATGATGTAAGAGGGATGTTTTTGGAGACACATAAGGGGTTTCTTACATATTATGATTTTGGGACTCCTTGGGGAGAAATATGTCCTGGTATGTATTAGAGTTGTGTATAGAGATTTTGGGGATACCTCATTAGGGTTTAGAATCCTAATTACAAACCCAAAGTAATTATAGATACGATAGGAGGTTTATAACTCCTAGAGAGAGAGTTGAGAAGGTATGTTGGGAAATTATAGGCCGATATTCATATTGAATCCTTATAGCGATAGGTTCTATTAAGTTATAATGGGGGACTAATGAGAGAGAGGGGCCACGAATCCTTAGAAATGTTTAAATTAAGTAACAATTGGTAATGCGATAGGAGTAAGGGTTCACGAGAACAATTGAACCTTAGGCGAAATTTGGGAATGATTGGATCGTACTGTCAACTAGAATGGGAGGTAGTATAATTCCAGTTAGGATAGTGTATTTTTAATTGTATGGAAATAATCAGTGGGATTCCCATACTTGAAATAAAGTTGGGATATGTTGAGGTTTATAGACTATTATTATGTGCATATACATCAATAGTCGATACTAGTATTGGAGATAAATGGAATGTGTAGTGATTAGTACTTATACTAAACTTTGGGTGATAACCCTGATGTTGAGTATATGTGTATATATATGCATATGATTTTGGGACATTATTCATCATAGGAAAAATGATTGAATATGGTTCAAGTGAGGGATTGTATTCACATATCGAGGTAAATTAAATGAGTTTGTGGTGACGGCTTGTATATTGAGGATATTATATACTTATAGCTGAGTGTATATAGATATCTTATACATGTGAATGAGAATTAGTTTGTATACATATATAAAGATATGTGAATATATGTTTATATATCTATATAGATATGAAAATATGGATATATTTATGTTGTGGACATATGTGGTATGGATACTTAAACCGTATATGATGGCTTAATGTTTAATTATATGATTGGATCATATGGATGTATATATATTGTGCATGTGAATGATATATATACTTATTTGGTTAAGCATACCCCTCTCATGCTATCATTCGAAAGTTGCGCGCGTAGAGGGTGAGCATCCTGGCTAGAAAAGCAGGGTGTGGATATTCCCCAGGTCATAGTCGTCCCGTGTGTTATTATGTGATTTACATTTTTATATTTTTGGGATGAGACGTGGTGGGTATGTTTCGTCTCATTGCCGATTTGGAGCTATGACCACTTCTCGGGACATCGTGTGCGTGAGTTTACCACGAGATGGGTGTCGTTTAGTCCCACCATGGTGGCCCCAGTATTGCTATGTGAGCCGGGCACTGGGAAGATGATAGCATTGAATCAGTTTATCGGCACTATATATAGCCGGGTATTTATTTGTGCATGGCCTTTGCACATCATATATGGTATGTATACATGGTCATGGGATTGGATGATGGTGTGTATATATATATGGTTAGAATGAAATGCCTATATATATATTTTTATATCCTATAGATGAAAGGATATGGAAACTTTGTGGAGTACATCTTGGATGATTATGATGTACTAGATTGATGGGGGTTGATGTATCGCATTTAAGGAATACTTCGGTTACATCATCCCAAGGATATTATTGGAGATTTTTAGTTATTTCCATATTGTAGTTTAAAATTTAGTAGTAGTAGTAGTAGTAGTATATGGTATGTATGGCATTATGGATCTGTAGGATCGACATTATCAAGGAGTAGTGTAACGAGGTGGTTCCTTGTTTGGATTTTGCTTTGCGAGACACCCCACGCACGAAATGTAGTGCATTGTTGAGATTAGAGAGAAGTTCTGTCAATATTTATGTGTGGCATAATGGATCTCCAGTATCAACGTTGACAAGGAGTAGTGTAACGGGATGGTTCCTTGTTTGGATATCGCTCTGCGAGACCACCCACGCATGAAACGCAGCGCAGCGTTGAAATTGGAGAGAAGTTTTGTCAATAATAATTTTTGTATGCATATTAATTAGAAATTAAATCATATGTTTCTACCCAAATACATATGGGTAACTTATTAAGATTTATAATTAGTTAAATTATAAACCGGAATCCATTAAGCCTAATATGGCATATATGTTTGTAAAAATAATTAAGTGTATTTAGAAAGAGTGGGTTCTGGGGTTAGGGTAGTAGGGCAAATCTCGTGGGTGTTGGCCAGGCCTATGACAAGTTAGGTTGTCCTTATATGGGGGTAATTTAACTAATAAAATTGAGGACGCGAATAGGTGCGCGCCTTTAGATGAGAGGTGAGTTGGGATTCCACGAGAGTGCGATTCCACTTTAATTATGAAATAAGTGCACTGATATTTATTATGCACGGTTAACACACTTGCTAAATATTTTTCACACTCGGGCTCTGACCCGTTTACTTTTCTTTCCTGCCTGTATATATATATTACTACAGGTATCCTACCGCATGGATGTCGGATGACCTTTTATCCAGAGTCTTGGGAGCCGTGACATGTGCGGACTGTTGCGGGATGTATATGGTAGTCGCTTCCTCCTTTTAAAATTCTAGGTAGGATTCATGTTGTATATCGGGTTTGTACCCAAGGGATATTTATATACATATTTATATCTATTCCATTTCAGTTATTGTATTGGTTGTGACCCGACAGCTTATTTGGGTTTACTTCTTTGTAGTATATTCAGTTGTAGTTATCTATTTCATGTTTATTTCAGCATTTCTTTTATCATAGTCCTTTCATGCATCTTTCTTTCCTTCATTCACAGTGTTGGGTTGTGTTATGTTGCATGTTTTAATTTATTTTAACATCTCACTTATATGATATCGGGTAATTAGTCCTATATTATGTAGTACCGGCAGTTGATGTTGAGAGTGGACCATTTGAAACTCCTGATTTAATATAGTATAGGGCTGGCCACCCGTTATTATTTTAAGCGGGGTGTTACAGTTTACTCAGGGGTAAGGGCTGCCATGGTGGAGGGGTGGGGTGGAAGGGGTGTAAAAAATATTCTATCGACACAAGTGTCCATTGCCGCTGGCATGGATCAATTACACTATAGGAATTAAAGTGAATGGTTTGGTAGGTTTTTTTGTTAAGGTCTACTAAAAAGTCCGCTTTATAGGTCCACTTGTGATCCTCTCTCCCCCCCCCCCTCTCTCTCTCTCTCTCTCTCTCTCTCTCTCTCTATATATATATATATATATATATATATATATATATATATATATATATATATATATATATTAACACAATCGTACATACATATACATACGCTTAAACTCGCCTAAATCAATACTAAAACTAAAAAGGAAATGTTTCATGATAAAATAAATATATATACATATATACACGCTCATGCAGATAAATACACATATACTCACATGCGCACATATATATACACATACTCACACATGTACAACACACGCGCTCACACACACACACACATATGTGGGTGTGTGTATATGTATATGTGTATATATATACACACGCATAAACATATACTCACACACGAACATATACATACACATACGCGCACACATATAACAAATACATGTATATATGTACTTTAACACAATCACACATATATGTATACACATTTACACTCACACAAATTAATGTTGAAACTAAAAAGGAAATGATTTGTGATGAAATGAATATATAAATACTTGAATTCGTATCCATACATAAAGTCCCTCATATGGTATGCGCGCACGCTCACACACACACACATACACTTTTACATAATCGCACATATATACACACACAATTTATATACGTATATACATATACACACACACATTCATGCACATATATACACATAAACTCATATATACACACAGCGCACATATATATACGTATATGCACAAACGTATAACACATACACATTTATATAATGAATACACTACCAACATAAATGAAAGTTTTTAGTAACCTGAAATACTTAAATTACATATTTACACTAGAGTAATTTGGTAACATTATTGAGTAATATGTTAACATGTTTTCTTCTGATTCCATATGCGCTTGCAATTAAAGAACAATTAATCAATAAAGCTGAATTGATTCTAGGTACTTTCTTTATTCAAGTAATTTTACTTATCTTTTATTTTATGTATCATATTCTTAGATATATTTGTAACTTCTTAGTTAAAATATTGGGGTTATGTTCACCCTTTTCTTAAGTGGTTGTGGTCTGGGTGAAAAAAATTTGGTGGAAGGTCTTACACATTTGGTGTACACATAGTAATTTTAAAATTAATTCAATTAAAATAAACTTAAATTGGACATTTTGTGTATGATTTCTCACTTGCAAAACAATAATTATTTTAGGATTAATTAGATCCATTACCTATATGACTTATATCCATAACCTCCTTTTATATATTTTCTTAAGAAAAATGAGTCGCAATAATAATTAAGTTCAATAAGAGTACAGGAGGTTGTAATTGGGCCGCACTAAAACATCTTTTATTAGTGTACACCATATATAGAAAATTCATATTTACAAGTATGGGATTAGGAAAATTTAAAGTTTAACTACCTTATAAATTGTGGAGTTGATCTCTCGATGGCGTACATGTTCGATCGTATTCTGCTTTCCTTCCCATAGCACAGGGATGAGGAACTAGAGACTATATTTTTCCTTCATAGCCCTGATATGGCATTAACGTTGGTGAAACTATTATAAAAGGAAAAAAATATTCATCCATTATGGACACAGCTCAGTAAAGAGAGCATTCACCCAGATTGTGAGGTCTCGTAACATATGCACATTAAAAGTGAGATTGAAAATATGTTGAAATAAAGGATTCTGAATTCAAGTCACAGACCTTCATACATCAATCATAGATACGCATTCGTCTAGTTGACTACATGCAAATTTTCATAAATTTTTAAAAACTAATATCAATGGGATGGAATCAAACATATCGAGCATGTTTTTAAATTATTTAAAAGGTATATACATATATATAGTCATAAATACGACTATTTCACGTTTTTCGCTAATTTTTTTATTGTTGGTAATTTCGAGCAGTAATGGAGATAATTGACCATGTAACCGAACACCTCCAACTTGATCTTCTCCTACACACTAAACTCAATTCTCATCACCCATGGGTTAGCAATACTTTACTCCACTAATAGTTCAACATATCACTCCATTTGCGAGTAGTCAAACTATAAGATGGTTTCAGAGAGGATCATGTGTATGTTGACTCTGGTTAAAAGACTCTGTTAAAATATTATCAAAATTATTATATTTTCGAGTGAGTTTATTACTTAGTCGGGATTAAGTGATGGATAATGTTTTACTTGTGAATAACTTTATAATGTTGAAATTGTGTGGGAAATCTATTGACATCATAAGTTATTTTAATTTTAATTTTTTTTAGGAATAAATACATCTTAATTTATTTGGTTTTCTTTCATATTTATTGAATCCTCAAGTTGAATGAATTTGAATGTATTTGTTATAATTTTGTTGGGTTGAATGAATTTCTTGAATTATAAATTGAGAGTTCTTGTATCCAACAAGACCTTCATTTCAAACAATTGGTATAGTTGAGATGAATTTTAAAGACTATTTAATGGTTTTTCCCACAATATAAACAGTCGATGGGAGAGAGTAATTGAGTATCTGATTAAATATCCAGATAGAAATATTAATAGTGATAAGAGTCCATGTCCGTACAACCATTGTACGAACGCAAAATTAAGTCTTTGGAAGCTATTGAATTGCATTTACTAATGTGGGATATGTCCTTAGACTATGAGATACGTATATTCCATGAGGAAAAGCATGTACTACATGTTGCAGAAGAATTATCGAAACTTGACTGCAAAACGAAACCCCATCGGGTGGAAGTGGTAAATCATTCCCTAGCACATCGTCCTTTAACCGATCTAATTAATGATGATTATGGGGTCCACCATACTCAAACTCTCCAGACTATGGATACAAATAATGTCCATTATGACCAAGTCAATGAATAAGTTGATGCTGAATTACCCAAAGATAAGGAATAGACACAGTTCAAAGTCGATGCGTCTAGAACTTTGTATAAAATTATGAAGAAGATCACTCGGTATTATATGAAATGAGTGGTTTCCATATTTTGAAGGGTTAATTTAGTTTGTCGTGCAACAGTGTAATGAAAATTTTTAAGTGGTCTAAAGACATTCTCCGAAAAGAGAACACCTTATTAGATAATTATTCGACCATGAAGATGAACTTGAAAGGTTTGGGTTAGAAGTACATATCTATTAATGAAGTCGTTCGATTATATGTATAAGTCATAAATTACGTCACACAAAATCCAAAATCTATTTATTCCAAATTTAATCTTTATAAATTAGATTAGCATAAACATGTAAGATATAGAAACTAACCCATTGTCCTTTGGGAAGTCACAAGCATTCATCCTTACTAGAAGAAAGCAACACACGAACCCATTGTCCTTTGGGAAGTGAAACACTGTGATTCCTTCCTTAAAGCTCGAGCTTCCCCTTTACCTCCTTGACATATACGAACCACTTTGGTTGGCTAATGCCATACGGATTTGTCAATGCCGACTTTATCCACCTTTTTATTGACTTCATGACTAACCTAATGTGCCCAGGTCATTATCGACTTATCATGCCATGATTGTGTCCCATAGTCTCCTTAGGAAGTACCGTATTAAGTGATACATTCACTTTAAAATAACCTTCACCTACGCGAGGTTGTCACTATGCTTATTTACATGTTCTACCCAAACTAAACTTACGTGATGGCCACACCGGTCACTATTAGAATTCTAAGGGTTGTAAGTTCCATGCATGGCTACATCTCCTAACCCGTACTGATTTGGCAAGACATGCCAAGAACTAGTCCCTACCTTGTTAGGGCTATTCTAACTTTGCCGTCAATACACACCAATATTCTAATTATGCTTTGATATCATCCTTACGGTGTCAATTTCAAGTTTCCAACATGACATCATTAATCTAAGTTTTAAATGCATTTTTTAGTACTCCTCAAAATCAAGTATTACCTGCACTGGTCATCCCGTGACACTCGAGAATCACGACCAATTGCAACACGAGATCCCAATCTCTCTTAGAAGGTTACATCACCCATTATGCCAATTCGAATGACATTAGTTTGCATGTGCATTATTCGACTCTTTTTAAGCCTCGATGAATATCCAGAGATCATCACATGACTCTAAACACCACTATCATTGGAATGATAATACTCCACGAGACCTAATTTTATTCATTTCCTAAGAACGCAAAGCACACCCTACATTTAAGTCATCAAAACCAAATAGGATCTCATCACCTATATCACTCTCTCATCATAGGTGCACTTTAAAACTTTCTTAATATTTACATCATGACTATGAAACACTCGTAAAGACACTATTCTACAAGCCTTTACACATGTCATATTTTAACCATTGAACACCCCAATGCATCATAAACAGTCAACTTCCTTAAATCATAGTCACACCAAAATTGACTCACATCCAGCCATTACATAGGCCGCTAAAACGGGCTACGGTTTTTAGACAAACAACCTCAATTTCCCTTTTTATATGAAACATCGACATAGGTCTAACCTATGAACCCTTTCTCGAGATCCAATAAAGGTCTGACAACTTTCTTCATAACGGTTGATGCTTTAAACCATGCATAACCTATAACCCACGGGCTGACATTACTAAGTATTTTGGTAGGATACGGGATATTTTGTATAACCTATAAGTCTCTAGGTCCCGATCACTAATGTCGCTAAAGATCGTATTAATTAAATGTTACATCATACTTTACAAAAATACGTCGTAGAAGCATACATAGGTTCCACTCCCATGTCACTTCAACTTATCATCGTTACACACGTGACACATTTACCATCAATGGCTGATGGCTCTAGTCACATCTTACGAGATACACCAATCACCCAACCATTATAAAGGTACTCACTCACAAGGATAACATCCTAGTAACTAAATACTGAATGTACATATCCTTGAGTATTTATCAACATAGTTCTACACGCCCATCGAACTATTAATTACCTACGATATGACACTGACCCTAGGATCAAGATCGCCTAATCACATCATTAGCATTAATTACCTTAAGCACCGAACACCAAAATTTAATGCATACTTATCACAAATTACTACTACTTAGGCACGACATTATAGTCACAAATTATCCACAGTTGGATTATTAAAATTTGTGTCTATAATTCAATGGATGTCATTATACTCGATCAACATCTCAACAAACCTCTAATATCATTAAGATTTTACACACCAGTACCTTACACTAAAAACCACAATGTCTCCACTATTGGCTTACACAGACACTCACAGCTTACAAACATATCTAAATCAGAAGCACGAAAGAGATTAATGGCAACTGACAAGGTCGCATGTCACTTGGTAATGAATTACCTATTTTGCTAATATCTTTAACTCCACCATCTAGAACATGAACTGAAACCATTACCATTCTAGCATGACTCGGACAAAACTAAGACCAACATCTAAAGATCCACTACCGACCTTACCACGTCATTCACCAAAAGAACCTTGAACCTAGAGCTCTGATACCATTTGTAACGCCATGTTTCAGAATTATGGTTTACATGTGATCAACCCTATCCGACTCGAGAATTAAGTGTGAAGTGCAATGAAATAACCTACATAATGTTGCTAGTTCAGTTTTATTTAATTAACATTTCACTTTATTATCATGAGATTTACATTTAAATCAAGCTACGTGAGAGACCCGTGGGAAGATTCCCCGGGTCCAAGCATACAAGGATACTAACGTATAATAAAAAGAATACTTACCTTTGCAACGCTCTCAAAATACGAAACCACACCCAACTTGCCGTAACAAAGACGAGGGAATGAGTCGAATGCCCAGTGCGAAATTTCAACAACACAATATAGAATCGAATGAAATAAAGGAGACTCTAACATGTTATATTTACGTGCACATGAAAACTACCTTATATATATATATATATATATATATATATATATGTACTTACATGCATGAAACTGTTTTCATTCCAAAAAAGTTACTTCCACCGATTAATTCACCTTAATCTTGAAGAAGAAATTCCCTTTTATTTGACATGAAATTTATTTCTTGATATAACACTCCCTGTTAAATATTTTATAGAATACCCCTTGTTTCAGGAAAATTATTTCTTTTACCTAAATTTCCTTATTACTCATGCCAAATTTATCGTTGTGTTTTCATGAAAATTACCTTTCAACATATGCAAACACCGTGTTAGAAAATATTTATTTTTCTTTAAATATATTTCATAAACGCACTCTTGTGCCATTTATGGGTTTATCCTATTTAGATTTATTAACTACCCATTTAATCCCTTAACTTTACCATTCCTTTATTTTATGGACATTAATCATTTTTCACATTACTTGTCCACTTTATATTTTATTGGGACATTTATTAATTCATTTAAGTTAGGTTATTTTTTCACATATTAAACACACAACTCATTTCTTGATATGTTTCATTTTCATTTTTTCACGAAATCTTCTAATATACTCATACTTTAATGGGCTTCACACTGCTAGCTAGGCTACCATATGCTCTAGCTAGTGATTTGGGGTCTTTCACCCCGGACTTCAGGCCCTCCTTAATCATCCTGGTGTCTTCTGAGTCCATATTAATGTGTTTTTACATTTTAAAAATGTCCATATTACTAAACTTTCCGTTATTGAATGAAACCAAAACTAGGGATTTCACCCTAACTTGTGTTACACTTTAAAATCATCATTTCTAGTCCTTTACACACTTACATTGATTTTATCCCAAAAATCTCATTCATTTAAGACCAATTTGTGTAACACCTTTTCCAATATTTTTATTTCATAAAAATGTTCCACTTTACCTAAAATTATCATTTTACACATTTATTTCCAAACTTGTCTTTTTTCTCCATTTTCACAAGTGTTATTTCCCAAAACATCATTAAGTTACACACACTAACTTCTTAAGTAGTTTTAACTTAGTAACACTTAATTAACACTTTGGAGTAACAGAATTCTCAAATTTAAAAACTCTTTATTTCATTATTTTCTTTCTTTGAGAAATCATTATTCATTTAAAGACTACTTTATAAAAAAACACCCTTTCATTATTAGTACATATAGTCTTACCACCATACACATATCACATTTACAACACCGATTTAACACACTTTAAGGGATAAAAAATTTATTTTCTTTATTTCATGTTGAAACCTAGTAAACCTTTGTCAAACTTGTTCATATATTCATCATCAAAATACTACAAGTTTATATGCATAAGAAGATGGATTTTGAGTCCAAAAATCCTATTAAAAGGGTGTAACATATAATTTATTCTAGAAATTTCATAATGTTTGCACAAACGTACTTTTAAAGGAAAAAGACATTTTGTTTCTTTAGAACATGAATAAAATGTCCATTCATAAAAAATCATAATTTTTACATGAAATTATTTAGGGATTATCCCATAAAATATTTTCAACAAACAAATATTATTTAGAACATTTTACTCCATAAAATGTTTAGATTTCAAGAGTTTTTGAATCATAATATTTCCCTCAAAACCCTTGAAATCATTTATAAATCATTAACAAAAAAAGCCTAGGAAATTATCTTCTTAACACATATATGCATTACACTCTAACATGCAAAATAGAATCTTCAACTAAGAGTAGAGTGTTCCAGCTCTAATAAGGATCCAAAAATGGTTGGATGAGGAAGAAGGTGATGGAAACCCCCACATCCTAAGAGAAAAACATTTTGAAATCCTTTAATCTTCTATTCTTCTTCCTTAAAAATTGCCAACAACATCCCTAAATTTTGTAGCTTAGCTTAGTCGTGGAGGAAATGGGTGCATATTAATGTATGAAGGTGGTGGAAATGTGAGCCTATGAGGTAAAATGGTTGGGGAAGAAGATATGTCTTTACATGTAGAGAGAGAGAGAGGGTAAATGCCAAAAATGGTAGGGGAAACCCACTCCCACTCTCTCCTCTTCTAACCCACAAACAACCCCTCGATAATACCATATAAAAACTCACCCTAACACTAAAATCCTGATTTTGGTCATCTGGGCTCATAAGGAGTTGACACATCATTTATCAAAGGGCCCAAAACATGACAACACACGAGCATTCATATTTAAAATATTTTAGGTAGGTCTTTCAAACGAGAATGGGTCCTCGTTCGAATGAGATCCTAATCTCATTCGATCTCCCATTGATCGACTTCTAAAGATGTTGGAATATTATACAGGGACATCTTGATCGATCCTCATTAAAACCTAATTTCGAAAGACCTTAGAATTTTGTTTAAACCAACATTTATCCCGTTTGAATGAGAATGGCCCCTCATTCGAACCAACATTAATTTCGTTCGAACCGCTGATTTTTCCTACATACTCAATTTCTCATCACAACTTCCAATAATTTCCACCAATGTCACGAGAATAATTAAATGTAGAGATCAAATCCCATATACTAATAATCCAAATTGAAATAATTTTTCATGATTACAGACAACACTTGGGAGGGGTAAAATCCCGAGGTGGGCATTACACTCCACATCAAGATAACAAAGGAAAAGATATTTTAAAAGAAAATCAGATTGAGGACAAAATTTTGTCCGTTCAAAGTAAAAATGTGGATAGTGTAAAGTTTGAGAAGAATAAAAAAATCATTCAATCCAAAGTTGTTAAAAAAACCATTAAAGTAACGTTTTCAAAGAAAAGGGTTTGAAAAACAAGCTCCTACTTTTACACATCTTCCAAACTTTCCTAAGAGAGATAATATGTTTCAAAATTATCGAGTTCAACATTTTGAAGCAAGGAATGAAAAATTATTTAGTGATCCTATTTCTTCATGAGGGGTAAATTACGACAATATTGTCTTAAATTACAAAACGCTGAGCAATTTTCATTTTGAAAGTTCTAAAGGAAAAAAGATTTTCAAGGAAAGAATTTGAGACTTGATAATCAATTCATAAAACTTAATAAAGGAGATGAGTGAATTAAAGAAATATATGAGTGTTTTGAGAATAGAAAGTCAAGTGAAACTAAAGTGGTTGAGTAAACAGAATCACTTGTTTTGTATAGATTTTTAAATTTTATAACCATAATTTCTTTAAATCCAAATTATTGGTATTTCAATAGTGTTTGCTTACACCACATGACAAGAGAAAAATCTTGTTTTATTTATTTTGAGAGTTTTTTTTTATGTTGGTTTGGTTACTTTTGGAAATGGAAAGAAAGCGACGCTATTGGGAAAAAGGAACGAAGAGAATTTTGGATGATATCACACTTCACAATTTTAGTTGAAGAACTTAAGGAAAATTTTATTAGTATAAGTCGACTTTTGGAGGATGATCATTGTGTGAGTTTTTTCTAAGAAAGAATGATTTGTTAAGAATGAAGAAAATGGTTTTTTGATGAAGGGTACAAAAAATTCTGAAAATTGCTATGTTTTGGTGCATGAAAAAAAAGAGTGTTTGCAAAAAGGACGAAATTGACTTTGTTAATCAATGGGTGAACAATATAGATTTTTAAAATTAGGAAAGTTTTGAGCCAAATTATTTTTAATCAAGCTCAAGAAGTGTGGAGAGGGTTTCAAACATGAACTAATAAGAATTGTTCAATATTTTGTGAATAAGAATGATAAAAAACAAGTTTTTGAAAGAAAAAATGATTGTTGAATCAAGTGTTTTAAATTTTGATGGAGAATGTGTTTATTGAACGAAGTGCTTTGGATGTGAAAAAATATGACCAAGTTATTTTTAAAGGTCAATGTTTTGAAAAAGGTCAAAAGTATTTGAAAGAACATTCATAATATTACATTTGCAAAAAAAATTCACAAAAATGGTCATTTGAAAAAGGTTTTCTACAAGCATCAAAATATTGAAATGAAGTCGAAAGTTATTTTTAAGAGTCATTCTAAGGTGAACTGTCATGATAGTTATATTTGCACTTGTTTCCATCAATCCGATCATTGTAGAGATTTTTGTTTCGTCTTTGGAAAATTTTATATTGTTTCACATCTCCATGAACATGATTGGATATATTATTTTGAAAACAAATTGATTATGTTTTTTAAGGATGTGAATGAGGTTGCAATATAATGTGGAAAGGATTTTGTGAAAATAATTTTTTTTAAAAAAGGAGGCAATGAAATTTGTAAGCCTAGTGTTGTGTTAAGGGGTTTTTTGAAAAATATAGGTGTTTTGAATGTTAGTTTTCATGTTTCAACTTATAAGGATAAATTATATTAAATTGTTCATCCACCTCCTAATAATACAAGATAGATTCCTCCACACACTTGAATTTCTTGGTGCATGTCATATTTAGGATCATGTAATCTCATGTTTCTTATCATGTCCTAGGTTTCATTGTTTTAAAGAATCCAAAAACATGTTTGTTTACTTGAATTTTGATTGATTATATATCATTTTTCTTAAATGGTTGGTGTCATTTATATTGAGATGTTTGAGATTTTACTATATCACATGCATATTGGTTTGATTTTGGATCTATATTGTCTTGTGAAAGATTCTCATGTTTATCCATATGTTCCATGGTCATGGACATGCTTCGATAGATCTCCTCATGATATTTCTATGTTATTCATGCTATTCATGTTTCCCACACTTTACATTATTCATGTGATTTTGATTTTCCATGATATATTGGATAATGTTGAACTCTGGTGTTTGAGATTGAGTATGCTTACTCATTAAGAGTTGTAAGGACATATTTCTCATGTCCGTTATCTTACATTTGTATATGTTGTACGCCGCTACAAAAGGCACGTCACTTCACGATCTCACATGAAGGCCTCTATCCGAATTCTGGGAATCAAGCATTCATTATCTCCATCAAGCATCCCACTTATGCCTCAACGACTTCACATTCCACGATTTTAGGCACTTTATGCAAGTGGTACGCAAGAGAAGTCAAAATAGTGAAAGAAGGAAACATATGAAAGTTCAAGGGAATTTTGGTAATTTTACAACCACGATGCCACGAAGATACTGGAAGAAACGGCTCCTCAATCCAAGGTATGGTGAAGAAGTTATAGCCCTTTGAAAATGGAGAAAATTTTGAGAAAATCCTTATGAAGAATGTTGTGTGTTTTAGCCCCCAAACCAGCGAAGTTTCGCGAACCGAAGGGAAAATCGGTTCAGGGTACACCAGAACCGGTTCGGGGTACCTAACTCTAGCAAGAGTTCCAAAAATTTAAAATCCCTTTTGGTTTCCTATAAAAGAAAACTTCGGGGGATTTATTTTTCAAGACTTGGAGAGACATTTTTTAGAGTTCTTTTGGCTCAAGTCTTCATATTTTTGAGTCCCAAAAACTTATGTTTTGATTCACACATCATTCCCATATTTTTGTGAAGCCTTTTAAAACCCAAGAACACTACGTTTCTTTTGTTCATCTTTGTGGGGAGATCTCTACAACCGAGGTCTACGTGTCATTGCTGAGGGAGTCTCTACCAAGTTTTATGGTTGCGTGCCATTGAGGAGTATTGCGGTTCTTCCTTTGCTGATTCGATTGCGATCCATGTGGGTTCGCTGTGTGTGATTCATTGATGATGACAACGAACGACGTCTGCAGTTATTCGTGTGTCACTGTATTTCATTATAATCCGTGTAAGTTGCGATTTACTTATTATAATGAAATAAAATGTTTTTCCCTGCGGGGATTTTTCCTTAAACTTGTGTCGTATGATTTATCTATTTATGGTTTGACACATGCACACACGTAGTTGCATATCTAGGGGCTGAATTGATTTGGTTTCATTAGAAACTTGTGAATTAATTTAAATCGGTATCACACACCGTGTTTACACGTTTTACAAATTGGTATCAGAGTCGGTTACGCTAATTTATCACGTATTCTTATTTTCTACAAAATGGTGTGATATTGATTTTTTGAAAAATTAGTTTTGTGAAAAATCGCAATATTTCCAATGGAACGCCCATTTAATGAGTAGTCTATTTTTTAAAAAGTTCCCGATCGTGCTGAAAAATTAAAACTTTTGTATTTGAAACTTTGCAAAAGAATTAAAGTTTTTGAAAAAGAAAATTCTTATTTTAATAGTAAGATTGAATATTTTCAAACGTTTCAAACTCAAATAGATATTTTTCGTGAACACTTTGGTAATTTGTGTATTGATTTTGATTCTTTAAAAATTGCCAAAAAGGAGAGTGGTGAATGAGTTCTAGTTTTAGAGAAGGAATTGAAGGACTTAAAAAATTCTAGGCTTCCTGTTTGTGTCGTCGGGGATAAAAAATTAATCGATGATTTTACGGCACGGTGATAAACTGTTAAGTTTAATTGAAAATTTGAAAAATAAATCCTTGTGTTTGGAAGAGTCTAATTTGTTGCTTGAATCAAATATTTTGAATTTAAAAAATGATTTAATCGATTCAAGCAGGTTTGATAGTGATGGTAATGGCTCATCTTGTTATCATGCTTCTAGTGCCAAAGCCAAAGCCATTATTTGTTTTAGAGGGTCAACCGTTCCCACGGACATTAGAAAAGGTCAACCCGTAGGTGTCGTTCCACCCGTTTACACATGTTCATATTGTGGTAGGAAAGGTCACCTTACGCATTTTTGTTTGGATCTTGGAAAAAGTCCTAGGAAGTTTATGTCTAGTGTTCCCTTGGTTCCTAAATCCCCCACACGATGTTTCACATCTATTTGGGTTAGGAAATCACTTTTAGAGGCACTAGATTTTAGACAAGTTGATTCCCATTTGCTTGCACATGATTCTTCTCTTGCCATATCATATAGATGATTGTGTTTGCATGTTTTTCATACTCTAGTTGTGATTTCATGATATATATTTTCTAGTGTAATGACATGTACTTTTTGTATGTTTTATTTTTTTGGAAAAAGTTTGAAAAATACAAAAAGAATTTATTTTTTATAAAATTTGATTGAAAAATCCACAACGAGTTTTGTATTTTGTTTGCACCGTTTATGGATGAACATTTAGGATGACCGAGTCACAACATCATTTCATATTTTTCGTGTGACTATTTGATAGTGTTTTGAGACAATAGGTCAATTCATCCATGTGCTTTATAGTGTTTGGAGTCATTAAGATGTAATTAAGTGTTACTTCCTACATGTTTGACTCATGATTTCCTTTATTGCACACATACAAGGATATGTTTGGTTACTGTGTTTGTCTTATCACATGTTGGTTGGGTGTTTTAACTTCAATAATATCCTTAAAACGAACCAAGCGTGATAAAACTTGATAAGAAAGTTGTGCATGTAAGAGCCGTTTGTGAGTTTGTGTGCTTTGTTTGAAAACGGTGAAGGGCTACGGAAGTTTATCATTTATCCTTTGTGATTAAGCCGCCGTTTAAATTGAAACTAAAAAATTCAGGAATTTTATTATCCTGGGTCCAAAGAGATTTAAAAGAGCCAAACAAAATTTGAAGGCAATAAAAAGAAATTCATGGAAATTATGGGCCAATTAGGTTTGTGCACCAATTATGCAAAGTTTGAGGATTTAGTTTAACACCTCTCAAAGAAAATATATATGAGGGAGTTTAGGTGGATATTTTAAATGGGTTTGAACGTCCTTGAAAGTCTTGAAAAAGCGCTATATATTTTTGGACATTATTGGGGTGGAAATCACTTTGACTTTGATTTTTTGATTTGCATAATACGATGTGTTCTAAATTCAATAATTTTTACACCTAAGGATACTTTTGATTTTCATTAGTTAGGGGTACACGTATGCATATTTCACATATGCTTGATTGAGTTGATTTACATATCGAATGTGTTCACACCCATACATTCCATTTCCATGACTTGGTTGTTTGAGGTTAAATCCATGGTGTGATTTTATTTGGTATCTTATTTTTGTATTAAAAATTTTGAAAAAATCAAAAATAGTTTGTGAAGATTTTTTGAGTATCTCTTTGCAAGAGCGCATTTTCCATCTGATAGATACCTTGTTTCTAATATGGTGACACCCCGACTTTGCTTGTTTGATTTATTCTTCTCATTTGTCTATTCAGGGACATAATAAAAAGGGGGAGAAAGAATTATCATATTATGGAGGAGTTTTGAGATGTTGAGATTTATTTGAAGCCGGTATCTATGTTTATCTCATTTCAAACTCGATACATCACTTGGTATTTTCTTGATCTCATGTGTGTAGGTACTACATTGATGATCACTGAATTGCACACCCTCATGAGAAAATCTTTGAGATTTTTAAAGATGTGAAGAACAAACGATGAAGACTTATTCATTTGTACCTTTCCAGTTTTGGGTTCATCGGAGGGTAGATTTGTATGGTCAATTTGGTAATTGATAATTAGGATTTTTTATTTTGTACCGGCATAAACATAGGGGAGATTTGTAAGGACATATTCCTCATATTCGTTATCTTACATTTGTATATGTTGTACGCCACTACAAAAGGCACGTCACTTCATGATATCTCATGACGGACTCAATCCGAATTTTGGGAATAAAGCATTCATCTTCTCCATCAATCATCCCACTTCTACCTCAATGACTTCACGTTCCACGATTTTAGGCACTTTATGCAAGTGGTACGCAAGACAAGTCAAAAAAGTGAAAGAAGGCAACACATGAAAGTTCAAGGGAATTTTGGTAATTTTACATCCATCGTCTGTAGGTTCGGTCAACTGGAAAGTTGAAGATCTCGATACCGCGAAGATACTACAAGAAACAACACCTCAATCTGAGCAAGGGTGAAGAAGTTATGGTCCTTTGAAAATGGAGAAAATTCGGAGAAAATCCATATAAAGAATGTTGTCTGTTTTAGCCGCCAAACCAACAAAGATTCACGAACCGAAGGGCAAAATAGTTTGGGGGGCGAACCATTTCGGGGTACACCACAACCGGTTCGGGGTACCTGACGCTGGAAAGAGTTCCAAAAATTTAAAATTCCTTTTGGTTTCCTATAAAAGCCAACTTCAGGGGAGTTATTTTTCAAGACTTGGAGAGACGTTTTTTAGAGTTCTATTGACTCAAGTCTTCATATTTTTGAGTCCCAAAAACTCATGTTTTAATTCACACATCATTCCCATATTTTGGTGAATGCTTTTGAAACCTAAGAATACTACGTTGCTTTTGTTCATCTTTGCGGGGAGATCTCTACAACCGAGGTCTATGTGTCATTGCTGAGGGAGTCTCTACCAAGTTTTATGGTTGCGTGCCATTGAGGAGTATTGCGGTTCTTCCTTTGTTGATTGGATGATGGTCCATGTGGGTTCGCTGCGTGTGGATTCATTGCTGACGACACCGACCGACGCCTGTGGGTATTCGTGTGTCACTGTATTTCATTGTAATCCATGTAAGTTGTAATTTACTTATTATAATGAAATAAAAGGTTTTGCCCTGCGGGGATTTTTCCTTAAACTTGTGTCGCATGATTTATCAATTTATGGTTTGACACACGAACACATGTAGTTGCATGTCTAGGGGTTGATTTGAAGTGGTTTAATTGGAAACTTGCGAATTAATTCAAATCGGTATCACACACCGCGTTTACACATTTTACAAGAGTGTTAAGTGCGTTTATAATTACATATATACATATTTAATCTCAATTTGAAATTATAAATATCATTATTATGTTTCTCATACAAAAATTCAAAAAGATTTTTCATTTATTTTGCGTATTTTTTGATAAATTCCATGCTTAACATGTTGAAAAATCTATAGGATTACGTAATTTGGAGATATGTTGCTTGAATGGATGCTTTGATAGAATTGTTGAATGTGTTTTGTCAAAGTAAACTTTCCAAAAATATCACTGTAAAGATTGATTTTAGTTTGACTTTTATGACTTGAATTCTTGTAATATGGTATTACTTATTGTCATTTTTGCAAGACTTTGTAACTTTTAAAGGTGAAAATGAATCTTTCATGGGTTTTGCGGTGACAATTATATTCAACACAAATTAATGAGAAAGCGCAATCACCAAAGAGAATAGAGAATAAAAAATGCCAATCACTCAACACAGTATGTACGTAGTTCAGCAAGAATGCCTACGTCCACGGTGGTACTCTCAGTATTATTTCTATATATTTCGGGGAGTGTTTTACAGATAATATCATGCATACCTTTTGCCCCAAGCTTAGGGTTTGTTATATACATGATTTTTCTTGGGGAGAGGTGGTGTTAGACTCCCCCATGTCCATCTTCTACTCCTAAAATATCTCCTTAAGAGATTTTACGAGTATACTAAGTCATAATCGGATTCAGTTGAGATGCGAGGAGCCCAAACTTTGGGCATTTTCTATTGGGCTACTCGCCTGGGTCTGTGATAACTAATCGAGGTACCCACAATTGCCCCTAAATTTGTTGGGACACAATTTGGGCTCAATAAATTTAAATAATTTGTCATAATGGCTCTCTTATAAATTGTGTAACTCTTCCTAACATTGGAGTTCTTTACTTGATTTTGGTGGCATCCTACTTCAGGTCTCGTGCGATATGATTAGAAATGTTTAAATGGTCACTTGGAGCAGTATTTCCATATCGTCGTTTCAAGCTTCCTCATATTTTCTCACCCTTTTCAAGCTTTTGTTGTTGCGCCTTTTACCTTGCTTTCAATCTTCTTCGTTGTCTGAGCTTGTGATCTTGCGTCATCCAAGCCAAACTTTCATCTCGTAAGTCTCCTTTGCTCTCTCTCTATGTTTTTTCTGTTGAGTTTTCTTCAAATTTGTAATTAGGGTTTATGAATGGCGAAGATAGGCAATAGATCAGTGTCTGAGTTTTGGAAGTCCTATAATATTCCATACTGGGTAGAAATTGAGTGCGCCTCTGTCCCTAACAATGTTAGAGAGATAGAGGATGCTCATTGGATTCAAGTCTTGTTGCTATCCCAAGGGGTCCTCACTTTCCCTCCAAGCAATTTATTTTTGCATTTCATTGGTTACTTCAACATCGTCCCTGCACAGTTCTCACCAAATGTTTGGAAGATAGTTAATGGTGTCCATAGAATAAACCAACTCTATGGCATAAAACTAGGGCTTGCTAAAATATGCTTCTACTACTCTTTCTCACGAACAAGCTCTGTTCTTCTCTACCTCAAGGCCAGGAGTCCTGATAGGGTATTGGTAGTAAATCTACCTGATTCCCATAAGGATTACTGGAAAGAGGGTTTTCTTGCTAGAAATTAGCAATTTCCTGCCCATATTGAGGAGTCGAGGTCTGATAGGTTCATGGTCCCCTTTTATGGGGAGGAGTTTATAGGTAGGCTTAATTTTTGTTCTGCTCTTCGATTTTCTTATTAATATATGATTTCTCTGATATTATTCTTTCTTCTTTTAAACGAGGATAGAGAATTTGAAACCTGCCCTTAGCGAGATTCGAGCTGTCGAGATGATCAAATCTTGGAATATCAAGGAACCTTTGGCTGATGGTGAACATCCTCAGTCAGCTCCTTTTCTTCTGGAGTATAAGAATATTGGGTTTAGTTTCATCGCATGGCCTGTAGACAGCATCCCTGAGTTGGGCATCATTGAAGAAGCTATTGTGGACCCCATTCAGTTGCATAAGGAAGAGAGTAGCTCCGAAGGTGATAATAGAGGAGGTGCTGAAGGTGGTTATAGTGAGGTGAGCTCCAGTGATGAAGAATCTTCCATCTTGAAAGAGGTTTCAGAGGCTCAGGAGTCTTCGATTACATACAGTAGTTTTAGTGAGGAAGATATGGTTCCCCCCAGGAGGAATCTGATCTGTGATGATGATAATGATGACGTGCTTCTTGCTCATCGATCGAAGAAGCAAAAGTCCAATAGTGGGGATGTTGCCACCGGTTCTCAGTCTTTTTCTCATGAGTAGGAGAAGAAGAAGAAGAAGAAGAAGGAAGAAGAGATGTTAAAAAATAAGGAGAGAAAAGAAATGAGGAGAGAAAAGAAAGGAGGAGAAGAAGAAGGTTGAAGAGAGAAAAAAGGCGAAAGAGAAGGAGAGAGCCGAGAGGGAGAAGAAGGAAAGGGAGGAGGAGAAAAGGAGAGTGGAAGCGAGGATGAAGGCAAGGCAAGCTTTGGTTCCTGTCTCTGCATTACCTGAGGGGGCCTCTATTTCCATCTCTCCTCAGTTGGCTCCTGCATTGCTCGAGTGAGCAATTTTACTTGCTGATCGACAGAAGGCAATGGTGATCGACCAGTTAGCTCTGCAAGCGAGTCAGAGGCTAGACTTAGTAAGTCCATTTTCATTCTTCAATACTTGCAATATTATGTTCAATGCTTTCTTTTAATGCCCTCTTTTTACTTGCATTCGTGATCGAATTCGCTGTTCTCTACCGTACTTGCGATGAGCTGTTGAGTAGGAATGCGGATTTAAAGAAGTAGAATATTGAATTGAAGGGGAAAGGCATCAAGCTAGAGGCCAGTTTGAAGGATGCCAATAAGGCTGAGAAGTCCTCTGATCTCTCCTTTGTCGATGCTAATAGAGCGAAGGAGGCGACGATAAAGGAGCTAAATGAGCTGAGGCAGTCCTACGTCCTGGTCTGCACGAGCAAGCTGGCCGTGGTCGAGGAGAATAAGGTGCTAGTAGAGAAGATGAAGAGGATGGAGTCTGAGGCAACTACCATTAAGAAAATTTCATACAATTTTGGGTGGGTTGCTGCATATGAGGATGCTGATGCTCAGATAGGCTACATCAGCCGTCTGAACTTCAAGAAGAGCTGGAACAAGGCTCTTCTGGCTACCGGGGTGGATATTAACTCACCCTTGTTTGACGAGAATGATCCAGGCCCAAACCTTGTTATAGATGA
The DNA here is from genome assembly GCA_949130495.1 of Sambucus nigra. Classification (NCBI taxonomy): domain Eukaryota; kingdom Viridiplantae; phylum Streptophyta; class Magnoliopsida; order Dipsacales; family Adoxaceae; genus Sambucus; species Sambucus nigra. Next base: position 328,779,720 of record OX422219.1, on the reverse strand, counting down.
AGCACCTGCCTCAACTGTTGAAGGTGTTGCCCCTGCCTCCCAGACTGTTCCTATTGGTTCTCCTCATGCTCGGGGAATAGCAGTTGTTCCTTCTGAGGGAGATGCTCCTACTGCTGTTGACAAGGGAAAGCATCCCGCTTCCTCTGAACAAATTGAGGTTGCTAGCTAGTCTGCTCTTAGGACTTATCTGTATTTTTTCTTTATTTGTACTATTCTTTTTTAATTACCGATGTAATTGGACCACTTTATTTCAATGAAATCAAAGTACTTTATTTTCTGGGCATTGATTCTTTTGCTTTTTACTGCTTGTATGGCTTGTAGTTGATGGGTGAAGATGAGTATATACCTGCCACCTCTCAAATAGGAAGAATACTTGGTCCTAACGCGAGCGTCCAAGTTCGTCAAGCCTTCATTAGGATTTGTAAGTCTCTCAGGTCGAGAAATAAAAGCTTTAAGGATCAGTCTGAGCTCATCGCTAAACTCAAGGATAGACTCAGGAGATGGAAGAATTTGGCACCTCTGTCCAAGAGGAAGTAAATACTTTGAGGGCCAAGTTGCTAGATGCCTCCAAAATCAACCAAGTCGGAGAAGTTCTTCAACAATAAAATGAAAATCTGAGGAGGGAGGTGTCGCGACTCAGGGAGCATGCATCGAGCGTCGCACCTCAAGTTTTGCGAGGTTCCTCTTCATCGGTTGTTCCGCAAGCTGGCACAGGATTGAGCACCGACCCTTAAGCTTTGTGAGGTTCTACCCCATCGGCTGATTCGCGAGCTGGTACAAACGCAGGGGGTCCAGCTAGGGAGATGGACGATCTTCGAGAGGACATTCGTCGAGCCTACTTGATTATTGTTGGTATTTAAGGAGATGTCACATGGCTGAGGCATCTGTTCAAGAAAGGTCCTCGGAGAATATGGGATGATGGTTATGAACAAGGTTGGATAGATGCTCCGATGAGGCTGATAAAGTTTGAAGAACTTTCGTTTACTAGGGGATGGTTGAGTGCCCTCAAGGAGCTGTAAGTCCCAAGGAACTCATTACTCTGGTACCATTACGAGATCTCTCCTTTAACTTTAAGGCCTAATCCTTTCAGGAGGGATGACCACTCGATCCCAATCGATGATATCCCCAGGCAGCTCTTAGATCCAGATGCAAATGAGGTTGATGAAGAATTAGCTCCTCACCCGGACGATGGTCAAAGAGCACAAGTGGTTGATTATCTTGTTCAGAGGCCTCAGACTCATTAATATTTTACCGGATGTAACTCATTCTATAGGTAATGAATTAATGTAATATCGATGTTTTGGGCGATCTTGCTGACTTAACTCATGTTGTATATTCTCATTGTAAATGTGATGAAGTAATATAATATCTATACTTTGGGCGATCTTGCCGACTAAACATGTGTTGTATATTTTCATTGTAAATGTGATAAATTAATATAATATCTATGCTTTGGGCGATCTTGCTGACTAAATATGTGTTGTATATTTTTTACTTCATTTATTTCTCACTTAAATTTCTTGGGACCTTCGTGGCCGACTAGATTGGTAGGGTTGGTTTGTTGAGTGAGTGTCCTCCCATTCCAGTACGGTTATAAGATACCATTCTGCCTCACTTTACCTTTTAGGATATGTCTTCACACTTTCTTAGGCATATTTGTGGCAATGGAGAGGACACACCTGTCGTTGGATGTTCTATTCGATATGGTTTTTTGAACCAAACATAGTTTGGTAACTAATTTGTTTTTGGTTTAATTGCCTAAGGGTCCCCTATAGGGCTTTATATATTGTCAAGGCAATGCTAGGAGGTTGTTTGTGTTTTATAACGAAAATCTGAGGAGGGTGACAACCTTCTTCTATGCTTCGAGTAAGGTGCCTATTGCTTGGAAAATATGTGCAAGTTATAAAATTCCTAATAAATAATTAACACTTCATAAGATGCCATTGTCAAATAGTCTTTTATTAACCAGAAAAGAAATAAGTCATGAGTTGCCAATTCAATCAGGGTAGTAAAAGATAAATGAAGGAAAGGTGGAAATAGAATTTCTTCAGATTGGCAGCGTTCCAAGCTCGGGGTATCTCACTGCCTTCCAGCATTTCTAAGTGATAGGCTCCTTGTAGATCATCTCTTGTCACCTTGAATGGTCCCTCCCAGTTCGATCCTAGATTTCCGTTTGATGGTTTTACTGTGCTACCAAGGACTTTCCTTAGGACTTAGTCCCTAACCTGGAATGCCCTTGGATTGACCTTTTTGTTATAGTGTTTTGCGAGCTGTTGCTGATAGCTCACCAGCCTTACTAAGGCTAGTTCTCTGCGTTCATCAGCTAGGTCAGGTTTAGCGAGTAATGCTGCATCGTTCTAACCTTGGTCGACAAGGGTGGTTCTCATGGTTTGTAGACTATATTCTAAGGGGATGATTTCTTTCATTCCATACGTTAGTGAGAATGGGGTTTCCCCAGTTGCTCATCGTGGGGTAGTGCGGTCAGCCCACAAAATGTGTGGCAGCTCACTCACCCATGTGCTCTTAGCTCGCTCTAGTCATTTCTTCAGCCCATCGATCACTATTTTGTTGGAAGCCTCAGCTTGTCCGTTACTCTAGAGGTAGGCCATCGAGCTAAAATAGTGCCTGATCCCGTATTTTCTACAGAAATTTTGGAAAGGGCCACTCTCGAACTCTGTTCCGTTGTCAGTGATGATGGTTCTGGGGATTCCAAAATAGGTAATTATGTTTTTCCATATGAATCTCATCATATCTGCATCTCGGATGTTTGGCAATGGCTCTGCCTCGATCTATTTAGTGAAGTAATCTGTTGCTACCAACAGATACCTGCAGTTACAAGTGGAGGTAGGAAGAGGGCCTACAATGTCCATCCCCCACTATGCGAAAGGCCATGGGCTGGTAAGCGATCTTAGGTCACTGGAAGGTTGGTGGACTATAGAAGCGTGTAGTTGACATTTCTCGCATTTGTGAGCATATACTGCAGAATCTCTTTGCATATATGGCCACCAGTAGCCTTCCTTTATTGCTCGAAAAGCTAGTGACCTCCCACCGATATGGCTTCCACAGATTCCTTCATGGAGCTCGTGTAGAACTTGCTCGAAGTATTTCGGGTGAACACATTGAAGGTAAGGGCCAGTGAATGATTTCATGTATAGTTTTCCCTCAGGAGATAAATGAAAGTGAGCAACTTTGACTCTTATCTGATGAGCGGCCTTCTTATTGTTTGGAAGTGCACGATCTTTCAAATAGTCCCTCAAAGTGTCCATCCAACTGGGTGCTGAATCAATCTGGAGCATATGTTCCCTGTTTAGCAGCTCGTCGCTCTGGTTGATGCTTGGATGGGCGAGGAAGTCAATTGGGATTGTCGTCTTTAAGTCAAAATCGATTGCTGAACTTAGGGCTGGTAGGGCGTCCGCGTGGCTGTTCTGTCCCTTGGGAAACTGTTGGACATTGAATTCCTCAAAGCTGGATAATAGCTCCCTCGCCAAGGCGAGGTAGGCTGCCATTCTTTCGTCTCTTGTGTTGAAGTCCTTACTTATCTGGTTGGAGACCAATTATGAGTCGTCGAATACCTGCAGCTGCTTTACCCCCAATGCATGTGCCTTCTGCAGGACGACTAGTAAAGCTTCATATTCTGCCTCATTATTAGAGGCTTCAAATCCAAGACTGATTCCTTGCTCGAGGATTGTGTCTTCTGGAGTAACAAGCACAATGCCTACTCCTTCCCACTTTGAGTTAGAGGCTCCATCAATAAACAGTTACCAGACTCCTACTGATGGGTGATCTTCAATTTGCTTCATTGGTTGAAGCTGGTCGTAAGGCTGTTCGCTTGTGAATTCTGCGATGAAATCGGTGAGGACCTTCCCCTTGATTGCATTCTTAGGTTGAAATTAGATATCAAATCATCTGATATTGATTGGCCTTTTGGACAGTCTGCCAGACAGATCCTCTTTACGCAGGACTTCTTTAAGGGGGTGTGATGTGAGGACGACGATAATATGAGGTTCTAAGTAGTGCCTCAGCTTCCTCGAAGCTATCACTAGTGAAAAAGTGAGCTTCTCTAGTGGTAGGTACCACTGCCCGGGGTCCAATAAGGTCTGGCTCTCATAGTAAACTGAGTGTTGGACTCTTGATTTTTCGTACACTAGTGCATAACTGATGGATTGACTAGAGACGGAGAGGTACAGGTACAAGGGATCATTTTCTTGAGGTATAACGAGCAGAGGCGGTGAGCTAAGGTAAGCCTTGATCTCTTCCAATGCTTGCAAGCAATTTTGATTCCTTTCTATTGTCTTATTTCCTTTCTAGAGCTGGAAGAATTACTTGCATTTCTCAGAGGACTTCGAGATGAAATGGTTCAAAGCGGAGAGCATGCCCTTAAGCTTCTGCACGTCTTGTATCGTGCAAGGGGTTGTACCCTATTGATCACTTCGATCTGGTCCGGGTTGGCCTTAATGCCTCTCTCGCTAACCAAATATTCGAGGAATTTTCCTGACTGGACACCGAAAGAACACTTGCTTGGGTTGAGTTTCATTTGGTATGTCCTGAGGATCTCGAAGGTATTTGATAGGTCTGAGATATGGTCCTCTTTTTACTTGCTCTTGACAAGCATATCATCAATGTAGACTTCCATGGTATCTCCCATTTGGTCTTTGAACATATTGGTGACCAACTCCTGGTAGGTTGCTCCCGCATTGTTGAGCCCAGAGGGCATAACTTTGTAGCAGTATAATCTGATCGTAGAGATGAACGATTTATTTTCTTGGTCTGGTGCATAGAGAGGAATCTAATGATACCCTGAATAAGCATCCAGAAAACTCATTCTCTCGTGAGCTGCTGTGGTATCCACCAATTGGTCGATCTTCGGGAGAGGGAAACTGCCCTTAGGGCAGGCTCTGTTAAGGTTAGTGAAATCTATACAGACTCTCCATTTCTCATTGCTCTTTGGAACTAATACTGGGTTAGATATCTATTTATTGAATTGAACTTCCCGTATGGATCCTGCATCTAATAGCTTCTCTACTTCCCTTTCTACACCTTTGGCCTTTTCGAGCGCAATCAATGACAAACTGATAAAAAGAACTTTTTGTATATTTGTCGTTGTTGAAAAAGCTTTTCTAATCAAAACCTTATGTACCTACAAAGTATAATAAACTCAAGTGTAGAGTGGTAAGTAAGTATGTCAATCCACTTTCTAGGGAGTAAGCTAGAGACAAATTCAATTGTAATTCACTTTTTATTTTATTTTTGTGCTTTTTCACTTTTTCTACTTTTTTTTAGCTTTTTCAAATATTAAAACAATAGGGTGAGGTGAGATTTAAACTAATAACTAAACTAAATGTGAAAATAACTAACTAGAAAGTGACTAAAATGAATAATAAAGTCTAACACTAAAAATAAGAGATAAGTGAGGTAAATAATTGTGAGAACAATCAAGGATTCGGATTACATCACAAATTCTAGTTATTCTAATTAGTTAAGTTAATTATTTGAATTCTACCAAATTAATATCAAAACTACAAATCAACTCTCGTTGCAAGTGTAATTTTAATAATAACATTTTAGAATATTAAGTTTAACACCTCACAACTCTAGAAAAATAAATCTACACTCCTTTTAATTAACCACCCTGTAAGGACATTTTTGTCCATTATCAATTTGTATGTCGTACGCCGTTACACCGTTGAAGAAACTCAAGATCGCATCTACATCAACGGATCCGAATATCAAAGAATCTTCAACATCATAGCCTCTGCAAGAATGAACTTGGTAAAATTTTGTTTTTACGTTCCTTAAAGTTCATATTTAGTATTGGGAAATTTTTATAAAATGTTTTTTATAAAAATAAGAAGTAAGTTTTTTCAAGCAAAATGAGGCTTTTTAAAGGATTTTATTTTTCTGGGAAAACCGGATCGGTCCTCCCCCTACCGGACCGATCCGCATCCGGACCGGTCTGCCACTCAACCTGACCGATCCGCTTGCTGCAGATCCAGTATTCTCCGGACCGAATGCGAACCCATAGAGCCAATATTTAAAAGAACCGATCCGCCATCGGACCGATCCGCCTCAGGCCCGGACCGGTCCGCCTGGGATAACTTCGAACAGTTCCCAGCTTTTCTAAAACTCTTCAATGGTTTCTTTTAAATACCAACCTCGGGAGAGTAATTTTTTAAGACTTTTCAAGACAATTTTCAGAGTCCTAAATACTCTAAGTCTTCACCTTTTTGAGTCCCAAGACTCTTTTTGATTCACACCAAAAATCCCAATTACTTTTGTGAATCTTTTGGAACCCTAGAACACAAACTTTGTTGTTGTTCATCTTTGTGGAGAGATCTTTGCAACCGAGGGCTGCGTGTCATTGCTGAGGGAGTCTCTACAAAGTTTCATGGCTGCGTGTCATTGAGGAGTGCTGCGGTTCTTCCTTTGTTGATTGGACTGAGGTTCATGTGGGTTCGCTGCGTGTGGATTCATTGCTGCCCTCCTGGAAAGGGATATTTCCAGCCGCCGACTATAGAATCCGATACCTGAGGGTAATTCTTAGTCACTGTATTTTCATTGTAATCCGATTGTAAGACGTTTTCTTACAAATTATAGTGAAAATAAAAGGTTTTGCCCCTTTGGGGGATTTTTCCTGAAATTGTTTGTTTTTATCCTGCATGCTATATTTTATGTGATAAAGCATCTAGATGCATGTCTTAGGGTTTAACTAAAATTTGGGTTTAATTAAAAACTGGATTTTGTTTGAGAAGTCGGAATATTTCCGCTGCAGCTGCACTCTCACACCCGCTAGGATCGATTAATTAAAATTTATGTCAATCTTAGAAATTAAATTTAGAGTTGAAATTCAAATGATAATACCCCACTTAAGAAACCCTTATCTCTAGTTCGAATCTAAAATGGGTATTATCACTAGAATTTCGATTTTCTCTCGAAAATCATTTACCCTCTCTCGAGGCGTAAATCTAAGGGTGGGGGATCAAAATTAACATTCAAAGGGATTTTTCAAGTAATTAAACTAATAAAAACAAAATAACATCAAATAAGGGTTTTACCCCACCCCTTGAAAGGGGTTTTCGCCTAACATGATATGAAACATGACAAATTAATAATCAAAGGCATAAATAAATGAGAAGAGAAGAAAACAATCAAACCACAATCTCTTGAAGTGAAATTGAACTTCTATTCCTTGAGTTGAAATTCACATCCCTTAATTTCAATGATTCAAACACAATTACATCAAGAATCTCACTCAATTTAATCCTCACAATAATTTAATTTCTCCTCACTATCTAAAAATAATAAAATAAAAATTCCAATTTAAAACTACACTAAAATGGTATTTTCTCTCTCTACAAATTCCTATCTCCTAGCTCTCTTGAATCTAAACTAAAAATTACAAAATAAACTAATAAAAAGGATAGTGGATGAATTCATAATGGACAATTAAATAATAAAAGAGATTTTCTAAAAATGCAAATCCTAAAATTATAAAATTGTACATTAGAATTCACCCAAAGAAATAAATTCTAATCCATTCCTTTATGTTGAGATTTTGCATTTTTAGCATTTTTAGCATTTTTAGAAATAAATTCTAGATCATTAATTTATATTGAGATAAAGTCTAACACTAAAAATAAGTGATAAGTGAGGTAAATAATTGTGAGAACAATCAAGGAGTCAGATTACATCACAAATTCTAGTTATTCTAATTAATTAAGTTAATTATTTGAATTCTCCCAAATTAATATCAAAACTACAAATCAACTCTCGTTGCAAGTGTAATTTTAATAATAACATTTTAGAAAATTAAGTTTAACACCCCACAACTCTAGAAAAATAGATCAACACTCCTTTTAATTAATCACCCGCTAGGATCGATCAATTAGAATTTATGTGAATCTTAGAAAATAAATTTAGAGTTGAAATTCAAGTTATAATATCCCACTTAAGAAACCCCTATCTCTAGTTCGAATCTAAAGTGGGTATTATAATTAGAATTTTGATTTTCTCTCGAAAATCATTTACCCTCTCTCGAGGCGTAAATTTAAGGGTGAGGGATCAAAATTAACATTCAAAGGGATTTTTCAAGTAATTAAACTAATTAAAATAAAATAACATCAAATAAGGGTTTTACCCCACCCCTTGAAAGAGGATTTAGCCTAACATGATATTAAACATGACAAATTAATAATCAAGGCTACTAAAATAAAAGAGAAGAGAATAGAACAAGCAAACCAAATCTCTTTGAGAAAGTTGAACTCTACTCTTCCAAATTGAAGCACACAATCCCTCCAATTGAGCATCCAAATACTTTGAAATTAATTATTCCTCACTCATGTACTTATTGAATCTAAACTAAAAATTACAAACTAAAAATTGAAAAAGATAATGGATTGATTCATAATGGACAATTAAATAATAAAAGAGATTTGCTAAAAATGCAAATCCTAAAATTATAAAATTGTACATTAAAATTCACTCAAATAAATAAATTCTAGATCATTAATTTATATTGAGATAATTGCTAAAAATGCAAAATCTCAACATAAAGGAATGGGTTAGAATTTACCTCCCATAAGGGATAAATTTAACTACATAAATCTATTATGAATAATTGCTAAAAATGCAAAAATTCATAATAGAGGGGTGGGGTGAATTTTATCCTAGAGATAATTTTCACTACACACCTCTATATTGAGGTATTTTCTAAAAATGCAAATACTCAACATAGAGGGGTGGGGAGAATTTTATCATACCAAGCTTAAAACTAATTTTGAGATTTTTTTCAAATGGGTCTTTCTCTTCAATTTATACAAGGCATGGAGCATGGGGGTTAATTTTGGGAATTGGCTTGAGTGAACATGTGGGAAAGGGGGAATAAATATCAGATATGGTTTAAGGGTAGTTTGGGTAAAGAATAGGAAAAAGGGGGTAAAAGGTATTAAATGGCACATGTGGGTTTATTTGGTCTTGCAGTTGTTTGGTTGACTTGTTTTGGGGAGGTGAGGTAATCGTGGAAGACAAAATGGGTGAAAATGGGAAGTGGGTCTTTGTATGGTTTGAAATGGGTACTGAAAAGAGATGGGTTACCATGGGTTTTGAAGGTGGATGGAGGTCGGGATCAGAGCTACATGTCGGCGCCGGCGGGGTAAGGAGAGGATAGGGTGAAGAAGAGGGTTGGCAGGAGCTGCTGGCCGAGGGTTATGGCGGTCGGAGTTAGGTGCCGGAGGGAAGAAGGGGCAGGGGCAACGCGCCGGATTTGGCGCTGGTGGCAGCCTGGCCGGAGCGGGTAACGAGGGTTGCACAAGGGGAGGCTGGGACGAGAGAGAGAGGTAGCCGGCTGAGGGGGCGGTGAGGTCGCCAGTGAGTTTTGCAGGTGGTTGGTTTATGAGATATTAGTGGGTGTGAGGTGAGTTGTTTTGATGGTGGTTTACTTATGGAGGTGAGAGAAAGAGTGGTGAGAGCTTCAAGAAGATGGTAGGAGGGATAAGGTGTGGTGAGGGTGTAGGATAGTGTGTTATGTGTGTGGTGTGTGTGGTGTGTGTGTGTGATTAATTTGGACACCTAAAAATAATAAAATAAAAATAAAAATAAAACTACAATAACTAAAAATCCTAAAATTAAACTCCTACTCTAAAAATAAAATAAATAGTAAATAAAAATAAAAAATACAAATAAAAAATAAAATCTAATAAAACTTAAAATAAAAATCATAAAAAGAAAATGCATAATCTAATAAAACTAAAAATACATGAAATTCTAAAAATTCTAATCCTAATAAGATAAAATTAAATTAAATTAAAAACTAATAGAATAAAAATCAAAATACAAAATAAAAAGAAATATAAAAATTGAAAAATAAATCCTAGAAATTCTAAATAAATCCTAAAAATGAAATAACGTAAACTAAAAATATAAAAATTGATAAAAGGGCACAAACTCAACACACACACGGTTTAGGCTAGGTTTGGGCTCGGGAAATTTGGTAATTAGTTCCGTAAAATGCACAATTGCCTTGAAATACGCATTTGAACACCGCAATGTGCATTTGGCCTACAAAATAAATAATTAAACACATAAGACCCATATTGTCGAGAATTAGAAACTAAAATACATTTATTTGGGGTATAAATTGTACAGTTTTGGGTGCTTATCACAAATCACACTAGGATCAATTCCAGGTAGCTCGTACGGTTTCCATGCAAAAACGTCTAGATTACTTCTCAACAATACTGTCAATTCCTTCTTTTCTTGATCGGTGAGAGAAGCTCCAATTAAGAACATCATGTCTTTCTTGCTCCCACCAGCTGTGATCTCTTCCAAGTTTTCAACGACTCGCTCAGAGGGGAGGAGCCTAGTCTCCTCCACCCCGAGTCTCCCATACTTTAGTTGCTATTTTGAAGGTATCAAACCTTCTTGCTACTCGATCTTCTCTTTGGCCTTCTCGACCTTATTTTCTGGTTTCGAGCGAATGGACGCTATGAAGCACCTTCTTGCCATTGCTTGATCTCCATGGATCTCCATTACTTCTCGCTCAGTAACGTAATTCAGTTTTTGATGGTAGGGCGATGGGACTGTCCTCATAGCATGTAGCCACCCTCTGTTGAGGATAGCTTGGTATGGCGAGTCAATGTCGACTACCAGAAACTTGATCATCTTGGAGATGCTTCCTGTCCATACTAGCAACACGATTTTTCCCAATGGGATAGTTATTTTTCCAGCGGAGCCAACTAGAGGGACAATTGCTTCTTTCAGGTCGGCAACGCTTAGCTTCAACTCTCTGAAGAGGTCGAGATACATTACCTCGGATGAGATTCCCTGGTCGATGAGCAATTTATCGACGTCATAATAGGCTACCCTGAGCATAATGACCAAGGCGTCATGATGTGGGGTTCTTACCCCCACTAGATCTTCATTTGTAAACACGATGTGTTTGTTATAGTCTATGTCATCTACTCATCGATGCTTTCCTGACTGTGTCTTCACTGGATCGATCTGAAAAGCTTTCATTAGTGCTATAATCCTTTTCACTTCCATCCGAGCTGAATTGCCTTGAATCTACTACATATCAGATGCCCCATGAATAACTGCACATTCAAGTCCAGCATCATCTTCGAGTACGTTGTCGGTTCTTGTTTCTCTATTGGTAGCGACTTTCTTTGCCTTTTTCTCCACAAACTCGTTCAGGTGCCCAATCTGGGCCAGTTCATTGAGGTGAGACTTAAGATCCTTGCTATGCTTAGTCTTATGTCCTCCCTCCTTGTGAAAAGTGCATCTCAGCGCGTTGTTTTTCTTTGAGGGGTCTCCTCCCATTTTTCTGGGCCACTTAACAAATGGGTCATCCTTGATTTTCGCTAGGATCTTATAGATTGGCTCTTTGAAGATAGTGTTCACTGCCTAAAATGCTTTCAAAGCATCGTTATTACCTCCGTTCTTGGAGCCATTTTTGTCCCTATTCCTACCTCCTTTCTTCTGGTTTTCAACCTTGTCGTTGCCCTTGGCAGTGAGCTTAGTTCAGCCATTCTCCCCCGCACTGAGGCGGGTCGCATCTTCCACCTTGGCGTACTTATTGATGCAAGCCATCTGGTCACCGATGGTTGTGTCCTCCTTTTTTGTCAGGGATTGGTGCAGAAGGCAAGAGCTGGGTAGGACGATCTTGAAAGAGGGCATTGCTACCTATTCCGAGCAGTCCTCGACCTCGTTAAATAACCCCCAGTACCTTTTTTCGTAGTCCCGGAGGATCTCCTATGGCGTCTTCTTTATTTTTAGCAAAGTATTTATCCTCTTTAGATAGGATCTGCTGGTAATGAAGCGAGTCATGAAGAGCGCGGCTAAGGACTCGAAGCTCCTGATGGACTTGTGAGGGAGCCTCTCAAACCACTTCTAGTCCACATCATGCGGGCTCGAGGGGAAAATCTGGCACATTAGTGTATCTCAGTGGTTCTAGAGTGTCATGTCTTACCTGTACTACCTAACGTAGTCGATAGGGTCAGTCTTTCCGTCATAGATCTTAAATCTCAGAATAACAAACTTCTTGGGGGCTTCTTCTTCTTTTGTCTCCCTTGACAAAGGGGATTTAATCTGGGTCTTGAGAGCTCATCGAGAAAGCTCCCTAGTTGATCTAGCACCCTGATGAGCTGGGTGCTGGTCCATCTCTCTTCGGACTAAATTCTGTATATCCTCATCACGTCGAGCTGGGCTATTGTAATGGAGAACTTGTCGCTGTTGTTCGAGCAAGTAATCATCCAACTCGTGCTCCTCAAATCTCTGGGATCCGCATCTTGGGCTCCTTCCTCGGTTGTGAGACTTGCTCGCCTGAGTACTAGGAGTGCGGTATGGACGTCGCCTGGTGCTGCGATGGAGTTCCCTCTCCATCCTCTCCAATCTCCTTTTAAGGCGAGCATTCTCAGTCTCTTACTTGCGAGCGATTTGCCCTTGCTCTTGGAGCCTTGCCTCATAGGCATCGATCAACCTGGAGATTTGTGTGGACCTCGCTGGTCCCTGACTTTCTTCTAAGGCCTGCCACTCTAGGCGACCCCTTTGACCTAAACGTCTAACTTCAGATCTGATCCTGCGAGGGGCAGGCTGTTCTTTTATATCCCCTGCTTGAGGGGCATTGCTACTGTGTCCATACATTCCAAATCCTTTGTATGTGAGGGCTTTCTTAAAGGAAGACAAACGGTTCCCACAGACGGCGCCAATTGTGGTGACAATTATATTCAACAAAAATTAATGAGAAAGCGCAATCACCAAAGAGAATAGAGAACAAAAAATGCCAATCACACAACATAGTATGTACGTGGTTTAGCAAGAATGCCTACGTCCATAGTGGTACTCTTAGTATTATTTCTATATATTCTGGGGAGTGTTTTATAGAGAATACCATGCATGCCTTTTGCCCCAGGCTTAGGGTTTGTTATATATGATTAGGCATAAATTCTTCCCAATTTATCCCTTAATTTAGTTATTTTTAGCACCTCGAACAACGTAAGCAATTTGACTTTATCTCATAATCTTGCTACTGACTTATCCTAACAAGTACACCGAGTTTCTGGTATTTCGTATGAGTTTTGCAGGTATTTAATGTAAAGAAACGAAAGAAAGAAATCGGAAGAATCGAGAAAGAAAAGAAGGAGAGTCAAAAGGGCAAAAGTGTAATTTCTACCCAAAATTCGGATGAGGCACCCAAGAGAAGTTGAAGATATCACATTCTTGAGAACATAGGAAGAAACGACACCTCAATCGGAGTCCCAGAACAAAAGATATGAGAAGTCAAAGTTGAGAAAAAAATCAAACAGGCAGATCGGTCCGCCCCCACCCCGGATCGGTCCGCAGTGCCATAATCCAGAGGACCTGGATCGCAAGCAAACCGAAGAAGGAAGAAAAATTAAAGAACCGGTCCTCCCCGGACCGATCCACCAGAAAATTAAAAGAACCGATCCGCTTACCAGGCAGACCGATCCGCCTAAGCCCCGGACCGGTCCGGCTATCGAGATTTTGTAATCTTATCCTTGTCCTATGAAGAGTCCTAGTGTAACTGAAACTCCTGAAATTGTGTAGGGTATAAAAACCCATTGTATTATCATTATTTTAGACGAAGAATTAATATAATTTTCCATACTTTTCCATAAAACCCTAGTTTAGAGGTAGATTACAATTTTAATTCTAAGATTGAAGATTATTCAGATTTCTGTGATTCCAAGTGTTCTTAATTACTGCTTTTGCTACTTTGGTAGTATTAGTGAGTTATTTCTTCAGTCCAATTTCTTTCTACATCATTCCACAAATTTCCCTTAGTTTAATCATGGTTTTCTGTAATTCAAAGATTGTTTTCATTAGTTTCAACATGTTAGGCTAGATTTTCTAATGTCGGGATACATGAACCCAGCCTGATGTGATTGTTGCATATGTATAACATTACTCCTCTGAATTTAGTGATTTATTACGAACGTATTGTGTAGGAACACGACAATTATAGATCTTTAGATCTTGTTAGCCTCTGAGTAACCAGGATGCTTAAAAATACAATTTAAGTGTAACTATCGTGATGCCGATTTACTCGTCATCAGATTAAGTATGATGCGGGATTGAACCTCATATATGTAATGCTTGGGAGTACTAAATTCTTGGTCTAATTAATCAGTTAAATTTACGAATAGTATTATAACTACAATACACTAGGGGTGGGGGATTGTATTCCCGTCCTGTTTTTCCTCATCACATAGTTTAAAGTTTTAAGTTAGTATTCACTAGTATTTGAGGTAATTTCGTATAATTTCATCTTTTCATAATTTCATAATTGCATTTAGTGTAGTCATTCCACAAATCAAATCATTTTTCCTATCCTTTTTAGAGTCAAAGTTAGGATTTCTTTGTCTATCCAACGTCGTCACAACTCTGTTGTCCTATTTTCATGTGGATACGATCCCGAACTATTTTCATTTTCCTCTACCCAGAACTACCAAAATCATCCCCCTTCTATTCTAAAAAAAATTAAAAAAAAAATCTTCATTTCCCTCTACCCAGAATTACATGGGCTTGATCCTCTGCAAAAACTATTTTCAAACAGATAAAAAACTTTTCAAAAACCCCATAGGTACGTAGGCGGCTCATACACCTCACATGAGTGCGGCCCTTTCTTTCTCACAAAATACTATTCTTTTCTTACCTCCGAGAACGACGGTTCATTCTAAAAATACTTGAATAAAAGGATTATGTATGCCTTAGCGATCGATATAGATAATTCAAAATAGAAAATTCATCGAAAGGCACAGCTGGATGATCAGAAACTTGTTTATTTCATTAATTAGAAATTACAGTACGGATTACATAAGAAAATGAACGTATAACTCCCTTCCCCCTACTACCATAAAAGCAAAATAAAAATCTCCACATCTATCACACAAATAAACTCTCTAAGAGTCCTACCCATAGCTACCAGAAGAGCCTGCACCCTCATCATCTACATCCTGAGGTCCCCAAGTTTCCCCTGCCTGAATAGAGTGCAATAAACACTCCATGGACCGATGAGCCTTAACTATCTTCGAAAAGACCACAATACCCCCTTCCATGGTTTTAGATAAAATAAGCCATCTTTTTCCAGTCTCCACTGCCAACATCTTGCTAACTAATTTCCTCCACAACCACTTTATATAATCTTTGGGGACAAGCCAAACTTTCCCGACAGACTGGAAGGGACGGGTCGATGGATGCCTATTTTCCCACAGAGATCCAAGCAACAGACGTAGGCGCTCCGACAAATCTTCTATCGAAAAGAAATTCGGGGTCCGAGGTGGCACGACATGTGCCCAGCCAAATTGGCGCAGAAGCCGCTGAGGGAAATAAAAGGTGATCTGCCTGAGACCAACCATCCGCACATATGAATACTCCCCTAGCTCCAGAACAGGCTGCAACTGCCCCCACCAAGGTACTGACCAATACAGACCACGAGCCCCATGCTCCACAAGATAATTCTCCCAGTTCTCAACATACAAGAAGTTGGGTACAGTCGACAAAGGATACTCTGGAGGAGTCGCCAAGCAGAACCTTTCAGACAACCACATGAACAGCATCAAGGGGATACCCTTCAAAAAGTCAGAATGGCCTTATCTCCAGGCATCCAAACCATTCAAGGTCTCCACCAGTATCACTACTGCAAGATTGCGATGGTATGACATCCACGAAGTAATGGCTGCAAGTTGCGGGTCCACCTGCAGTTCTCCAATTACCAGCAATAATTTTGAAACCAGGACCAGAGCAACGGCTCTAGCATCACCTACTTCCCACAAATCCATGGACTGCAGCACCACCGAGAGGGAGATCATTCCTCCAACAACTAATGATTTGGTCGCTGAAGGCGAAACACGAAGAAGCCCAACCAATAAATCCTTGGGAGAACGGGAAACTTCTGGAAAAGCCGCAAAAACACTGGGATTTACACCCAGAATGGCAGAAAACTCCTCGTAGGTAGGACAAACTTCATCCAACCCAAAATGGAATACATGGTCTTCGGGGTACCAGAATTGTACCGCCGCCATCAGCACGTTCCACTCAAGAGGCCGATTGCGCCACAAGGAGACTCGATGCATGCTGAAAGCATCGTAGTCGACATTATAGGAGCACATTGCTTCCAAGGCTTCGAGGTAATTGGAAAACTCAATGCTACCAGGGAGAGCCATCTTGCAAGGCTAAGAGATAGTGGGCAAGTAAGTGAAAATGCCAAGGTGTGATCAAAACACTCCACCATTACCCCTTTTTATACTTGAGAACTCACACAAATCGGAGGGAATCCTACCCCACAAGGTACCAAAGGCTGAAGAGGGTACCATTCAAAGCTTTGAATTGATGGGATTGGACTAAACTGCCGATAGGCAGGTCAAGGTGCTTGCCGATCAGCAACCCCCAATTTTTAGAAATTTCCCTTTTTCCTCTTATGTCAAATCAGAAAACTCAATAAAAATAAATTGATATTCTCAATAGAATTTCAAAATCCCGTTTCCTCCTTATATAATTTCCCTTTTTAATTAAAAATTTTCCTTCAAAAAAAAATTCCAAAAATATTCCTTATTACGATCTCAGCAACAAAGGAAAAAGAGCATGCGCATGCATTCATTCATCATTAAATAAAAGATAATAAAAAAACTACATTGTATTGCATATATCTATTTTTCATGTTACATCACTTTTGCAGGAAATAAAAGGAAAAAAACAAAAAAACGGGACTCGGCTGAAACCCACATTCTCTCTCTCTCTCTCTCTATCTATCTCTCTCTCTCTCTCTCTCTCTCTCAAAAGCTTCCACCCCTGCGACGTGCTCTCTCCCCCCTACGGTGAGACGACGCGCCATCGCTAGCCGAGCCCGAGTCCTCTCCGGATGAAGCAGACGACACCAAGCAAGAAGGGACAGGAACCGCATCCCTAATATGGGCAGTCACCAAAGATATCCAGTCTCTGATGTCCCTTAGCCAAGTGGTCGACACCCGTACTTGCTGCAAGAAAAAGTGAAATCAGTATAAAAACAGAGATAACCAAAATAGAAAAAAAGAAAGAGAGGAACATAAAGGTATACCGCTGGTCGGAGGAACTCCTCTGTCAAACCCAACTCCTCCGGAACCATCCCATGAGGACGGTGCAGCATAAGCACTATCCATCCATCAGCCTGCCGAATATTGTATGAAGGGGTATGCAACCGCACAAAAGGGACCTCCGAGGTCATCGCCATCGCAAATGCCGATGGACCACCGCCGCTGTGGGAAGATCCCACCGTCCAACTCGATCCTGCCAGAGGGAAAGACAATGCATCATATATGCTGGGCGCCATCAACCAGATCGTCACAAAGTCCATATAGTCATATGGCACAGCCGTATCGGTGTACAATAAGTAGGACTCGTCGATCATCGCCGCGACCCTCTTATCCTCTGACAGCAGTCTCTCCCGCCTCATAGACGTAGGAGGCTACACAGGTGGCCCCACCACATCCTCCTCATCAATCTGACGAACCACCCGCTCCCCGAGATACCAAGAATGACCAAACTCATGCGCCAGCAAATGCCTCATCTGCGCGTTCACCTCGATCGCCCCCGCATTTTGAATGGCTGTCCCCCAGGGATAAAAGGTCACCTAAAAATATCCAAGAATGTATAAATCAATACAAGATCAGAAGGTGCAAAAATCAAGATTGAAATGGAAAGAATCTTACCCTACCACTGGTCAGGTCATTCAAGACCTGACGCACCACCTCTAGAGAGAGAGATCCCTTCGACTGTCGATTGGCCTTATGCCATCAATACAATCGGCAGAGGTACCTAACAATGTCGTCCTTCAAAGTGATCAGCGGGGTATTTCACCCAATCACCTCATAGAACCACGTCTGAATTCACAAAGAAAAATAGACGCATAAGGAAAATGCGAATGCATGAAAAGAAAATGCGAATGCATGAAAGAAACACGCAAATCAAAGAATACCTCAAGAAGGTACATGGCTACAGTAAAGGTCTGCTAGCAGCACCGGCTGAATGCATTCAGAGAAGAGTAAAAGGTCGCTAAAGTCAGACTCCCCCAATCATAGCAAGGGATGTTTGAAAACGTCCTCAGGTACGGAAAGAACCACAAATGGACGACGTCGCCGCTCGACGCCACCATGAAACCTCCCAACACCAGCAAAATGAATAACTGGGCCATCTGCCTCACTTGTAGCCCGTCCTCCACATCAATCACCCTAGTCAGCAGAACATCCTTCAGCAGGGACAAATGGATAGAATGCCCGAAAACTATCCTCCCTACATCACCAAGTGCTGCACGCACTGCTTCTGGTCTCACCCATAAAGAGCGATCCACCTCTATCTTCTCTCCATCATAATCCAACCTTAGCAGCTGCTGCACGTCCATGGGAGTCATAGTCATCTCCCCGAAGTAGAAATAGAAGGTGTGGGTAGTATCCCACCACCTCTCTCCCAAAGAGCATAGGACCGCTGTCGAACGAGGCATCTCATCCAGCGCAAATGCCAACCTTCCAAAACTCGCTGATGAGACCACCCAACGCACCATAGGTGGGAGATGCTCCCAGACATCCCTGAGCCCCGTCGTCCCGCGGGCACGCATGTTCTTCAAAGAAATATCAAACCGGCAAAAAGGAAAAAGTCTCATCAAAAGTCAAGAAAAAGAAAAAATCACCAAAAAAGAGAGGAATGTAAAAGGTTAGGTTACTTACATAACCGTCGGGAATCACTCTCGAAGAGAGATCACGCGATGACTCCCGCAGTAAGGTCCGTTCATCCGCAACAGGCTCAAACGCATCAAAGGAGTTCTCACTACCCAAAGCAAGAGGCACCCTTTCCCTCCAATCCACATTCCCCCAATCATCAACGGTCAACCACTCCCTATGGACTGCAGTGCTCATAAAGACGGCCATTTATTGAAGATCAAAATGCTAGAACGACTTGCAGAGGAATCACAGAAAGAGAGAAATAAAAAAAAGCTGCGAAAAAAAATAAAAGGATTCGCCCCCTTTATATAAGATGCCAAGCGCCATGCCGATCGGCACCTCCTCCCACCATACCGATCGGCATTGACTCCTTACCTTACCGAGGTAGTCCAAAAGTCTGTGCCACTGCCGAATGTCACCCCTCATTGCATGCCAACCGGAACCCCCCTTCAAATTCGTACAGAAATTCCCAAAAACTACCAGAAAGCCTCGAAAAATCCTCAAAATATTCCTAAAAATCCATGGATGGATTTTGAACATTTTCACCAAGAAAATTTTGCATTCCCTCAAGCGGAACCCCTCTTCCCCAGCGGAATCCTCAGAAACCAAGTGAATCTCCTCCCGGCAAGGCTCTGGAGGATTTTTAAGGATTGCCTGATCACTTCCTCAGTGGGGTTCTTCCATCACCAAAATAGGTTGTTCCCTCCCTCGCGAGGTCTCCTAAAGAAACAAAAGCTTCCCTACCTATCAGTTCCCCAGCTCAAATCAAAATCACAAGGAACTTTCTCCAGCGAAATCAAATCCAATCTTTATCCACTCTTAGGTCAAAATTGACCTCGGTCTTGGATCTTCACCTGAGTTAGGTCAGAAATGACCTCGATCCTCGGTCGTCACCACTCTTGGGCCAGAATTGACCCCGGTCTTGGATTGTCACCTGAGTTAGTTCAGAATTAACCTCGATCCTCGATCTTCACCACTCTTAGGTCAAAATTGACCTCGATCTTAGATCATCACCTGAGTTGGGTCAGAATTGACCCAGTCCTCAGTCATCACCACTCTTGGGTCAGAATTGACCCCGATCTTGGATCGTCACCTGAGTTGGGTCAGAATTGACCCTGGTCCTTGGTCGTCACTAGTCTTAGGTCAGAATTGACCTCGATCTTGGATCGTCACCTGAGTTGGGTCAAAATTTACCCCGATCCTCGATCGTCACCACTCTTCGATCAGAATTGACCTCGGTCTTGGATCGTCACTTGAGTGGGTTCAAAATTTACCCAAATCCTCGGTCGTCACCACTCTTAGGTTAGAATTGACCTAGTTCTTGGATCGTCACCTGAGTTGGGTTAGAATTGATCTCAGTCCTCGGTCGTCACCACTCTTGGGTCAGAATTGACCCCGGTCTTGGATCGTTACCTGAGTTGGGTCAGAATTGACCCTGATCCTCGTTCCTCACCACTCTTAGGTCAGAATTGACCTCAGTCTTGGATCGTTACCTGAGTTAGGTTAGAATTGACCCCGATCCTCGGTCGTCACCACTCTTGGGTCAAAATTGACCCCAATCTTGGATCGTCACCTGAGTTGGGTCAGAATTGACCCCGGTCCTCAGTCGTCACCACTCTTAGGTCAGAATTGACCTCGGTCTTGCATCATCACCTGAGTTCGATCAGAATTGACCTCGATCCTCGATCGTCACAACTCTTAGGTCAGAATTGACCTCGTTCTTTAATCGTCACCTGAGTTGGGTCAAAATTGACCCCAGTCCTTGGTCGTCACCACTCTTGGGTCAGAATTGACCCTGGTCCTCGATCCTCACTACTCTTAGGTCAGAATTGACCTCGGTCTTGGATCATCACCTGAGTTGGGTCTGAATTGACCCCGGTCCTCGATTGTCACCACTCTTAGGTCAGAATTGACCTCGGTCTTGGATCGTTACCTGAGTTAGGTCAAAAATGACCTCGGTCCTCGATTGTCACCACTCTTAGGTTAGAATTGACCTCGATCCTCGGTCGTCACCCACTCTTAGGTCAGGATTGTCCTCAGTTATTAGATCTTCACCTTAAGCCCGTAGTTTGGCTTTGACACGCAGAATTGGTTATCCCCCAGCATCACTTTAGGTCCTCAGAATTGACCTAAACCTAAATCATCATCCCTAGAACACTCCTTAGGTCCTCAGAATCAACCTCGACCCTCTGAATCGGTCGTAGTCCCTCAAAAGCATCATGTCGTTTCTATGGTACGGTTCTCATTTGTTCCAAACTCACCCATAGAGGGGCTCTGTAGACACCCCATTCCGTTACCCCCTACTCTTCTAAGGTCCCTAGCACCTCCCTTCATCACTACAAACCCAGGTCATGTCCCGAGTACTGACCTAGAAGCCATCGGGCACTCCCCAGCTCAGTTTGACCCAAAAGTCAAACTCTTTGTCTCAATCGAGACTAAATGAATCTTTGAAGGGTGATGAATCCCCTTTCCAACGGCCTTCCCCGTGCGCGATTTATACTTACCATGGGGTCGAACGATCCGTTTGCATCCGAAACTTGACCCAGAGGCCACTGGGCGCTCCCGAGCTCTGTTTGACCTAAGTCAACTCTGTATCTTGACCCCTGGCTAAGTGAATATTCTAAGGGCACTGAATCCCCTTTCCAATGGTATGTCCCGTGCACAATTCTGACTTACCATGCGGACGAACGATCCGTTTGACTCCAAGAGGTCACCGGATGCTTCTCGGTCCTGGTTGACCAAAGTCAACTCTCCAAACTGGGTCAAACTCTTTATAAAGTCGAAGTACATATCCTAACCTTTCCAACGGTCCACCCCGTGCACGATTTGGACTTACCATGCGGATGAACGATCCATTTGCGTCCGAACAATTCCCTGTCCAATGGATCAACAAATGCTTTCGAGCCATATTTGACCCAAAGTCAACTCCCAAAACCAGGATCAGTCCAAAGGACTTTCAAAGGTCTCTAAATTACCTTTCCAATGGTATGCCCCATGCACGATTCTGACCAACGGTTTGCCTTCGGCGGACGATTTTCCGAAAAAGCCTGAAGCACACTACCAAATGGCAAGTTCCAGACCCTGCCTATCGGCACCTGCCGATAGGCAGGAATAGGTACCTGGGCCTATAAAAGGAGGACTTCACCTCATTTTCAAGGGGAGACCAGATCTAATAAAAATCACTCTCAGCGAATTTCATAAACTTCTCTCGAAGGCAGCGTGATTTCAACATCCAAATCTCTTTTTCACTTCTACTTTTCATCATCCTTTTCATCAAACTTGGTGAATTATCCACTCTCCATCCAAGTGCAAGGGATGCTCTCCCACATTCAAGATCGAACTTAAGGTCTCCAATAAGGTCCATCTTTCTCAACATTCTCTTCAAATTCTCTTAAATTTGCAATAACTTATTTTATTATTTAGAACTTTTATCTCACACATCTTAATATATTTTTTATTTAGTATTATTGCACATCTCTTACTTTCATATAAATAAAACCCAAAAAAAACAAGAAAAAGAGGGTTTGCTCATAAATTCCAAATAGGGATTCTCATACTTTTCTCACACTTTTCTCATAACTAAAAAAACTTTTTCCTACACACCCACACACACACCCACAAATAAGAGATCCCCCATTTGGATTTTTGGGATAAACCCCACCCCTCATTTTGTATGCGAACTACGTGGACATTGATGCCTTTATAGTCTATGTAGGCGTCTCGGGGTAAAACTCGAGACTCGAGTCCTTTTTCTCACTTTTTCTCTTATTTTCTATCTTCTCTAAATCCAATTTTCTTATAATATATATATACTTGTTCTTAGTGACGTATTACTCCATATGAGTTATCGTTTCATTATAACGATCAACGTAAGGGTAATCACGTAAATCTTATTTTCTAATATTATTCTTATACCTTCCTACAGATGACTCACTTTATCTCCTCTATGATACAAGTCGAGGATTCCTATCTCCACTATATATATACACATGCACACATATCACTGGGAAAAATAAAGGAAAATAGCAAATATCCACGAGAGACCGAAAGGGAGGAATGGGTGCCTAACTCCTTCCCATTTCGTAACTAAGCCTCCAAACCATTCTCGAATCATTTTAGTTTTGCATGCACCAGTATGTCTTTGGATGCCATCCTTTGGGGTGGCTTCCTCTTTTCCTTTTGTCTTTTTTGAGTAAAATAAACTAGCGACTCTGAATCTCTCTATATTTTTACACCTTATCTCAAACGACGTCGGTCTAAGCACTCCCGAGAGGGATGCACGGGACCCGAGGATCCTTCCTCCAAGCGCCCGCCCGCCTTGGCAAGGATCGAGGATGGCCACAGTTCAGGAGGAGGAGAATGGGATGATATGACCATTGAGGATGAAGGTAAAGAAGGAACTGAAAAAGACCTATCTGTTTGGCCTTGGTCGGCGTCAGGACTGTCATCCATAGTTATAGCCTTAGTGGCTTGTTTCTTCTGAGTCTTGGTGCTTAGAGTCTTCTTTCTGGCACTAGAAGCACCAAGTGTTGAGGGAACTCTCATGAATTTCCTTTTCTTTGAGCCACCTTCAGATGGATTTACCAAAATGGTAGAGAAATCAGTAGTAGGAGGAATAACTGGAGTGTGCCGGTGAAATTCAGTGTTTATTCATTCGACCTCAGCTTGAACTTTCTTTCTTTATTCCCCACTCGGCTCAGCAGACCTTGGAGGAGGAGCAGAGGCAATCAGGAATGCATCCAAGGCTGATTGAGTTTGAGTTTGGGACTTAGACTTTGAATAAGTACCACTCTTGGACCTCTCAATTTTTTTAGCTGGTGGCTTGGAAGGTCCTTATCTAGAAGCTACATCGGTTGGAACACCCTCACCAGAAACACCTTCAGTAGGGTCAGGCTATTTTGGGGTTACAACATTCTTGGGCTTGGGTGTGTAAGTAGGAATGATAGGGTAATAAGGAGATAGCTCGCTGGGAGGATCTTTAGGAGTCTTGCTTAAATGGAACTCAACCCCAAGAATAGAGTTTCCCTTAAGGCCTAATTTCAAGGCAGTGAAATAGACAACTGGAGGATACTGAGGGGGACTTTGTATAAACTCACGAATTTTGGTCAGTTGCATCGACCAGAATTTGGTGGAAAGATTAGTAGACGCATCCCCTTTTCTGGTGGCCCTAGGGATGGTAACCCAACCATCCATAGTAGAAGTTATGCCAAGTATAGCAGCAGTAAGGTAAAACATGTAGGCCTCAGCAAAAGAATCCCTCTCATGCTTTAGCTGAAATACAGGTCAAGGAGCCCCTTAATCAAAGCCAAACTGCCTACTGCGTCGATCGGGGTTATAAGATACAAAACTATATCCCCATTCGGTGAATGAAAGAATGAACCCAGGGGTGAATAGAAGCACCGCGGCTTGCGAAGGATCTTCTACAATAAGAACGAAATTGACCGTCCTAGGTACAAAAGGGAAAAAATTCTAAGTGTGGGACCAGGTTGATACCCATATGGCCACATTACGAAGGAGTCTAAATGGTCAAAATGCCCATTATCTCCTTTTCAACTTCGTTTTTTGTGAAAGAAAAGAAGGTGAGGAGGCTTGATGCCTCGGCTAAGGGGATAAGGAACAAATTTGGCAGCAATAGCAGGAAAACGGGTGTAGAGGAAACTCGTCATAATGATGGTGTTTGCAAACTTGGCTAGGTTGGAATGGCCGAAGGACCGTTACATGTCAAGATAGGTTCAATCCAACCAAGTGTAGAGGGATCCCATAGCGATGGAGGCCAGAGGAAGATTGAAACCCCTGGCCAAATGAATGGAGATGTTTATAAGGTCCCTCCTAGGCTCGTTATTGGGCATCCTAGTCTAGAAGAAACGGGAGAGAAAAATAATGATGTATGTTAGTAATTCTAGAGATGTACCTTTGCCATTGCCTGTGATAGAATTGATATCCTTTGCAGTGGGAGCTTCGAAGAAATAACTAATAAGGGAAGTAAACGTAGCTTTGCTGGAAGACCCAGTGCAGCTGCGATAAATCCGATCTAACTCTTAATGATTAGTAGCTACTTCGACATCCAAAGCCTCATCAATATAAACAATCTCACCTATGGGTTTAAACCCAAGAAACTCATAGACATCTTCTAACGAAATGGTAAACTCCCCCTATGCAGCAAAGAAGATATGAGTTGTTATGTTCCATCTAGAGACCAACACTTGGAGCACAACGTTGTGTTTGGAAAGAGTGAACTCCCCAAACTAGTTGGCTCAGTGAAGACCAACTTTGGTGAGAGCTGCAGCGCGAGAGCTCTGCATATATGCATTCCAGGCGGAGAAATGAGCTGGAGATCCCTCAGGTGATTTGAAATCAATCTGGGAGAAAGGAAAGTCACCACGATCCAATCTGAATTGCAGAGTCCCCTCTGGGGGAAAAAAACCCCATTTGGATGATTCTTCATCTTCATCACGCAAAAGCAAAGGGTCATACTGGGTTGAAAAATTGCAAGTCTTACATGCATCAGAGATGTCATCGTCTTTGCCAAAAATAGGAGACCGACGATAGAAATGTAATTTCTCATGGCGAGCAACATCCAAGCCGATAGCACTTAGAGTGGTAGTAGCAGCAAGGGTATATGCATAGGTTGGCTGAGCACTGGTGTTAGTAGCTTGGGGAACGATTCAAGATTCCATAATAGGTGGCGATGAATGAAAAATCTTAGAGAATAGGGGATATGGACGAAATGGAGGAGTATATCCCCAGGTCGTAGTGAAAGAGATGATGAGAGGAAAGAAACTAGGGAAAAACTTAGTAAAAATAGCGCTTTGAGGATTTTCTCTCTCTAAGTATGCTGGGGGTTGAAGAAGACGAAGGAAAAAGAAGTTAAAAAGTGTCTAAGTGTTTAAATAATAGCCATTTGAAATTCCATGGTTTGCGTTTTGAGCTTCCCACCACTGCACATGCGAAGCCGTCAGTAATCATTTCAAGTGGACATGTGGCGCTTCGAGAAGTATCCTGACAGTTGAAAAGACGGCACTACGTCATTAATGAAGTGATGCATGAGGAATAGAAATTGTTTCTTCGATAATAATTTTCGGTTTTAACGCCAATTTTTTTTCTTTTTGTCAGACATATCTAATATCCCACAACAAAAAAGTTATTACTGCGGTTTAAAAAAGCTACGATGTCCCCTCGCCACAAGTCCAAGTGGAGTTTAATTGTGACTCAGGTACATCAGGGAGAATTTTATAGTTCAACAGTTACATTGAGGATAAATCCATAAGTTTAAATGCCAGGAATGCCTAGAAGCAATATTTCATACCGCTAGGGGCAGTCGTAATAGAAATACTAACTACTTATAGCTATGCTGCACAAACAGCATGAAACAACACATACAGAGGAGAATTTAACTTCCCAAGACCCATAACGGATAGTTAACAAGTTCCTCAGGCATTTTGGGAAAATTCCAATAGCTATAGAAGAAGAGACAAAACTGTTGAGGCTCAATGACAGGAAAAAGTTACGATGTCTCTTCGCCAATCGCCGACATGCCGCAGCGTTTTAGTTCAGGTAAATCGGGGAGAATTTTACTTTTTCCTTGGAAATGATAATGGCAGAAGTTGTAATGAAGACAAAAATGCCAGATTTTTTTCACAAATAGAAGGTTCATCGGATTGAGAAGTTTTCGTGCAGACATTTCTTATTTCCACAATAAATCTCTACACGAAGGGGAAAATATAGGGGGGCTTGAAGATAATCTTGAGATTAGAGATAATTCCCCCAGCTAATATAACAAACTCAAGGGATTAAGGTAGCAATGTAGCTTAGTGAGGCAGCTCAAGCGATGCATCTCAGTAAGGCAGCTCAAGCAATGCAGCTCAGCGAGGCAACTCGATTGAGGTAGTTGAGTGTTACAGCCCAAGGAGATCTTCCAACGAAGAAATTTTTTGAGAGAGCTCATCCTTTAGTTTTGTTGTTTTACTTATTCTTGTTGTATTTTCTATTTATATTGACTATGAGCTGTAAGAATTATAATGTTATTTAGTGCAAGGTCAAACGGTACTTGCGAGAGACCAGGCCTGGCAGGGCCTGGGAGATCTTTCATGCTCTATCGAATGACCTTGTCGTGGGAACTTCAGAGGGACTTGGTTTGGAGGATTGATAAGTGAAGTAGCATTGGGGTGTGACAGCCCGCCTAAAAAAATACCGGGTGATCAGTCCTATACCAAATTAAAACAGAAATCCCAGTTGGTTCATCCTTAGTATCACTGTCGAAAAACTTTTTAAAACTTACTAACCACCTAGTATTTTAAAAGATGGTGCGAAATTTTAACTTTTCAATTAAAAAAAACAGTACATGTGAAAAAATATAAACCATTCAAAGAATTGAAATTAAATCAACTGAATAATTAATTAAACAATTTGCCGAATAAACCATCGGCCACCAAAGTAAATAGTCCAACAACATCAACCCCCAATAGAAATAAATACATCTAAAAACTGCAATTGAAGAGTCTGGGAGACTTGCCCTAAGGAAACTGAAACTGATAAATGATTCCTACTCTAGGAATGAATGAACGATGCGTCTAATCCAAACTCCTTCTAGCATCCACATATGCCACCGCTCCGTGTCCCTGGAATAGAATATCAATCCTGGCATCCCTATGGATGGACACCTAAAAGGTTTTGAAAATAATTTTATAGCAAGGGTTAGAACCCAAAACATTTTGAAAATATTTAGCAAGTGAATTAACTGCAGTAATTAAAAATATATGAATGCGCTCCATATTTAAGTAAGTGTCGCACTCTTTTTAGGACATTCTTACCCCTCCACTAATGTGCACACCTAACGGTTACCTTAACCCCACCTAGTTGTACTACCCCATCCCGCTAGTCCTGGTGAACTATCCGCTTGCCATACTACTCTAACCCGAGTATAATAATTTATTAATGGGTTATAAGGTATTCCACCAATTAACTTAATTAATTCCTTTTTAAATAACATCATATAACTGTGACACAAGTTATATAAAACAAATACATCACATACTGTATTATGACCTGCATATAATATTTAACACCATTATATACGTACTTTTACTACAATAACCACCCATATATCATACGTATATCCATCTCTCCGAGTATACCCTCTCCGGATGATTCCCTCTAAAGTGCTATCTCACTAGGTGTGATCATATAACCTAGTTACCCAAGTTAGAATCGCTCACCAACCTGGTCCAAAAATATAAACGTAGTGAAGGCAGTCAGATTCCTTCCCTGAAAGTGAGATAAACTCCTCACCCATATACCGACCCTATGACCTGGGGATATACTCACCCAACTCCTCAAGCTAGTGCATTCACCCACATCGCGCAACCTCCCTTGATAGCACTGGAGTATATAACCTAAATAAATATCTAGTCCCTGATATTTAATAGCACACACAAAGTACACACATGTATATATATACTATCACTACACCGTATATATAAAAAATATAAATCCCGGCTTTACCGTGCACTAAAACCCGTAACACTAGCCTATATATTCTCTAGTCTATGGTACGACTCAAATTTAATTAATGCACTCCTTAATAATTTATTACTTTCCCGAGTCTACAGTCCGACTCTAATTTAATTAATTTACACATTAATTAATTAATACTAATCCGAGTCTACGGTCTGACTATAATATAATTAATTTACACATTAATTAATTTAAAACTTGTTATCGCCCAACCATTATACCCGGACTCGCTCACTTGTCCCGTACCATCGTTAATACCCGATTCTATATTTCGCCCCATAACTAATTAATTACACCTTAATTACATTAATAATATAGCTCCACTCAACTACAATACCCAAATATTTTCCCTCGGTCCAAAATCGAAACTTACGAATTATTTCCCAAAAATCATTCATCTCATGGCATACAATTATCACCCTCCTAAACCCAATTATAACACCTTATAATTGCTAAGGAATATGTGGCACATATGAATTTATCACTAAATAAAAGTAGGGATTAAATCCTAAATTAATTTCCCTTATATATATATATATAAAAAACAAGCCGAATTGGCAAAATTTTGGGAACATCGATCGATCGATCCCCCTCGATCGATCAAACAAGTATTTGTCTTCTTAAGCTTGCTATTTCACCCATTGATGAACCCTCAAGCTTTTTGTTTTCATTCCAAACCCTTACCCAATCACAACCAACATTACCTCCACATGAGAAAAGGGTATAAACATCCTATAGACCTTAATTAATCAACTAATTTCCATTAATTCCAATAGTTTTCCGATTTGTGTTTTCTCTGGCTTTCAAATCTCCAATACGATTTTCATTCCTATTAACAAAAATTAACCATCGATTCTTACTGGTTTTAACATACGATTCATACCTCTACATTCCAGAATTATAAACATAATAAATTTCACCCTTAATCCCATGAAGTATATCAATTACCGAAAACCCAATTTTACATGAATACCCACCCAAAACGAATTTAGGTTTACACTTCCCATAATATGAATTGATTATCATCAATTTAAAAATCAGAATAGTTAACCACTTGCCTGGAATTATTCGTAGAGTCTGATCCGTTGGTGTAATTAAGGTGTTGATGAAGAACACTCACTTTTGTCCCTTAATTTGGCTCCAAAAAGCCACAATTGGCTCTTGATTTGCTTTCCCCAAATTCCCTCTCAAGCCCTAGGTTTAGAATTTGTGTTAACTGTCGTTCAACACTTCCCCAATTAGGTTAAAACTCCTAATCCCGTTTTTGGCCACATGGGCCTAATTAAAATGGCCCAAATCACCCCGTGTGGGTCCGGATATGCCCAAAAATGACCCGAGACCCAATTACTACCCCGAGCACTCTTTTCTGACTATCTCGACCCATCCGGACTCAACCGCGCACTCAAAATTGTCATCCAAAATAATTTATAACATTCTCAAATTTTGATCTCAAAATGCGATACGTGAAATTTCGAACAATTTGACTTAAAGTCGCAAAATATAAATAATTCATCCCACTCAAATAAATTCTCCAAATCATAAATTTAAGTTTATCCAATTTAAATATTTTTATATCTCCCAAAATAATAAAATACTAAATCCTCGAAATTACGGGGTGTTACATGGGGCTTGTCCCTACCATCATATATACACCTGGTAAAGCACTGAAGGGCCTATGATCGTGGAACCTTGGGCGGAGAAACCTTGAGTTCCAGCGTGCATTGAGTTGTGAACCAAACATCCCTCTACTTGATGTCACATCTACTTTAAGTGATATGACTAGCCAGCTAAGCAATGTCAAACTCACACTTGGGTAAAAAACCATGGTATTTGGGGCTGTTAGAGAATTGGTGGGCCACCTCTGTGACGACAGCCCCCGAATGCATAATGTTTAGGAAAAAGGCATGTCTTGGCATTTAATGTTTATGACATGGAGCTGACTAGTCCATCAGGCATTTAATGTTTGTGACATAAAGTATGAGGGATTTCTTTCGTAGTTGTAAAGGACTGAGGCATATCGGGAGTGGTGTGGGGGTTATTTATTGGCTTCAACCACTCCAAAGACGGAGAGTTCTTCCTAGAGATTATTGTCTAGAGAGAGATTGTCATCAGAAAGAAGTTATTGCAAAACTAGAGCTCTTACTCACCCACCATTGTCATTAACAATGAAGCTTTTTGTGGCACCCCGCCTCATTAAAAATCGGGTGATCAGTCATTTATTAAAGTTAAAATAGAATGTTTGGTGGGTTCATTCTTAGCATCACTGTTAAAAATATTTAATATTATTAATCACCTAATAAATAATTAAGGTAAGGGTCAAAATATTTTGCATTTAATTATACCCAATTAATCCATTAATAAATTTCCATTCTTTAAAATATAAGCTACTCACATTCCACAGGAATAAAATAAATATTGGACATGAATCAAAAATTGAAATAAATAAGAGTGGATAAAACATTCTTGTTCCAAGTCTAAAACCAACAAACCATAAAATCCGCAAGGGTAACTGAAATAAACTACCAACGTACACTAAGTACAATCTCTAATAAAACGACTGAAGATGGGCGATACATGCCCTAAGAGAAATGTGTGAAAAGGAACAGAAAGAACTGATAGAGGCATCTAATGCAAGGACCTACAACTTCCACAACTACTGTACCTCGCTAAATGATCCACGTGTGTAAGTCTGGTAACAATATATATATATATATATATATATATATATATATATATATATATATATATATATATATATATATATATATAGCAAAAGAGAAACGAATATCAAGAAAAGAGTCTGACCTCGATTTGTAAAAATATTTATTTTAGCAGGTATTTAAAACTGCAATAATTCAATTATTATGCGCGCATTTGTTTTGAACTCTCACATGAGATTCTCACCTATCCACTGTTGTGCACGCCTAACGTATGTCTATCCTAACCTAGTTATCCATAATTTTACTAACTAGATCATAGACTTATACTTCTAAATGTATATCAAAGGAATAACTCGTATCGCCCATATAATACGCTATTAAGATCATTTATTCTAATTAATCGTATATTACATTCACTATTGTGATAGTAATTCTTTTACCCACTGAAAATACTTTGCTTACCAACATTTATAAGTTTTCTAATTTCACACATTAGAATCATTCACAAATAATTATACATGTATACATATAGTCACATCATCCCTACACATATATAAACAAATCCCGCGCCCTTTGGTTACGACCACTTGGCACAATGCATATTCTGCTATCGTGTACTGATGCATCGCTTACTGTGTAAAGAACAATTGGTTCGGCGTCTCTCACAAACCATAAATCTCACAACACAAATATTAAAGGCGAGCATAATCACCAGCCAAATGGGTCACACACATACCTACGCTCCCATTTAGCCGTCGAAACTACCCTACGTCTCAGATAGCAGGTATCCAAGTTCGTATACTATGGGTACAAATCAAATATCCCCTCATTGGGTAACCCAGGATAAGACTGTACACTGCGTGAAACCTCCTCCTGATAGCAAGTAGTGCATGTATGGTATAAACACAATAATAATAAAAATATAATAATAGGCACTCCCATGTCCTATTAACGTCCAGGTATTCACCCAAACCATACATAGATTTCTACACATAGTGTACTAACCATTATTAGTTATAATGTAATTAATTCGATTATTCACTCTCTCAAAATTTCCAAAGTTAATTCTCCCATCCAAATATTAAAGTATTATCCTAGGAATACTTCGAAAAAAATTCTGCACTGGATTACAATTCCTCAACTGGCAGTTCTCCCTCACTCAAAATAATCGCGTAACTGAAGTTGGATTATACTGGGAATTTTCTAGAGTTTGAACTGTCCTTTGAACCAAACCTGATGTCATTCGAATGACATCAGCAGGTTGTTTAAACGACCATGCTTCTTATTCGAACCAGAATCCATCTCGTTCGAACGAGATGGAGATTTTCCCTATTTCAACCAGACCTGCTACTGCTTCGTCCCCGCCACATTTCTAGTCCTAAAACCTCTAAATTCTTCAGCTCAACCACAAAAACAATAAATCTAATTGATGTTCTAACATGTATAAAGGATTTCCCTAACTTTAAAACATTAAATCATCATAAAGCATATATAAAATCCAAAATCCCTAATTTAACAATTTAAAACCCTAGTTCATCAAATTTCAATACAAGAACATCAATATCAATTTTCTTCCATCATAAATAATCATCAGTTTGATATCTTTAACCTATCTACTTGAAGAATTCAACCAAATTAAATACCATATTTTAATTAATGTCCTTATTTCTCCAATTTCATCAAAATTTATGAATCACAAATGGGTATTGTATAACTATACTAACATGAACATGATTGCTGCTACAATTTTGCAAGGATTAAATACTTGCCTCAATTTCAAAGGTCTAATCTCCTGGTGATGTTGATATAGGTGCATTCCTCGTCTCACGATCTACACTTTGCTGGGATTTTCGGTGTATGTGCTTGAGTTATGCACCAAGAACTCCTATGGCTTCTTCTTCCTTCCTCTATGACTCTCTCTTCTCTATCTAGTAGGTTTAGAACTGATAACTCCCCTCTAACCCACATACATCCATATTTAATTTCCTAATTTTCGTCCATAATATTTCCCTAAAATTTGGAAGGACAAAAATACCCCTATGGGGTGCTAGTTAGGCCTAAAAACATCCCGGAGTCCAAATAAAATACCCGGGTAGAGTTTTCTAACTATCTCGACTCTTTCGAACTCAATGGTGAACTACAAATTACCATACAAGTTACTTAAAAATAATTTACTTCTTTAGTCCATTAAATTAGTCCCGACATGACTCACACGTGCGTCCTGACTTAATGTACCAAACTGGCATATTTTTCCACTCTCGACAATTTATAAAATTTCATAATTTTGTATTACATATTAACACAGTAATATTCCATAATTATCAATAATAAGTATTAACCCTTGGCAAGCTAGTTAATATTTATTTTTAATCTGGATTAATTAGTAATAAATTTTCTCACATTTTTAAATTAATTAATCCAACAATAATAATTAATCCCATAATTATTTAACATAATAAAGATACAGGGTGTTACACTTTTAATAGCTTATAGGATACCTTTGAGGGTTGGTGTGTTTGGCTGCCTTCCAAGGTGTGCTTACCTCTCTCTTCCTCCAAATAAGTTACTTCTGAGTTCATTATTATCTTCTGAGTTTTACATAAGAGATTTGTGAGTTCAAACTGAGTTTATCTTCACTAGGTTGTGATCGTGTGTCTTGTTATTAATCAATAGTACTCTCGGTTAACTTGTCATTACTTTACTCAAAAGGGTTTATGCCTCCATCTAATCCAAAGTAACCTCTTACAATGGTATTTAATTTTAAGGTCCGCTGTAGGTTGGCAGTGGGGACTGGCTAACTCTAATGTCAAAATACTAGGGTATTACCATCTCAATCCAACATAAAAATAGATGTATTAATCTATCAATTGATGAGACTTATTTTAAGATTGGGATCTTCTCATCTTCTAGTTAATCTAGTGAATATTCGTGTGAGGAGGAGGATTGTGATTTACAACTTGCTTTTGATAAACTATGCATTGAAAATGACAGGTTAAAAATTGTTTGTTGAAAGTATCCTTAGAATTAAGAATCATTCAAAATGAAATAACATCATAAAAAAAAGAAAGTTTATAATTGATCATTGTGGAGGCTCAAGATGCACTTTAAGTGAAAATCGTTTATCTATGGAGAAAAAGAGAAATACTTTCGAAGAAATAATAATTTTTTTGCAAGTTGAGTTAAATAATGTAAAAGTTCTAATAACTCTTTAAACCTAAATACAATCTCTCTATACAAGTGTGAAACTAGATTTTGAAGATCACTCCAATAAATTTAGGAAAATGCCCATATCATACAACCGATCTCTGAATGATTAAATTGATTGGGTTCAACAAAATTGATGCAAAACCCAATGTGAATCACCACACCATATTTGTCAAACATTATCCCGATACTTATTCCTCTATAAATTCTTCTCGATAACATGAGGAGAAAGATATTTTAAAGCATACATATAACAAAAACCAACACATTGTGTACGAGTGCACATTTTTCACGACGAATGGACATTTGAAGGATTTTTTCTTAAATATTTTTAAAACCAAAGTGAGTAAAATACACCATGTTTTAAATGGTTATGAGCTTTCTACAATGAAGAGTTATTTTAAAACCTTTGTTGAAGAATCTAGAGTCATGTTGTCTAACACAAAGATGAATTTTGAAACTAAAAATATTGACCAATGTGTGATAGATTTGGGAAAGAATGTAGAGAATAAGCCTGGTGGAAAACCTATTTGTACACAAAAGAAAGAAGCCGAATGTCATGTTATTCACACTACTTTGGTTGAACATGATTACTCGTGTTGATATTTCAATAGTGGGCATTCTAGGCACATCACTCTGGATAAGTCATTGTTTAAACAATTGTCGAAGACAAAACAAGTACGATTACTTTTGGGGATGGGAGTATGTCTAATGTATTAGGAAAGGGAACTATTTAAATAATTGGGTTTCCTAAGTTAGACTACGTCTTTTGGGTAGATAGTTTGAAGAATAACTTGCTAAGTTATAATACTTCATATTCTTGTGGTATCTATTTATTATTAATTGTGGGAATAAATTAATAACTCGAAATAATATTTTATTGTGTCAAATGGTAATAATAAATGAATAATATATGTGATAGTTAAATTTTTCATGATATATGATTTTGAACTACATGTTATAAAATAATTAAATAGTGGAATTAATTACACAAAAATTGTAAGGTATGGGTACTTGTAGAATAATTAATTTGTGTATTTTATTTTATTTCATGATATGAGGTATTTGCATTTGGACGGGACTCTAGGGTGGTATGGAGGCCCTAAGATGTATTTTTTAGTGGTTTGGATTAGTCCCCAAGGGTAATTATACCTTTGGGATAAGTTTTGGGTCAGTATATGTAGCCTTTCAAGCTCATATGGAGTTCTTAAATTAGGCATTTTATGGAGCCACGGGATTAAGGGTATATAAGTTATGTGAACCCTCATTAATTAATTATTTCACACCTAAAACACAATCCCTTGAAGATTTAGATTTTGGGGAGAGCTTAAGGAGATTTTTGGATAGGAACTAAGAGATCACGAGAAAAGAGTTAATTCACACTCATAATGAGACAAGAGTGATATTATTTTATCATATTATGGCCTGTAAATTTTTTATGTTTCGATTATTACGTAATTTATTTGGGATTAGAAGCAAGTTTAGGATGAAAATATGCTATTTAATATTTTTTATATTGGGATCATACGGATTAGTGTTGTAAACTATTATTGGGTATCAAATATATTTTTTTTTTGTTTTTATGTTATGTTGAAAATCATTGTTAATTTGTGTTAATATATCATTATGATGTTAGAACTCATGCGCATGAATGATTTATACATATTGGTTTTATCTTTTTACTTGTAATTAAGGGCATTAATTAATGGTAAAATTTAATCCAAAATTTAATCCGTAATTAGATGTATCAAAAATATGGATTTTTTGTAAAATGATCTTGTTTGGGTTTCAACATTATGATGTGAGGATTTTTATTAGGATTCTATAGGAGTGATCATGAGATAACTTGGACGCCTCTTAAGGATTTTATTTACGTTAATGGATGAAACTATATTGTGTTTGATTTGCGTATTATAGAAGGAGGTATGGAGGACAAGGACGAGAGGATCGCCAAAGAAGGTTGGGACCGCTATAGTGCACATTGGGCCGCTATAGTAGTAGGACCAAGACATTATAATGGTAGGGTATAGGGATGAGATCCTGTGTTTTTTTTGGGTGGGGGGTTTCTTTCTTTCCTTCTGGTTGTTTCGAAGTTAATAAGTTTATGGAAATATTTGGGGACTAAGGGGTTTAGTGGAAACAGTAAGAAATTGGGAGAAAACTATAGGGTTATACCTGATTTGAAATTTAGAAAAATAAACCTATGTTCAATTATAAAATTCTAGTTTGGGTATTTTCAACTAGGATTGGGTACACAAGTGTGATGAGACATGATATGTATATATATTGTTCTATGGGAATATATAAAAATTGTGCCTTGATGTAAATTTGGCTCATGGGTAATCTATCGGTTGGAGTGTAGTTTTAAATTGATTTGGGTTGGGGTATTATGCTGCTCCCTAACGTAATAGGATGTATGGAGGTTTATGTATTTAATCATGTGTTTAGTTGATTGCGATCTCACGTCATGGGGATTAGATGACTTGATCCATTAAACGGTTTAGTATGTGACTAACTGATGGTGTTATTGTGTGGCGAATCCCCATTATTTAATGTGTGCATGTTTTAAATCCATATTGTACGGGACTCCTATAGAT
Organism: Sambucus nigra; assembly: GCA_949130495.1. Lineage (NCBI taxonomy): Eukaryota > Viridiplantae > Streptophyta > Magnoliopsida > Dipsacales > Adoxaceae > Sambucus > Sambucus nigra. The sequence goes on along the minus strand of OX422219.1, from coordinate 328,743,042 downwards.
TATACGATAGAGTAATAAGTAGGTCCCTGAAGGTTGATGCCTTCATGTGATTGTATGAAACTTATAAATATATTGTATAGTACAATAATGGATATTTTACTTAAATAAATTATAACACGTTATTCTGTATACTATGAGATCGCTATATGGGTGACATAATTGGGGGTTGTACTGGGTTGCGTTCTTTACATACATAATCGGTTACATTATGATGTAGTTTCAAGTGTGTAGTATCTTACATGTTAGTCTAGTAGTTGAGATAGATTAGTTTAGTTAGTCCTTGGGCTTGGACACTCGTGTAACTTATTTCACTTATGATGAAGGGTGAGGTATATTTTTCCTATGATTGTCAACATGTTTTCATGATTACGATAACGAGTCGCATGATTGTTGTTGCATCAATATAGTAAGAAATTTCTTGCAACTTATGGGTTCTGACCCAAAATATTATAAATATATCTTCCAGGGTTTAGAAGGAAGGAGCAACAGGGCTGAACACTCAGATTTTCCCCTTCCTCATTCCACTCATTTCCATATCCTGGCTTAGGTTCTTATTTCATACAATCACTTCATTTTTTGACTCTTTTGATATGTAGATGGTATGGACCATATTTGTCCCATTTTTTATTCCATCCGAGTTTACTTATGATTTTTGATACTGTGTTATTTATTTATAATGGATATGGAGACAATTAGTTTATTTAGTATTTATTATTTTATTTCATCACATGATGTGTATGGTTTAAACTATTTACATTCTTATATTATTATTATTATTATTATTATTATTATTATTATTATTATTATTATTATTATTATTATTATTATTATTATTATTATTATTATTATTATTGTTGTTGTTGTTATTGTTGTTGTTGTTGTTGTTGTTGTTGTTGTTGGCATGATGCTGATAATGATACAAATTGTGTTAGCGTGACCTATCTTCGGCGTTCAGGATTGACCACTCTATAGATGAAAAATAGGGGTGTTACATTGACATTAGAAAAATGTGTGATGATCATCATAACATCATTTTTACCATGAATGAATTTAAATCCCTTAATCCTAACGGTAAATGAATTTGTAAGGGAACTAGAACAGTGTGTAATTATAATGTAGTCAATACATCTCCAAATGTTCTTTGCAATAGTGCTAAGGAGGATGTTGTGGATCTATGGAGATGTTCCGTTATGTTAACTTTAGGGATCTTTGCAAATTTTATACGAATTAACTAGTTTGCGATCTACCTCATTCTGAGTTGATGTCTTCCTGCATATGTGGAATTTGTCAAATAGGCAAAGAAATACGTAATCCACATAAAAATTCGAATGTGATTTCTATGTTTCGATTTTTAGAAGTCTTTCACATAGACTTCAAGGGTCCCGTACGTACAAAGAGTATAGGTGGTACAATGGGATTTGGTGTTTCGTACCTATGTAGTACCACTACCTCTTTATCGGCATATTTCGATATTGATTGGGAAGGATATGCAGAGGGTAGTAAGAGTACCTCCAGTGGCTTCCTCCATTTAGGAATTTTTTAGTTTCTTAGCACACTAAGAAGAAAATTTGTGTGTCTTTTAGCTCCACCGAAGAGGAATATATTGTGTTGGATAAGTATTGTACTAAATAATCATACATTAAACAAATGTTGAACGATTATAGTACAGATCAAGATTGCAAGGCTATTTAGTCATAATATAATAGTGACATTTATGGGTAGTGCGATCAAAACCTTGAACAGAGTGAAGACACAAAATTAAAATTATCGTTGTAATAGAAGAGGTATTTTTCATTAATTCTTTTTAAGTACAAATATAACAAGCTAGGTCTATGTGATGAAAATTTTCTAATTAGATAACGATGAATTTAATGTATCTTTAAATATAGATCATTCAATCTAAATACAAAATAAGGTAATAAATCACACAACACCAAGTCGTACGAACCTACAATGAGAAAAACTCGAGCTGAACGAAACAACAAATGTATTATTCCATAGTTTTACAAATCTCTTCAAATTTACTCTTTGATCAAGTGTCTTCGCTCTGTAAAAAATTCTCAATGTTTATTTTTTTTAGAGTTTTGACAAAAATAGTTATTATGATATCAATCTCTCCATATATATAAAGATCTTATAATTGTGGAAACCAAGCCTAAGGCAACTAGGGAGGATGGCATCACAAGAAATATCAAAACACTAGAGTTTAGAGAAGATTTCACTTCGTTAAATATCGAAAAATTACAAGATTTTGGACCATGACTATCACACCCTAAACCCAGTATCCATACTAACCATTTGTTATTAGAATAATTGGATCATAATCTTGAGCCCATTGGAATTATAATTCATTTATCAATACTTTTTAGCATAATGTTCATAATGAACATAATATTATTCTTATACCATAATGAAATCAATATCAGAGTCATAATTAAGCGGACATACAATACTATGATTAACTATGATAAAATTTCACAATCATCAACTCACTCAATGCTCACGCAATATATACAATGTGTGAGTATATTAAAATATTCAGCGTGACAATGATAAAATACCCGTATTTAAACCCTAACTCTTTCCAACGGTGCAACTCTCAAAGTTACCGGTCATATGGTATCCTAGCTGGCAGCGTACAAACCTGAAATTGTTAAAGTATGAACCGTAAGAATTAATCTTAGTGAGGTACTCCTTCCCTACAATGAAATAATAATTCTATATTGAATATGTGGATATAAAATCCGAACAATCCTGCCGATTGGCAATAACAAATCTTGGATCATAAGATCCAAATAATTCTGTCCATTGGCAATAACAAATCCTGGAACACGAGTTCCAACAAAACCTTGTCATAAGACAAATCAAATCATTGGATCTTTTTCCAATTCTAATCCTGTATCATAAGACCCAAAAAATCCTGGATATTTGAATATCCAAACAAATCCTGAATACCGAAATATTCAAACAAATCCTACTCTTCGAAACAATTGTTCTTAATTGTTCTTAATGTTTCTGACTTTCTCAAGAATTTCATAAGGTCCAATGTATCTTGGACTTAATTTACCTTTCTTTCCAAATTGTAATACCCCGTACTTTTGGCTATATTTATTTTTGGGATTAATTAATTAAATGCGTATTAATTGGAAATTAATCCGGGTTATAAATACTAATATGATGCGATTTGGTATTTGTTTATGTACATATAAGATTATATATGTATTTGGTATTATGAAATTTGTCGTGGGATTTATATACGGCAATTTGGAAATTTTGTTGAGACGCGTGGGACCGCCGCGTCACGGTATAATATTTTGATATTAAAAGTGAATTTAAAATCTATAATCCGTATGGTCGTTTTGAGTGCGCCAACGCGTCCAGAAGGGTCGAGATAGTCAGAAAACACTAGTCGGGGGTATAGTTTGGGTCCCGGGGTATTTTTAGGCCATACCGGTAACTTAAAGGGTATTTTAGTAATTTGGTATTTTTGGGTAATTAAAAGTGACGAAAATTGAGAGTTGTAATCTGATAAGGATTGACCCCAACCAACCCTTATTAACCCAACTAGCTACGGAGGTTTATCAAATTAGGTTTTCATAAGTTTCCCCAAAGCAAACCCTAGCCACCATAGGCTTTTGGAGAAGAAAGCTTGGAGAAGGAGAGAGAGAGAGGAATTCTGCAGAAATTCGACACCAAATCCACACCAAATTCAGAAATCAAACCAAGGCAAGTGACTTTATTTCATTTAAATTCGAAGAATGTCTTTTCCATGTTAGAAATTGAAGAATCTTGATTGTTCTTGAAAGATTAAAAGAAAACCCATGAAATTTGAAGTTATTATTGAATGTTGGGATAGGTTTGCATGTAGAAACATTGTTGGGAGATTTAATTTCGGAGATTTCATATCTAGGCGATGTATAAACGAATTAAAATCTGGGAATTTATGATGAGAAAAAGTTAGGGTTTATGTTCTTGAAGAAAATTGGGAATTAATGTAGAAATTGTGATTTAATGATGTTTAGAAGATATTAAACCCTTTAATGATATTAGTATAGCCCCTTAACATGTTTGAGGATGATTAGAGAACTCAATATATTGTGGGAACGAATTTTAGAAGAGGTTTGAGGAGTAAAAATGGTGAAAAACGAATTGGGGAAAAATCTGGGCCGAAACTGGCCACTCGTTAGAAGCAGCCCCCAGGTCGTTCGAACGAGCTCGTTCGAACGAGCTTCTAACGAGTTGACCAGTCGTTTTTAACGAGTAGGGATTTTCGTTCGATATCTCGTTCGAACGAGATATCGTTAGAAGGGTCAGTTCGTTCGAACGAACTGGGACCTCGTTCGAACAGCCTCGTTCGAACGAGACTTCTAACGACCTGACAGTCCAAACTCGTTCGAAGCCTCGTTCGAACGAGACTTCTAACGAGTTGACAGTTTGACCCTTTTTGGACTGTTTTGACTTTTGGAGTTCCGGGAACTGGTTCAAGGGTAGAGTTAGCATTCCTTTGATGATATAGTGATTGATTTGGGACTTTTGGGTTATTGAGATGAGTAAATCATATACTAGAGTTATATTCATTGAACCATTTGGGTTGAGACGTGAGTGTCTACTACGATGTGAGGATGAATCATGGCGCGTATAATTACAAACCGGAATAGTATGAATTATGATAAGTATAAGCTAGTACGAGTATGCAATATGTACTACGATTAAAATACGGTATTACTAAGATGTGTGTTTACTTAGTATTAGTATATGGATTGTGTGTATGACATACCTACCATACTTGCTATCACGGGAGGTTGCGTTCGCTTAGGACCCTCTATTCCTTGTGTGCCTACGGGGGGGATATAGACTGGTACCTTGATGAACATAGGTCATAGAAAGACTTATTGTGATATTAATAAGTCCGCTGACCATGGGAGCGTAGGTATGTGCGTGACCCATGTGATGGTGACTGTGTTCGCCTCCACTATTTGTGATTTGTGTTATCTGAACTATTCCTGAGAGATTCGGAATATGTGATCCTTATGTACGTGGTGTACCGGGATGGATAGCAGAGTATGTGTGCACTACAGCTTAAATTGCGGGGTGCTTGTATTGTATATTTATGAGATGAATAATATACGTTATATTAATGGGAATCCTCATGTTAATGTTGTAAAAATATTACGGTATTGTTTCGAGTTATATAATGAGTTAGCTGATAGTTATATCAATGGCATATTTAGTAACTGAGTTTACGTTAAACCTCTATTTAATTACGAGTGTTGTTATGTAATTTGGAACCGAGTAAAATGGGTAGAACCTTTGGTAGTCTAGCTAGTTACGTTGTCACTCAACTAGTGGAAAGGGTAGTTATAGATGGGTACTTACGTTAGGAGTGCACAGTTAGTCGAGAGGTGAGAATTTAATGTGAGTGCACGTCCTAACATGTACTTTGCATTTAATGTTTTAAATGTTTTTAAAGCACTTGCAGGTTTTTAAAATGATTTCCACTTTCGGGCTCTGACCCATTTGCTTTCAAATATATTTTCTTGTAAAACCATTTTAGGTGCCCAGCCACAGGGACACCAAGCATAGGATACTCATTCAGGTGACGAGCTGTAGCTGCTTGTGGAAGCTACAGGGATTTGCATGTAGACGCTTCTATCTTTTGGATTCCAGAGTCACCATATATCCGTTGTAGGGCATGTTGCCCATCTCTATTTAGAGACATCATTTTTACATTTCAGTTTTCAGACTCTAGCATGTATTGCTCAGTATTCAGTTTTAGTTATTTATTTCAGTTTACTTATCAGTTGTGGGATTCGTATTGAGGAGTTTTTCCTCCAGGTTTTATTCACATATTGTGATGGTTATCCGTTTTACTTCAGCATGGTGAATGGTGTTATTTAGTTATTCATTACTTCTGTTGCATGTTAATCAGATTTAATAAAATTTGGCACTTACTTTTTAAATACTAGGTGGTTAGTAAAAATAAAACGTTTTCGACAGTGATGCTATTAACTGAGCCAACTTGGCATTTCGAATTAATTTTATAAAGGAGTAGCTACCCGGTGTTTAATTAGTCGGGGTGTCACAGGTGGTATCAGAGCATCAGGTTCTAGTGTCCTTTAGGATCTGTACGGCTATTATGTTTCCGCTACGTTTCTTTGATATAGAGCCCTATATTTTAGGACTGTTGTATTCTTTTTGTGTATGCTTCGTTCTTCAGCTATTTTAAGTTTATAAACCGTGAACTTATAAACTTTGTTCTTATTTCAGATGCCTCCATGACGTGCACGACGAGTTCCCAGGAATGCAGTGCCCGAACCCCAGCCCGCTCCAGTTCAGGGCATGTTGAGCGTCGCTGAGGTTGCAGCTATAGTAGCTCAAGCGGTGAATGCCGCGATTGCCGTTGTTCAGCAGGCACCACCACAGGCGCCGGTTGCCGCGCCAGTTCAGGTTAATGCATTCCCGTCTACTTGGGAGCGTGTACGTAACGCTTTTCAGAAAGCGCATCCGCCAGAGTTTGCAGGAAGCTCAGATGTAGTGGTCTCGAGCCAGTGGAGGAAGGACATACAGAGGCATTTGAGGATGCATGAGTGCACTGACGTCCAGAAACAGGTGCTAGCTACTTTCAAGCTAGTGGGATCTGCACTGCAGTGGTGGGAGTCCATTACCATCGCGGAGGAGAGGGATACCCTCACGATTCAGGAGTTCTGGGTGCGGTTCGACCACAAATACTTTCCATCCGCAGTTCATACAGAGATGAGGAGGAAGCTGATGAGTTTGAGGCAAGAGGGCAAGACCGTGGCCGAGTATGAGGCCGAGTTCACTAACCTGTTGAATATCGTTCCAGACGAGATTCCAACAGAGAAGGAGAAGATAGAGAAGTTCACTGATGGGTTGAATTGGAGAATCCGGCAGCATCTGCTTGGGAACCTATCGTTGGCCACGTATTCTGATGTGGTTAACGCTGCATTACTACACTGCCAGGACCACCGTTTTCATATGGCCGAGGGCAAGCGGTCAGGGGAGTCTAGCCATCAGGGCAGGACTGGAGGACATGGTGCCAGCGGGGCACAAACCGGTCAGGGGCAGAGACAGACTGAGCAGGGTACCCAGCAGGGGGACAATAAGAGGTTCCGATCAGGGAACTACAGGCAGGGACAGGGAGGTTTCCGCCAGGGCCATCAGGGTCCAAACGGCCATCAGGGCCAACAGGGGCAGAATGGGCAGCAATTTCATCAGGGCCAGCAGGGCCAAGGAAGGAATGGTAACGGCCACCAGGGCCGGGGACAGCAGGGGCAGAGGGGAGGGAACTTCCCAGGGAAGTGCTTTACTTGTGGCAAGACTGGCCATAAGAAGCAGGATTGTCCTGATAGGGGCAGGGCCCCACAGCAGCAGCAGCAGGGTGCTCGCCAGGAGCCACAGAGACCTATGTTTCCCGCCGCTCTTCCTGCACCGCCACAGATGGCAGCTTTGCCACCCATTCCAGCAGTCCCAGCTCAGCAGGGGCAGCTACAGTATGGACGTGTCTACAACGTTCACCAGGCTGCAGTTCCACAGGCACCGCCCGCGATCGAGGGTACGTTTCCTATCCATGGCACTATGGGTCGGGTGTTATTTGATACGGGTGCTACACACTGTTTTATTGCTACACACTTCGCGAAAGCTTTAGGATTGTTAGCTACGGCAGAGAGCACAGTGACGTGTGTCGACTCACCATTAGGGAATGGGTCACTTATTTTCTTTATATGCCGGGGAGTCGGGGTAGAGGTTGGTGGTTTGGTATTGCCTGCGGACATGTTAGTATTAGATATGCATGTTCACGATGTGATCATCGGTATGGATTGGCTCGTAGCATATAGGGCCATGATTGATTGCTTCAGCGGGAGCATTGTTTTTGCCATTCCGGGGCAAGAGATGTTTATAGTGGCGATGCCTCGCCCAGAGGGAGGATCGACCGCTCATCTGTACTACATAGAGGAGGATACCTCTAAGGAGGTTGTGATTCCCTTGGATTCGATCCCGGTTGTCAGAGAGTATTCAGATGTGTTTCAGGAGATACCAGGCTTACCACCCAGTCGAGAGATAGATTTCGTTATTGATTTGCTACCGGGTACGAGACCTATAGCACGTGCACCGTACCGTATGGCTCCAGCTGAAATGCGAGAGTTACGGGATCAGATAGAGCAGCTGTTAGGGCAAGGCTTTATTCGCAGGAGTACCTCACCTTGGGGCGCTCCAGTTTTGTTTGTGAAGAAGAGGGATGGTTCACTGAGATTGTGCGTGGACTACCGAGAGTTGAATAAGGTCACGATACGGAATAAATATCCGTTGCCTCGAATCGATGACTTATTCGACCAGTTGAGAGGAGCTTCTTTCTTCTCGAAGATTGACTTGAGGTCAGGATACCATCAGTTGCGTATCAGGGAGGAGGATGTCTCGAAGACTGCGTTTTTGTCGAGATATGGTTCTTACGAGTTTCGGGTTATGCCTTTCGGCTTGACCAACGCTCCAGCAGTGTTTATGGACTTGATGAACAGGGTGTTCAGGGATTTCCTAGATCAGTTTGTCATTGTCTTCATTGATGACATTCTGGTTTACTCTCAGACAGAGGAGGAACACGACGAGCATTTGAGGCAGGTTTTGCAGACAGTTCGTCAGAACGAGCTGTATGCAAAACATGAGAAGTGCGGGTTTTGGCTGAAGGAAGTTCAGTTCTTGGGTCACATTATTTCCGAACAGGGAATATCTGTCGATCCGGGGAAGGTGTCAGCGGTGAGGGAGTGGGGACAGCCCACGACACCAACGGAGATTCGTAGTTTCTTGGGTCTAGCAGGATACTACAGGAGGTTCATTCGGGGTTTCTCGGAGATAGCAGGTCCTTTGACACATCTTACTCGTAAAGGTGTGCCATATATCTGGAGTGATGCTTGTCAGTTGGCATTCGATGAGTTGAAGGACAAATTGACCTCAGCACCTGTGTTAGCATTGCCGAGACCGGGAGTTGAGTATTTGGTTTACACCGATGCGTCTTTGCAAGGACTGGGAGGTGTGTTACAGTAGGAGAGACAGGCCATAGCTTATGCTTCCCGTAAGCTTAAGCCTCATGAGAAGAATTACCCCACACATGATTTGGAGTTGGCGGCAGTGGTATTTGCCTTACGAATTTGGAGACACTATCTTTTGGGGGAGAAATTTCAGCTGTTCACGGACCACAAGTCACTACAGTATCTATTCACGCAGAAGGAATTAAATATGCGGCAGCGTAGGTGGCTTGAATTTGTGAAAGACTACCAGTTCGACATCCAGTACCACCCGGGTAAGGCTAACGTGGTAGCAGACGCGTTAAGCCGCAGGCCAGCAGATGAGGTGGCAGAGGTGTGGAAAGCTAAGTGGAAGGAATTGGGACACCAGGATGCAGTGGCCCGATCTTTATTGTCTGTGATGACTGTTACACCGCAGATTGTCACAAAGGTAGTACGGGCACAGGCTAATGACACGTTCTGTCAGGAGCAGATAGTTCGATTTCTAGCAGAGGGAGCCGAGTCCTATACCGTTAGCTCAGACGGGGGATTACGCTTCAATGGGAGATTGGTGGTTCCGGAAGGGGAAGAATTGCGGCACGATGTGATGGCAGAGTCGCACGGCTCACGGTTCGCGGTACATCCCGGAGGGGACAAAATGTACCAAGACATGAGACGGCAATATTGGTGGAGCGGTATGAAGAAAGATATCGCTGAGTTTGTCTCGAAATGCGCCACTTGTCAGCTTGTAAAAGTGGACCATCAGAGACCAGCAGGATTGCTACAGCCATTGGAGGTTCCGGTGTGGATGTGGGAGAGCATATCCATGGACTTTATCACGGGTTTGCCTACGTCGCAGAGGGGCCACGACTCCGTTTGGGTAATTGTGGACAGGTTGTCCAAGGTCGCTCACTTTTTACCCGTTAGGACTGATTACACTGCGGGTCAGTATGCCCAACTCTTCATTTCAGAGATTGTGAGACTTCACGGTGTGCCCCTGAATATCGTGTCTGACAGAGACAAGATATTTGTTTCGAGGTTTTGGGAGAGTTTCCAGGAGGCCATGGGCACGGAATTGCGGTTGAGTACGGCTTATCATCCGCAGACCGATGGGCAGACAGAGCGCACCAATCAGATGTTGGAGGACATGCTACGCATGTGCATTATTGACTTCGGGGGTGGATGGGAGCAGTACCTTCCACTGGTGGAGTTTGCTTACAACAACTCCTATCAGTTCACGATTGGCATGGCTCCGTTCGAGGCATTGTACGGTAGGCCTTGTCGTTCCCCAGCATGTTGGTTGGAGGTGGGGGACAACAAACTACTTGGGCCGGAAGTGATTCAGGATACTTCGGCAAGGATTGAGTTGATTAGGAGTCGCATTCGGGTAGCTCAAGACAGGCAGAAGAGTTATGCTGATGCGAAGAGATTTTTCAGAGAGTTCCAAGTGGGGGACCAGGTTTTGCTCAGGGTTTCTCCGATGAAGGGGATTATGCGATTCGGGAAGAAGGGGAAGTTGGCACCGAGGTATGTGGGGCCGTTTCCTATTATTGAGCGAATCGGACCGGTTGCGTATAGACTCGGGTTACCGGAGCATTTGCATCGGATTCACGACGTGTTCCATATTTCCTCGCTGAGGAAATACCTTAGAGATAATTTGGCTCATTCTCACATTGCTGTGGAGGACATCGATCTCCAGCCGGATAGCTCTTATGAGGAGGGGCCGATTGCTATTTTGGACCGAAGCGAGAGGAAACTGCGGTCAAAGATAGTCCCGTTAGTGCGTGTTCAGTGGCGACATCACAATGTCGAGGAGTCCACATGGGAGGGCGAGGATGAGATGCGCGAACGTTATCCAGAGCTATTTTTAGCAGGTACTTTCTAGTTTCGAATTTCGGGACGAAATTCAGTTATTAGAGGGGAAGTATGTAATACCCCATACTTTTGGCTATATTTATTTTTGGGATTAATTAATTAAATGCGTATTAATTGGAAATTAATCCGGGTTATAAATACTAATATGATGCGATTTGGTATTTGTTTATGTACATATAAGATTATATATGTATTTGGTATTATGAAATTTGTCGTGGGATTTATATACGGCAATTTGGAAATTTTGTTGAGACGCGTGGGACCGCCGCGTCACGGTATAATATTTTGATATTAAAGTGAATTTAAAATCTATAATCCGTATGGTCGTTTTGAGTGCGCCAACGCGTCCAGAAGGGTCGAGATAGTCAGAAAACACTAGCCGGGGGTATAGTTTGGGTCCCGGGGTATTTTTAGGCCATACCGGTAACTTAAAGGGTATTTTAGTAATTTGGTATTTTTGGGTAATTAAAAGTGACGAAAATTGAGAGTTGTAATCTGATAAGGATTGACCCCAACCAACCCTTATTAACCCAACTAGCTACGGAGGTTTATCAAATTAGGTTTTCATAAGTTTCCCCAAAGCAAACCCTAGCCACCATAGGCTTTTGGAGAAGAAAGCTTGGAGAAGGAGAGAGAGAGAGGAATTCTGCAGAAATTCGACACCAAATCCACACCAAATTCAGAAATCAAACCAAGGCAAGTGACTTTATTTCATTTAAATTCGAAGAATGTCTTTTCCATGTTAGAAATTGAAGAATCTTGATTGTTCTTGAAAGATTAAAAGAAAACCCATGAAATTTGAAGTTATTATTGAATGTTGGGATAGGTTTGCATGTAGAAACATTGTTGGGAGATTTAATTTCGGAGATTTCATATCTAGGCGATGTATAAACGAATTAAAATCTGGGAATTTATGATGAGAAAAAGTTAGGGTTTATGTTCTTGAAGAAAATTGGGAATTAATGTAGAAATTGTGATTTAATGATGTTTAGAAGATATTAAACCCTTTAATGATATTAGTATAGCCCCTTAACATGTTTGAGGATGATTAGAGAACTCAATATATTATGGGAACGAATTTTAGAAGAGGTTTGAGGAGTAAAAATGGTGAAAAACGAATTGGGGAAAAATCTGGGCCGAAACTGGCCACTCGTTAGAAGCAGCCCCCAGGTCGTTCGAACGAGCTCGTTCGAACGAGCTTCTAACGAGTTGACCAGTCGTTTTTAACGAGTAGGGATTTTCGTTCGATATCTCGTTCGAACGAGATATCGTTAGAAGGGTCAGTTCGTTCGAACGAACTGGGACCTCGTTCGAACAGCCTCGTTCGAACGAGACTTCTAACGACCTGACAGTCCAAACTCGTTCGAAGCCTCGTTCGAACGAGACTTCTAACGAGTTGACAGTTTGACCCTTTTTGGACTGTTTTGACTTTTGGAGTTCCGGGAACTGGTTCAAGGGTAGAGTTAGCATTCCTTTGATGATATAGTGATTGATTTGGGACTTTTGGGTTATTGAGATGAGTAAATCATATACTAGAGTTATATTCATTGAACCATTTGGGTTGAGACGTGAGTGTCTACTACGATGTGAGGATGAATCATGGCGCGTATAATTACAAACCGGAATAGTATGAATTATGATAAGTATAAGCTAGTACGAGTATGCAATATGTACTACGATTAAAATACGGTATTACTAAGATGTGTGTTTACTTAGTATTAGTATATGGATTGTGTGTATGACATACCTACCATACTTGCTATCACGGGAGGTTGCGTTCGCTTAGGACCCTCTATTCCTTGTGTGCCTACGGGGGGGATATAGACTGGTACCTTGATGAACATAGGTCATAGAAAGACTTATTGTGATATTAATAAGTCCGCTGACCATGGGAGCGTAGGTATGTGCGTGACCCATGTGATGGTGACTGTGTTCGCCTCCACTATTTGTGATTTGTGTTATCTGAACTATTCCTGAGAGATTCGGAATATGTGATCCTTATGTACGTGGTGTACCGGGATGGATAGCAGAGTATGTGTGCACTACAGCTTAAATTGCGGGGTGCTTGTATTGTATATTTATGAGATGAATAATATACGTTATATTAATGGGAATCCTCATGTTAATGTTGTAAAAATATTACGGTATTGTTTCGAGTTATATAATGAGTTAGCTGATAGTTATATCAATGGCATATTTAGTAACTGAGTTTACGTTAAACCTCTATTTAATTACGAGTGTTGTTATGTAATTTGGAACCGAGTAAAATGGGTAGAACCTTTGGTAGTCTAGCTAGTTACGTTGTCACTCAACTAGTGGAAAGGGTAGTTATAGATGGGTACTTACGTTAGGAGTGCACAGTTAGTCGAGAGGTGAGAATTTAATGTGAGTGCACGTCCTAACATGTACTTTGCATTTAATGTTTTAAATGTTTTTAAAGCACTTGCAGGTTTTTAAAATGATTTCCACTTTCGGGCTCTGACCCATTTGCTTTCAAATATATTTTCTTGTAAAACCATTTTAGGTGCCCAGCCACAGGGACACCAAGCATAGGATACTCATTCAGGTGACGAGCTGTAGCTGCTTGTGGAAGCTACAGGGATTTGCATGTAGACGCTTCTATCTTTTGGATTCCAGAGTCACCATATATCCGTTGTAGGGCATGTTGCCCATCTCTATTTAGAGACATCATTTTTACATTTCAGTTTTCAGACTCTAGCATGTATTGCTCAGTATTCAGTTTTAGTTATTTATTTCAGTTTACTTATCAGTTGTGGGATTCGTATTGAGGAGTTTTTCCTCCAGGTTTTATTCACATATTGTGATGGTTATCCGTTTTACTTCAGCATGGTGAATGGTGTTATTTAGTTATTCATTACTTCTGTTGCATGTTAATCAGATTTAATAAAATTTGGCACTTACTTTTTAAATACTAGGTGGTTAGTAAAAATAAAACGTTTTCGACAGTGATGCTATTAACTGAGCCAACTTGGCATTTCGAATTAATTTTATAAAGGAGTAGCTACCCGGTGTTTAATTAGTCGGGGTGTCACACAAATCTCATAACTCCTTTCCATGGCGATATCCGAAGAAACACGTAATCCCCCTTCTGAAATTCTAAATCTTTTCGTCACTTATCCGCATAAATTTCTTGTCTTCTTTGAGCCGTTCTCATTCTATCTTGATTAATCTTCACTTTTTCAGTGTTGACTTCAATCAACTCTGGACCCTCTATCTTCCTTTCACCAACTTCACCCCAACATACGGGTGTACGACATCGTCTACCATACAACGCTTCATATGGCACCATACCAATAGTAGATTGAAAACTATTATTATATGAAAATTCTATCAAAGGCAAATATTCATCCCAATTTCCTTTAAAATCAAGCACACAAGATATAAGCATATCTTCCAAAATATATCTTGTCCTTTTAGACTGCCCATCTGTCTGAGGATGAAAAGTTGTACTAAACTTTAAGTTAGTACCCATAGCATACTGCAAGATATCCCAAATTCTGGATGTAAGAGTAGGGCCCCTATCTGAAATAATAGATACCGATTCACCATGCAATCGAATAATCTCATTAACATGCAATCTAGCATACCTATCAACTGTATATGTAGTCTTGACTTCTAAAAAATGTGTGGACTTGGTCAATCTGTCCACCACTACCCAAATCAAATCTAACCCCTTATGAGATCGAGGAATCCCAACCACAAAATCCATTATTACATGATCCCATTTCCATTCCGATATTGGCAATGGCTGAAGCAGACCAGTAGGTTTCTGATGCTCCACTTTCAATTGCTGACATATAAGGCACTTAGCAGCAAAATCTTCTATTTCCTTCTTCATATTATTCCACCAATAATGCTCCTTTAAATCCATATACATTTTAGTACTACCAAGATGCATAGTATAAATGGAATTATGAGCCTCATCTAAAATTTCCTCTTCAATCCACCCACATTAGGCACACATAACCGTTTCTTATATAATAAAGTTCCATCATTCACAATAAAAAAATCTTCAGGCTTACCATCTCGGACATCTTGCCATTTCTTCTCAAGAAAGGGATCCTGACTTTGCCAATCACGAATACGAGTAGCTAACAAAGTCCTCATGCTTACATGAGCAAAGAACATGTCCCCATCTACTAGCTTCAATTCTACTCCCATTAATCTCAACTCCATGTCGTGGGCAACTCTAGCACACCGAATACAAGATAACCTTCCCGAAGCCTTTCTACTCAGAGCATCTGCAACTACATTTGCTTTCCCTAGGTGGTAGTGAATTATACAATCATAATCTTTAATTAATTACATCCACCGCCTCTGCCTAAAATTCAACTCCTTCTGGGTAAATAAATACTTAAGGCTTTGATGGTTAGTAAAAATTTCACATACCTCACCATATAGATAATGAGGCCATAATTTCAAAGCAAACACAATGGAAACAAGTTCCAAATCATGTGTAGGATAATTACGTTCATGTGTACGCAACTTCCTAGAAGCATAAGCAATAACTTTAGCATGCCGCATAAAAACACAACCCAACCCCTGGTGTGAAGCGTCGGTATAAATAACAAAACCATCTCTACCATGTGGAATAGTAAGAACAGGTGCAGTTACCAACCTCTTCTTCAATTTTTAAAAAATATTTTCACAATCAGAATTCCATTCAAACTTAATATCTTTTTGGGTCAATTTAGTCATTGGCAAAGAAATTGAACAAAATCCCGTAATAAACCTTCTATAATACCTAGCTAACCCCAGAAAACTCCTCACCTCAGTCACGTTATTGGGCCTCTCCCATTTTACAATAACCTCTACCTTTTTAGGATCCACACATGTACCATCTCCAGAAATAACATGGACTAAAAATACAACTTGTGATAGACAAAATACACACTTGTTAAACTTAGCATACAACTTCATATATTTCACATATTCAAAATAGTTATGAGATGCTTTTCATGTTCAACCATATCACGTGAATAAATCAGAATATCATTAATAAAAACTATCACAAATGAATCAACAAAAGGATGAAGTACCCAGTTCATAAGATCCATAAATACAGATGGAGCATTAGTCACCCAAAAAGGCATCACCAGAAATTCAAAATTACCATGTCGAGTACGAAAAGAAGTTTTCGAAATATCAATCTCCTTGACCCTCAACTGATGATAACCCGATCGCAAGTCTATTTTTGAAAACACTTTAGCACCCTGTAACTGATCAAACAAATCATCTATACGAGGTAAAGGGTACTTGTTCTTAATTGTAGCTTTATTCAGTTGCCTATAATCAATACACAAACGCATGGTACCATCTTTCTTCTTCACAAATAAAACTGGTGCACCCCATGGAGATACACTAGGCTGTATGAACCCCCCATCAAGTAAATCCTGCAACTAAATCTTGAGTTCTTTCAACTCAGCAGGTGCCATTCTATACGGTGCCATAGAATTAGGAGTTATCCCCGATGCCAATTCAATATTAAATTCAACTTCTCTCTCTGGGGGTAACCCTGGCAACTCACTAGGAAACACTTCTGGAAAATCACATACAATAGGAACATCGACTAATTGTAAAGCCCCATTCCTAGTGTTAAGAACATATGCAAAAAAAACCTCACAACCCTTACTCAATAATTTCCTTGTCTAAATAGCAGAAATGATGCAACTAGGAACAATTTTCCTTTCCCCCACAAATTTAAATTCAGGCTCACCAAGCATATTAAAAACAACTTCCTTACAGAAACAATCCATAGATGCATGATATTTAGATAACCAATCCATTCCCATAATTATATCAAAATCAAAAATATCCAATGGAAGTAGATATATAACTATATCTCTATCCCCCATAGTCAAAACACAATCACGAAAAGCATATTCAGTTACAACCATATCCCCCACAGGTATATAACTATCCAACCCCACATCTAAACGAGTACATGGTCTATTCAGGTATACAACAAAAGAATAGGATACAAAAGAATGTGTGGAACCAAGATCAATCAAAACATAAGCACTTCTATCAGTAACAGAAAGTGTACCTGTCACCACATCTAGAGTAATCTGAGCTTCTTTTATTATAAAAATTCGTCCACCTGGCCTGGAACTACTAGCTTGTCCTCTGCCCATACTTTTCATTTCACTACCTGGAGATAACACTTTGCTTTTTACTTCACTATGTGTTGCTGGAGTCTTTGCTAACTGCGTACAATTCTTCTTAATATGCCCCACTTGATGATAATGGCAGCATTCCAATCCCTTAAGCTTAGGACGCTTAGATTTATAATGTCGTCCCTCTTTACAAAAGAAACATGTAACACCTCCTATTGGGGCCTGAACCCTCCCTGACTTTCTGACTGAACCAAAAGATCCTCCACCCCAGGTATCTCTGCCAAATCTCCCCTGACCTCTACCACTATCTCCACCACCTCTCTTAAATTTATGAGGTTCCATCTTAACACTTCCACCCTCACCTCCCTTAGAGTGAGATGCGTCGAATTTACTTTTCTTAAAACTCTCTCTACTCGCCACCCCTTGGTTCATTTGCATTTCTTCTATCGTGGCTTTGTTTACCAGAGAAGCATAATCTTCCAACTCATAAGTGGCCACTCTATTATCAATAGGCCAAATCAATCCATCTTGAAACTTGCTACATTTATCTTCTTTATTCTCCACATATTTAGTAGCAAATCTAGACAAAGCAGTAAATTTAGCCTCATACTCCCTCACAGACATTTTCCCTTGGGTCAAATTTATAAATTCCCTCAGCTTCTCCCTCCTATAAACTTTAGGGAAATACTTAACATACAAAACTTTAATAAATTCAACCCAAGTAACAACATCAGTACCTTCCATCCTGGGCACCAAATGGTTGATGGCTTCCCACCAATATTTGGCCTCTCCTTTCAGCTTAAACACATCTAGATTCACTTTCTGGTTATCTGGAGCCTTTATAACTGCAAAGATAGTTTATAGATCCATGACCCACATCTCAACTTTTATAGGTTCAACTGACCCTGAATATTCTAGAGGATTTAACTTCAAAAACTTCTCATGCATGTAATCCTTCATTTCCTTCCTTGTCTCTTTCTCAATCCTGGCCACAGTCTTTGATTCTAGATATATAGCCTGTTGTTCTTCCATTTATGCCTTATTTCTTTCTTGTTACTCCGCCATCCTCATTATTGCCTATGCCATGATCTGTATGTCTATAAGTTGTTCATGCTCTTTGGCCCTTCAAGCAACACTCTGCTCTTCTTCAGTATTATCTGTACGAGAAGCTACTCCCTATTCTCTATGTTGTCCATTCCCAGGTTCCATCTGGAATTATCTGTAATACAACAAAGTTCTAACAACCAATATAAAAAGTTTATAATGCTAAACTATTGGTTAGTACAAAAAAATATTCATAAATATCAAATCAACTCAATGACTACCATCAAATCATCACACACGTCCAAAATTAATAACCTAGATGCTCTAATACCACTAATTGTCACACCCCGAACCCAATATCCATAATAAGCATTTCTTATTAGAATATTTGGATCATAATCTTGATCCCATTGGAAATATAATTCATTTATCAATATTTTTCTGCATAATGTGCATAATGAACATAATATTAATCTTATACCATAATGAAATCAATATCAGAGTCATAATTAAGCGGACATACAATACTATGATTAGCTATGATAAAATTTCACAGTCATCAACTCAATCCATGCTAACCCAATATATACAATGTGTGAGTATATTAAAATCTTCACCGTGACAATGATAAAATACTCATATTTAAACCCCAACACTTTCCAATGGTGCAACTCTCAAAGTTACCGATCATATGGTATCCTAGCTAGCAGCGTACAAACCTGAATTGTTAAAGTATGAACCATAAGTATTAAGCTTAGTGAGGTAATCCTTACCTATAATGAAATAACAATTCTATATTGAATATGTGGTTATAAAATCTGGACAATCCTGCCCATTGGCAATAACCAAACTTGGATCATAAGATCCAAATAATTCTGCCCATTGGCAATAACAAATCCTGGAACATGAGTTCTAACAAATCCTTGTCATAAGACAAATCAAATCATTGGATCTTTGTCCAATTCTAATCTTGGATCATAAGACCCAAATAAATACTGGATATTTGAATATCCACACAAATCCTGAATACCGAAGTATTCAAACAAATCCTTCCCTTAGAGCTATATTCATAGATCTGTATATATGAAACAATCATAAGTACACTCACCTTGGAAATTTAACAAGATTTCCCTTCTCCTTTCTCTGGATCTTGTTCAGTCCGTTCTTCTTCTCTTCCTATCATTCTTACAATATTAGTATCATCATAATAATCTAAACAATTCAAAGAACAACTTCAACATAACTCAATTCATAAGCATCATATGATTCAATTCAAATCATTCATCATAAATGAAGTTCCATCTAGACTCAGGTAATGATATCTAACATATTAAAATTACAGCCCAAACCAACTTAAATTCTTCCTGGTAATCCAATACTTATCATATTAGGTTTCCAACAAAAAAGATGACACATCATTCTAAGTTTCCTAGAGAAAGATATGCCCATTTCTTAACCACATAGCAAATCTGCCCTATAGGCTCATCTATTATTCAGTCATCTTCCAAGAATTTTCAAATTTTGATAAATCATAACTTTCTATGATATTCACCAAATTTTATAAAACATATTGAAAATACAACTTTAAATTTCATATTTTTCAGAGTTCATTTTCTTTGTCAAGCAAAACATCAAACATATGGCATGCATATTCACTCTTTTGGGGCAGATTTCATACCCGAACATCAAACCCTCACCCAAGATTCATTTCTTGATATTTTTACATGATTTTTGGATATTTTATGAATATATGGTTCTATGTTAACCTCCAACTAGAATTAATCAATTTCAATAATCATACAAAAAGATATGACAGTTTGAATTAACAAGGTTACTAAACAAAGCAGTTTAAAGGTTTACACATTCAACTTTGTTTAAACTTTCATATATCCATACATATGCACCCAAGAATGAAAGTTCAATAAAAAATCAAGGATTTCTATCATATAAATCATAAATACAAGAAAAATAACAAGATTCATGGGTGGAATTATCATAGGGGCTTTTACGTAATTTTCTACGAATTCTTCTTAATGTTTCTCCTCACTTTCTTCTTCCTAACCCTCACAATTGTTTTTCCTCAACTAAAAGTCTACCAAACTGAGTTTTCTGAAGAAAGGAGGATATCTCAATGGCTTAAGTTGTCCAAACTAACCTCCACCTCCAACCAATCAATTTAAGACACTTATCGGGCATAAAGGACAAATTACCACTTAAACGAATGGTCAGATTTGCCCTTGGTTAGTAATTTCAGTATAACTTCTTACTCGGACCTCCATTTCACACACCGTTTGTTGTGTTAAAACCATAACTCATATGTATACAACTATCTAGTTTTCACCTCAAGTCAATTGTTATGTCATAAAGGTTAAAATTAGTCTTAAACATGAACATTCCTACCGAAAACTTCAAAATTTCACATTTGTAACTAATTCGATATTTCATGATTTATGAAGGTAGGATTAGACTAAACATAATGACTTAACATTATATATACTAATAACATATTATCCATATCACATAAGCTAATTATTATTTAAACATAATTTATCATAATTATGTTCGGGTTATCACATTGACCAATGGAAATGGTCACGGTCCTGGACCGTGACCATTTTACGAGTAACCATTTTATCGAGTAACCATTTTGGGGATCACAGTCCAAAATCGTGATCCCCACAAAGATTCATGGTATCTTTTAGTAACCTAATTTTAGGGAATACTCATGATTCTAGACCGTAACTAGTGGTCACGGTAATGAACTATGGCCTTAGCCATGACTGTGTTTCGCTGGTTACGATCATGAATCGTGACCCCTTGTCATTAATGTAGGTTGTATTGTCACTATTATTGAACGTGACCACCAATACATGAGATTTGATTGATTGATTAAGATCTTGAATCGTGACTCCCTTTTGTGACCTCATATCCTATGATCACGATTCTTGAGTGTGACCACCTTTTAATCCATTAAAAAAATTTCATGGATATGGTCACGATCTTGGACTGTCACTAATAGAAAAATTATTTTAAAAAAATAATTTCCATTATGCTTCCTAAAAAATTCATGTACATGCTTTCAAATCTGTATATAATTTCATTATAGAACTAACTAATGCATTAATAAAAAATAATAATATTACAATTATAAATCTATAAAATTAAATACCTGAATCTATAACTAATAATATTAAAATACTCAAATTGTTCGTCCCCCAAAGCATATACAATCTCATTGTAAACGATATCTCCATCCACCCACCCACCCAGAGTAGAAATATTTTAAAATGTTCCAAATAGTAAGAAAGTACTTGAATCTCAAAATATCTTCGGGATGCCTATTGTTATGCCCCATATTTTTTTAGATTTTAAATATTTTGTATTAAGTGATAAATAAATTAATAAATGAAGTTAGTTATTACTTGTGTTATATGGTAATAATAAAATTCTTAATTTTGATGAAATCAAAGATTGCATGTGATGTGAGTTTGCAAGTCATGGGTGATATTAGTTATATGATATTGGACTATGTGTTAAGCGTAAATAATGTTGTGTGTATGTTTTATTTACGTCGTGAGTCATTACCGTGTATTTTTAGATAATACCATTTGTATTGGACTCTGGAGTGATACAGAAGCATGGATATACATTTTAGTACTTTGGATTGGTCCTATGGGATATGTATACCTTTGGGCTAAATTTTGGACGAGTTTAGGTGGTATTTTGAGTTCATTTAGAGGCTAAAAATTAGGCATATTTGTTACCATCGGATTTAAGTAATTGTAAAGATTGTTAACCCTCATTAGTTGAACCTTTTACACACAAAACACAAACCTTAGTAGCTATAAACCTTTAGGATAAGTTGGGAAGAATTTTGGAGAAGGAGAACAGGGATCACACATGGAGATTCATCATTCATATATTTTAGGTAAGAAATATGTTGTTTTAACACAGTTTGATGTGTAAGTTTTTAAAACTAGATTGCCATGTTGAATCTATTTGGGTTTAGAGACGTGACTGGGTTTGATATTATATATAAAGGGTTGTACCTTTGTAATTATGTGGGTTTTATGCAGAGAAATAATATTTTATGCATTAAAGGGTTGTACCTTTATCAATATCACGTATTTATGCATAGAACTTGTTTGGATCCATATCAAATTTATGTAAATATGATGAATAAATAATTTTAAAGAGGCTTTGATAATTTATGATGATTTCTATTGATCAAAACTGGGAGGTAAATTGAACCCACATGTTAAATAGTTGATTTAAATCGCAGTTTCTTTTTTTAACGTTAATGATGTTCATAAACATTGTAAACAATGTATAGATTTGTCGTTTTCTGTGTTTTCGAATAGTTTTAGGGTTATAATGATGTTTGGGAACAAATTGGGGCAAAACAGATCGATTTGGTGGGCTTTTTAATAATTTAGGGATTTTAGTCCGGATTCGATCCGATTAGACTGCGTACATCGATCGTGTGCAAGGAGGCAAAATAATCGTGCACACACTTTAGGTCTTATTTTTTAGAAGTTTTTTTTTTGTTGGATGTTTATGTGGACACCATAATTCCCAATTGGGGTTTGTATCTATTTATCCGATCCGACCAACTATAGTAAACTCGAGCCCACTAAAATCGTAAAGGTGAGCTACCCCAAAGGGAAGCCGAAAACACCAAAAAACCACATATAAAACATGCAAGGACTAATTTTTAAGGAAAAAAAATTACAAAAAAGACGCCAAACTTCTTCCTGGGACTTTTAGTCATTTGGTTAAAGGCCTAAGGCCCTCTAATCATTTTATTAAAGGGACCTTTTATCGTTAGGTCAACCCCATGGTAATGATTACTAAATGAAACCAAATCTCGTACCAATCGTCTTCCTCTCACCCTAACCCAGATCAACCATCCATAATTTTTTATAGTTTGGTTAAAGGCCTCAAATCAGACCTTACAAATACATCCCCCAACCTTCAAAAGCACCCTAAAACCCAATGTTGATTCAGGTTTTGAACTTTGTTAATCCTAAGAACCTGAGATCCTCAAGCTCATTCTAAAAATTCCCAAATAAGTTCATGATTTAGAAAATTTACTTTTCCTTAAGGAAAACTCGTATTTCCATGGAGTCACTTCAGTCCCAAACAAAGTTCATACTTATAAAAATTCGCCTCTGAAAGTAAAACATAGGCGAACCTCTACGTAAATTTTGCGAAATTTGGCACTTCTAAATAAAGCTTTCCTCGACAAAACGAAGCTCCTCCCACCTTGGGAACCTCAAATAGGAACACTCCCCTAGGAAAAATCCAGTTCACACTAAAAGGGTAAGGAAACCCTACCCAAACATC
Source organism: Sambucus nigra (assembly GCA_949130495.1). Lineage (NCBI taxonomy): Eukaryota > Viridiplantae > Streptophyta > Magnoliopsida > Dipsacales > Adoxaceae > Sambucus > Sambucus nigra. The sequence continues at coordinate 328,719,623 of OX422219.1, read as the reverse complement.
TCGGTAAACACCCCATATATATAATGTGATAAACTGTCCATATGTGTTTATGTATTTTAGCTCGGCCTCCATTTAAGGAACGGTGTATGCACTTTACATTGTTTATATTGTAAAGCCTGGTTTTAACCCATCACCTATATTAATTCACTTGACATGATCGTATGTTAAAAAATTCTAACTAGATGCCACAATGACTAAGTAAAACACGAAAACATACTTTTTAAAATTATTCTCAAGAAAGTGTCAGTGAGTCGAGTCAATCTAAAACTTTGCATAAGCCAAGGTCTAAAATCTGACTACTCCCATCGCTACTCCAAATGAACAAAGCCTATCCCCGTAGTTCCCTAAATATGTGTTTTCATATCTATACTTTTCAAACCCCAACTTTTGATTAATATATTTTTAACATCTAAAAATATGAATTGAACACAACGAAAATGCTATATTAAAACTAGTATCCATAAATATCTTAATGATGTATATTATCTACCTATTATCTATAAAACCCCGTATTTTTGCTTATTTGAATCTAATTGATTTCCTTTATTTTACAATTACATGAGAGAAGTAATTGAATTGAATTAAGTGATAATATGTTTATTAGATATTATTCGAGAGAGAGAGAGAGAGAGAGAGAATGTTTAACATTATGAACTAAATTTACTAAGTGAATAGTAAATAACTTATGGAAATTATTACGTATAATAGCGAGTGATATTGGCATAATTAAATTTTATCTCAATTGAGCGTCGCATGTAGACAAATTGAGGTAGATATAGTATAATAGTGTAGGGTGACTCGGATGATGATTTCGAGGTCATAGATTACTCCGGAAGGTCGAAACAGTCAAAATAGTATACATAGGGGTGTCGATTGGGTCTTGAGGCATATTTAGGCTAAACCAACACCGTCTAAGGGCGTTTTAGTCATTTGGAAAATGAGGGTTAGGAGACCTATGAATTTTTAAAGATTTTATCAGATATTAGATAGAAAGGTATAGGGTTAGAAACTCAAAATGCAAAGGGAGGCCATTACAGAAGAAAAGGAGAGAGTTCGTGGAGCTTTTGAAGAAATTCTTGGAGCTTTGATCTTGTTCTTTTACCACAAACAACTTGGGAGGGAGAATTAGAGGAGGCAAAAATCAAACCCAACTTGTTAATCATGAAATCAGACCCTACTGATCAAAGAAAAGTGTTTAAATACAAGTTATTTTGAAGTTATAATACCCATGTGGCTAGGGTTTCAATTATATTGTTTAAATGTAAATCCTTGGAAGAAAATATTGTTTTAAATGCATGTAATGGGTAAGGATTTTCATGTAGAATTATTTAATATCTCTAGAGGATTAGAAATAAAAAGATATGTTATTATCACCATGAATCAAATCTGAGTTGTTGGTCAAAAATGTGGGAAGAACACAAAACTAGGGTTTTTGATAATTAAAGGGTTTTGATTTGTTCTTGATTAAATTTGTGAAGATTTAATATGTTTGGAACGTTAGAAATCATCCTAGTACATGTAGAAATGTTTTAGGACAATTTGTTTTACGATTGGTAAAGAATCATGGAAAGTGGGTGAATGAAAATGGTGAAAAATGCAAATTGTCCCAATGAAGAAGATGACCTGGTACAAACCGAATCGTTTCGGATATGTTAGATTTTCCTATTTTGCCTTATTTAAGCCTCGAAACATTGTATAAATAATTGGGTGACCATTGGGTCCTCTTTACATCATTATAAGGTATCAATGGGATTATAGTAAGACCTTGATAAGGGTATGTGACAGTCTTATGGCTGGAGTTAAGGCTAGAACATCTTACATTTGGCGACTTCGCTAGTAGGTATTCTCTTTTGAAAAGATGCCGAAGGATAACACCATTAGAAACATTAATTCCGACGCCATACAAAGTGAAGAAGAGGAAAACAACGCTGCATTGCCTGAAGTGGAGAGAACGATAAGGATAGATCTTAGCGTACCTGGCGTTGGCATCACGGAGACGATGGCCACTCAAGGGGGAATAGGCCATGCACAGATGCATAGGATGATGGGACTATTCAAAGAGTTTATTAAGACTCCTACATCCCAAGCAATGTTGGGAGCCCCCACAGGAGTGAGTTCCTTTACCACATCGTCAACCAATATACCATCTCCTACTATTACAGGAGGGGTGGCAACGCCTGCTTCCGTTAACACCTTCCCCATGGTTGTACCACCCTCGAGGGTGCCTTGCCTACCACGGTCCCACCTATGATAATGGAATCAACATTGCAAAATTAAGGAGTAATTCCAGTCACTTTGTCTATTGTGGTAGGTTAAGGAGTACGCATGCCAACCTCAATAACCCCGGTGACAACAACGCCGTCGTCAGCTAGCCTCTTACCAACCAGCTTAGAAGATATGAAGAAAGAGTTGCTAAAGTTCATAGTTATGTCTAAAGGGGAAAGATCCTCCATATACGATGACTTTCGTACTCTCTACCCAGAGGAGTATAATAATAAACCCTACCCAATGGGTTATATTCCCCCAATCTTTGAAAAGCACACAAGGAAAGGTGACAATCCCAAGGATCATGTGAAGAGGTTCATCGAGAATCTGGGGGCCCATTGCAATGACAAAAAGTTAAGCCTGTGGGGTTTATCAAATTCCCTAACAAAGAAATCCTACATGTGGTATTCCCACCTAGATCCAGGTAGTGTATGTTCTTGGGAGGAATTGCATGTTTTGTTTATGCAAAAGTTTGTTTTGGCTGAGGATGAGTTCACACTCACCCAGCTCGCGCGTGAGAAGCAGAAGTCAGGTGAGGACGTTGTGGCCTATATCCAAAGGTTCTGCGAGCACTCCCTTGATGTGAGGGAGGAGACACAAGAAGACAAGCTTTTACATGTGTGTGCAGAAGGCTTGCTGCCCAAATACATATGTCACCTGATAAACGAGATAAGAGAAGGTACATTTACAGCCTTTTGAAGGCATCAAGGAATATCACATTAGTGGTAAAACCCGTAGTACCACCTACCGCTTTGCCTAACTTGCTAATGAGGCCAAAAGTTACCTTGGGGAGGGTAATACCCTTGAGGATCAACTACGCAGACGATGGGGGAAGAGAAGGAGGTAATGGCGACTAAGGAGGTAGAAGGGGTAGAAGTAACAAGAGAAGGTTTAAAGACGAGGATGATCATCCCGAGCTACCTTGCAGGGTGGAGAAAGCTTTAAACCTGTATGATCTCATGGTCTATAATAAAGTTTTTAGGCCGATTAATGTCCACACCTCGTCGCTCACTCGAGAAGACAAAGAGAAACCCCATTATTGCGCACTCCATAACAGGGAAAATCATCTTACTAAAGTGTGTGTTTCATTAAAAAGATTGATTGACTACCATGTGGAGAATATAGATATTGAGTTACCGAAGACCAATGTAAACAACAACCCTTTATCTCCCCACATGGTTGATATGGCTAGCGTCTTAGATGAGGAGGCCGAGCGATCAATGATGGAACAATGGCTCAAAGGGAATGACTCCGAAGGCACTCCAACGAGTGGCTTCCAAGATTCTCTCAAAGAATAAACTTTTAAGTTGGCTTGCCTGCATTTAGATGGTGAGATTGAAGATGGAGAGGACCAAGAAGGAGAATAATACGATGTTATTGAGATGCCCAATAGGCAGATGGGAGCCTGTTCTTTGGGAGAAGTCAATGCAGTGATAGAATATGATGAGGCTGTATATAGAGACGTGGAAGAAGTTTATGAGCTCGAGGATAATCAAGAAGATCCATGGATTGAGTGTGCAACTATGGCTCACTCGCCAATATTTGGCTGGTTCTTCGACCAGGTTGGCCTTCCTGAAGATTCTCGACTGGATGTTACGAGGGCCATTCTGGAGATTACAAAGAAAAATATGGCCCCACCCATGAAATCGAAGGGGCCTAAATTGGTGAGTAGATATCTCTCAGAAGTCACATTCTCGGAGGCGGATAGGATGATTGGTTATCCACACAATAGACCTTTGTATGTCACTTCATCGATGAATGACTGCATTTTCTCATGAGTATTATTAGACGGAGGGGCATCTATCAATATAATGCATATGGGATCCATCTATGACATCAAGTTATTAGAGATGAGTATAGTGCCCCATTTGTTGGCAATATTGAGTTATGACAATTAGTCCTCCAAGTCAGTTGGCTACGTCAATGTGGGCATTACGATGGGGAATATCACTTCCCATATTAAATTCCACATCATGAATTGTGAGTCATCATATCAGCTATTAGTAGGTATGGCATTGATGCACAACCATGGGTTGGTACCCTCCACGTATCACCAATGTGCTAAGGAAAACATAAAGGGTAAAGAGGTGGTGATATGAGCTACCAAGAAACCTTTTGCAAAGGAGGAGGCCTATATGGTGGATGTATCTTTCTATACCAATTTAGCGGAAGAATATACTATGGTGACAAGATATATCAGGGGGATAAGGATCCCGTTAAATTGAGAGAAGGTGAGGGAACCTGCTCGAACGATTGTAACTTACGGAGAAGAGCACGAACTAGGAGCGGTAAGGCCCCCATCCTGTCAAGACAGCTTCATTATCGGATGACCTTGCAAATTGATCCCATTGAGCACCAAGTTCAGACACAAAGTGTTCTTAGTAGGTGAATAGTGAAGGAGGTGGATGAGAATCATAAAAAGAGAACTTTCCAAATAGACACGACTCGATAGTGCAAGCGGGTGGTTTTGCCTAATGACAGAATTATCTATAGATTATGAAGGTGTGAGCGAGCAGCGGAGAGCCTGGACGATGAAGCTGACCCGGTTTATAAATGCTTCTTGGTGGATAACCAGGGGAAATTCCTAGTAATTAATAACTCTGGGATCCAAGAGTTTATAAAAGAAGTAGAGGAAGAGCTGGAATGTATGAAAGATGGCCCTAGGCCGCATATCCAAGAATTAGAAAAAGGTCGATTTGGCTAGGGAAGGTGGGGATTTGAACCCCATATTTATCTTAAATGACTTGGAGGGAGAACCTAAAGAGAGGTTAATCAAACTTGTGATGGAGTTCAAACATGTCTTCGTATTGAAGTACACCAATATGTCTGGGGTAGATAAGGAGGTAAGTTGACACAAACTGAATGTCTTGCCTCAGTAATTCTAGTGAAGCAGGACACTCAAACGTACAAAGAAGAGTTGGATTTGAAGATCAAGGAAGAGGTATAGAGGATGCTTATGATGGGGTTTATAGTCCCGATACAACACCCGATATGGCTGTCCAGTATTGTACCCATAGGAAATAAAGATAAAAGCCAAATCAGGATATGTGGAGATTTCAGAGATCTAAATCGGGCGTGCTCGAAGGATGAATTTCCACTGCCCTCCATTTACAGCTTAATTGATGCAACAACGGGCCATTAGATGTACAGCTTCATGAACGGGTATGTGGGCTATAATAAAATAAAAATGGATCCAACTGATGCTGAGAAGACTGCCTTTGGAATACCCTTGGGCAATTTCATGTACACGGTTATGCCTTTCGGATTGAAGAACGCAGGGGCTACTTACCAAAGGACGATGATGGCCATATTCCATAACCTTTTCCACAAGACTGTGGAGTTTTATGGTGATGACTTGGTGATTAATTCCAATAAGGAAGAATCCCACATAGACAACTTGATACTGGGGTTCATTCGCTGCAGGAAGTACAAGCTAAAGATGAACCCTCTCAAGTGTGCATTTGGGGTGACGAGCTGGATGTTTTTGGGGTTTGTGGTTAATCGCCAGGGGGTACAAATGGATGTGGACAAACAAAGGGCCATCCTCGACATGCTAAGATCGAAATCAGTGAGGGAATTAAAACATTTTTCGGTCTAAGTCTCTTATCCGAGGCGGTTTGTTTTGGGGTTGGCCAAAGTAATGCACCCTTTAATAGATCTACTGAGAAAGGGTGTGAAGTTTGGGTGGGAAGCAGTGAACCAGGAAGCCATAGACAATCTGAAGGCACTCCTTACCTCCCTTTAAATAATGATCCCTCCAAAGGTAAGTAACCCTTTACGCTTATATCTCATGTCAGCAGAACGGTCTATTGGGGCTATGTTTGCCCAAGAGAGCAAAGGCATTAAAAAACATAATTATTATCTAAGTAGGATTATACATGGGCCCAAGGTCAGATATATTAGCATCGAGAGACATTATTTAGCCCTCTTATCTGTGGCACAAAAGCTTAGGCAATACATGTTATCATTTACGGTTCATATTGTAACTATATATGACCCCATAAATTTTTTGCTTGCTAGAACTATATTGATATGCTGGGTAGATAGATGGTTCTTAAACCCCTTAGAGTATGATTTTAAATGTGTGGTTCCTCGAGCTATCAGAAGCCAACCATATGAAGATCTGTTGGCTATATTTTCGACGGGAACATTCAAGCCACCTGTCAAAGAGCTCCCGGGGGGATGATCTCCAGGTCAATTTTGTAGCATCTAGCCTGGAGGAATGGAGTATGGAGTTCGGTGGCTCTTTAGCCAAGAAAAAAGGAAGAGCGGGCATCTTCCTCCGAAGAGGTAACGAAGAAATTCGCTTGTCTTTCAAATTGAAGTTTGAATGATCGAATAATGAAGTCGAGTACGATGCCTTGGTATTGGGACTACTAGAAGCACTGAGGAGGGGAATCCAGGTTCTAACCATCAAAGGGGACTCAAGCTTGGTGGTGAAGCAAGTGATGGGGGAATTTGCATTGAAGCACATCAGTTTGGCACCTTACCGCATGATCATCTAACGAATACTGGGCCAGTTTTAGGTGGTAAAGATAAAAAGGCACCCCCAAATGATGAACAGGCATACGGATGCCTATGCCACCATCACGCAAAAGATTACCTTTCATAAAGAATCAACCATGGTCCGAATCATAAAGGGATTGACCCCCTCGACGGTATCTGATATGCTGACATCAGAAGACAAAGATGAGTAGAAAGGTGAAATCAGAAAGCAACTATAGAGAGGGGAAGGACCACTTAGATTGGCTGACTTAGCACAATACTTTGTTTCCTGGGGCAACTTATATTTAAAAAATAAGGGAGGTTATCTGTCTAGGTGTGTGGACCCTGAAAAGGCTAAGAGAAGATTGATAGAAGTACATGATAATAGCTGTGAGACTACTGAGATCCCTCTATACAGAAGGATACAACGGGCGGGGTACTACTGGACCTTGATGAGATAAGAAGTTATCGTAGTAAAAAAAGAGTGCTCGAAGTGCTGACTTTTCTATCAAGTGGCAGAGTGAAACATCATTGACCAATCAGAAGATTGGACATAGCCCTACATGGAGTTCTTAATAGATGAAGTAATTCCAGTAGATAAAGAGGATTCTACAAAGATAAATATGTGAGCACCGAGGTACCCCATGAAAAATGGGCAAATGTACCGACGTGTCTATCATGACAAGCCCCTAACGTGCATAAGAAGTGAAGAGGCTGAAGAGGTGTTGAAGCAAGCTCAGGAGACATCTCATGTCAGTAGATCCAAGCTTTATGATCAATTAAAGGATTTGGGATATTATTGGCCTTTGATGGAGAAAGACTCAGTTAATTTTGTTAGAAAGTGTAAAGCTTGCTGTTGATGTAAAAAATTAGATTATCTCTAATTTATCAATCACAGATAAAAATAAATAAGATAAAATATTTTTAAAGTGGTTCAGCCTTGTAATAATGACCTACGTCCACTGTATTTGTTATTGCTGATTGTTTGCAGAATTCTCGATAATGTGTTTACCAAGAAATTCTGAGTCCCCTACTAATGAGGAGGTTACAATATATTTATAGCCTTGAGGCTGTACAAATGAAAGGACAATGCGCTGTTATCTAGTAGACATATACATATGTACGATAATAAAGGGCATTTAATGCGTAGTCGTCTCTCTTGATTCTCTTGATTTTGGTGCGCTGTACGCTAAGTAGCTCGAACCGCTTAAGTTACTCGCACCGCTTAAGCTGCTCGACACACTTAAGCTGCTCTGGGCTCCTCAGTTGCTCGGTAGTCTTGAGTTGCTCGTCGGGAGTATTCGTATTTACCATGTAAGTTGACACGTGTCTTTATGTGATCGGTCCATGTCAACAGACTAAATTTGGTATCAACAAAAGACCCCAATGTTTCGTAGTTTGATGTTCAAGAAAAGTATGGAATATTTTGTTGCTTAGATTTTCGGTTTGTATGTTTTTTTAGGAAAGCATTCGTTTTATATAACTCTTTTTCAAATACACAGTATCAGACCTCATAAATATTTTGAATTTCCATAACTACTTCGTTTTTTGTGCCCCTTTTCTTCTTTTTAGCCGCCGGATACTCAAATGTCCATCTTGGTAATCATTGCTTTTTCTATTCCTGAGGTAAAGTATTTAAACGTTGCAAAAATCCTACCGTCTATCACTTTTCAAATCTCTATCTTTGAACTTTTCATTTCTTCTCTATCTTGTGCGTTCGTTTCTTTCCTTGTTCGTTGTCAACTGGTTCACTCGTCTCCTGTATGATCTTCTTCCCTCTCTTTTATTTTTCTTTGATCATCATGGTTTATGTTGTTGAATCGCTTGACAAATTTCGTTCTGAATTTTCAATTCCTTCACGGGTCATTTTGGCGAAAATTTCTGAACATTCTGACTATTTCTCTTTGGCTGAGGGACATTGGTTCCCAATTCTCTTTGTGGTCGAATGTGGCTTTTCTTTTCCTCCAAATCCTTTATGTTTGGAGTGCTGTCAAAATTTTGACGTTGTTCCTGCAAAAATAGCACCGAATACCTATAGAATAGTTAATGGAGTCCATAGGTTAAATCAAATTCATGGAACCCGTTTAGGAATTCCAGAAATTATGTTTTGTTACAGATGGGTTGTCAGCGATAGTACTTTTTATTTAAAAACTAGGTTTTCGAATAGGGCTTTAGTTGTTAATCTTCCAGACGCCAATAGGGATTATTTTGAGCATGGGGTTATTATGAAAAATTAGCAACATGCTCAATTGAATAGAGATGATGTATATCAAGGTGTCCCCCTTATGGCAATGGAATAGGTTGTTTTTATTTTTTGAAATCTTGTTTTCTTTGTGTTTGATAAAATGTTTCACTGACATTGGTTTTTGTTCATTACAGTTGACAGCAAAAGAAAATCTCCAAAGGAGACAGAGGTTAATTTAAAGCACTTGAAACTTATCTGGAGTTTGCACCAATTTTTTGCCGAGGAACATATTAGATTGACATCTTATTTGTTGCAGTATAAGAGTTACACTTGATCCTTTACTGCTCGTCCAGTGGTGGTTGACATTTGCCAAGTACCAGCTGCTGATACTAGTGTGGAAGGTTCTTCTTCAGAGTTAAATATTCCTATTGGTGACATAATAAAGAAAAGAAAAGTTTTGGCTTTCTTTGATAAGTCTGCTTTTACTGCTAGAGAGGCAAAGAAATGTAAGCAAAGTGTTCCAGAGGAGGGGACAAGGAATATTGATGCACCCCCTCTTGTTTCTGCTAAGAAGGTTGCTGAGAAGCCCCCAGTGGCCTCGATCAAGGTTGTTGCTATTTCCCCTCCAAGCGAGGTTATTGTTATATCACCAACCAAGACAACATCTTTGGTTGAGAATGTTCCTACTCCTACGAGGAGGTTAAAGAAAAGTTCTTCTGTGAGACAAGCAGAACCTGTCTCTCAGTCTTTAAATGTTGAAGGTGGTATTCCCACTTTTGTTCCTTCGAGCTCTACTATGAGCTTGGTGAAGTCTTGGATTATCCTAGAGGTCCAAGGTATTGAAGACTCTCTTTCTCGTGACAGGGTCACTACCTTGGCTGCTCAGCATATTGCCTCAGTAAGTATTACTAATGTAAACTTTCATTTTTCAATGCTATGTCCCTGTATTGACTCAAAGTTATTTTCTTTTTTCAGCTGGTAACATGTTTCAAGGATAAGGCTATTAAGGCTTCAATCTCCTCGGGAGGTGTAGAGGAGGCTTTTACTGGATTAACCTAGTCTTTGAAAGATTCTTATCAGAAGTATGAGGAAAATAAAACTGCTTGGGAGAAACAGGTTAAGTCCATTGAGCAGGAGAGGGATCGAACTTGCGAAGCCTCCAAGGAATTGGAGAATAAATTGAAAGAGTTTGAGAAGAAGAATAAAGAGCTTGAGGAGAAGCTTAAGAATGCTGCAGAGCTTGAGAATAAACTCAAAGCTACTGAAGAGGAAGTCGGGAGGCTTCATGATGTTGATTGCCAGAAACTAGAAGTGGAGGGGAAGTTGAAAGCTGTCGAGGAGCTCCTCAAGGAAAGGGCCTCCTCGGAGAAGGTTAAAAGGAAGAAGGCTGTTAAAAAGTCATTTAGCATAGGTTGAGATAAAGGTTGGAATAAGTGTTTGGCTACCATGTCCTCACAAATGGAATACGATAACCTTAAATACTTTAGGGATGGATGGGTGGCAGCCCTACAAGAGCTGAAAGTTGCTGAAGATTCTGACTTATTTTAGCAACACACTCATGGCCCTCCTCCCTCTTCTGGAGAAGAAGAGGACGAAGCTGCCTCAGAAGAATCTTCCATGATAATCGAAGATCAGGCCCTTTCTGTTTCAGCTGTTCAATCGTGCTCCGAGCAACCCCAACCAACCATAACTCATGTCGAGCAACTACTCTTGTCCACCGAGCAACCAGTCTCTTACTCAAAACCTCCTGAGGGAGTTATAGGAAATAAAGAGAAGGTGTAGAGTAGTTTGGGTGTTTATTTTGTCACTTTATTGAATGTAACCTCGACTTTTGTATTTTCCTTTATGATGAAATAAAAATTCAAACTTTTGGTTGTTTGTCATAACTTTTTCTTCTACTTGCTCTGTCTGCATTCTTATTGATTATTTCTATCTCTTTTCTTTACTAGTTTATGGCTAGGATGGAGCTCTTATCAGCTCACGATACTGAACTGATGAAAAAATCCAATGACTACTTCAAGGCTGGTTATACACACCTAAACGAGGCTCAAATCGTTGACATCCTTGGTCCAAATACTTCTGAACGAGCAGTCGAAGCCTACCAATACCTGAAGTGCTTGCTCGACCGAGCTGTTGCCAATAATGTGGCATATTATGAGATTATTGAGGATCTCCAAGGAACTATAGAGGAACTCCAATAGCAGTATAAAGAGTCTTCAACACTTCTGCATCAGGGATACGAGAAAAAATATCAATAACTCAGTGCTGAAAAAGGATATGATAAATTCATCTCTGTTTATGAGAAGTAAGAGATCATCCTAAAGCTTGAGGTTGACGAGCATAGGCGTATTTCCAAGTTGCTGGAGCAAGAGAACATTGCATTGTAAGAGGAAGTGAAACAACTTAAGTCTGCTGCATCTTCCTCGGGAGCCTTGGTTCCTGTCAACGATGAAGGTTTCTCTTTATTGGAGGTTGAAAATGCCAACTTAAGAGATGAGTTGGAAACTTTAAAAAGAATTGGACCTTCCACCTCTGCTCGTGGACGATCAAGGTCTTCTCGGGGATGAGCAAGGGCTGGTCGAGTTTCTCTTGAAGAGGCAAGAACTCAAGCATCCTTGGAAAATCAGGCAGTTCAGTTGGTAGCGAAGAATAAAGCTTTGGCGGAGATGTCTAAGAAGATTCTGAATTTTAGTGAACAACTTTCCACCCAAAGCTCTGCCTTGGAGAATAAAGAACTTCTAGTGAAGAATCTCCACGAGCAACTGGAGAGGTTGACCTACCAATTCCACAAATAGCCCAGAGAGTTTTGGATGGATGGATACAATGAAGCTCTTTATCATCTTGATGATCGGATCCAACAATAAAATAATGAGGGTTATAAGCAAGGATGGCTGAATGCACTGGGTGTGATAAATTTGGAGAAGGGCCACTATCTATGGGATTATTATGACCCTGGATTGCTGAGTTTCCCGTGCCACCATTTAAACATTATATGAGCTGGATTCCTGTTCGAGAAATTCCTCAGTGCTTAATCTCCAAGTATCTCGGCGACTACAGCCTTCATTCTAATTTCGAGATATCTCGCCCGGAGCACTTGCTCGATCGACCATCTGTAATGAATGTTAGGATGCTTCGAGATGTAAATTTTATAAAATCTCCTTATGCCTTAGATGATCCTCCTGCTGGAGTAGAACCTGTTTCAAAGTCAGAGGGAAAGAAACCCATAGAGTAGGATTTTTATGTAATAACTTGTACTTTTCACAGCATATGCAATCCTTCTCGATTTGAATGAAAAGTTTTAGTCTTTCTCTATTTTATTTTCTTCTAAGTATTTTGCAGAATGTCTTTGTTTGTGAATACATGCATATTTTGATATACCATTCTGTTTTATTTTTTCTTATAGTGACTTATCACTCTTTGATTCTAAGCAATGAAAAAACTTACATCCCATGATCCTGCTTAGTTTAATCAACCGGAGTTGATTGTATATGATTTACCAACCAACCGGAGTTGGAGGTAATTGATTCCCGACGAACCAGAGTTGGAAGAGATTAATTTGCCGACCAACCGGAGTTGGTGGATGTTATTTTACCGACAAACCGTAGTTGGTGGATTTTATTTTACCGACCAACCGTAGTTGGTGGATTTTATATTACCGACCAACCGTAGTTGGTGGATTTTTGTTCCCGACCAATCGGAGTTGGAGGAGATTAATTTACCGACCAACCGGAGTTGGTGGATTTTATATTACCGACCAACCGTAGTTGGTGGATTTTATATTATCGACCAACCGTAGTTGGGGGATTTTTGTTACCGACCAACCGGAGTTGGAGGAGATAGTGTGTAGCACTAATACTCTGAAAAAAATTCATCAAAGAGAGAGAACTGGGTAGAAATTTGAACACTTTATTCATACTGAAGAAAATTGCATTTACATAGGAATCCCAACTATTGATAATACTTGTGTAGATGCTCTGCATTCCGTGCATTCTTAAATTCTTCTCCCTCCAAGGTTTCAATCCTATATGTCCCTGGTCGAACAACTTCTGTTATTCTGTAAGGTTCATGCCAGTTAGCTTCTAGTTTGTTGTGCTTTTGAATTACTTTCTTCAGCACATAGTCTCCTTCCTTCAAATCACACTTCTTTACCCTCTTGTTATAAAACAGAGTTGTTCGTTGTTGGTATGCAGCATTCCTGATTGTTGCGTCTTCTCTAACTTCTTTGAGCATATCCAGGTCTAATCGCCTCATCAAGTCACTGATAGGAGAATTGAAATTCAGCACTCTATGTGTGGGTAGGCCCAACTCAGCAGGTATAATAGCTTCACTTCCAAATGCCAGCATGTATGGAGATTCTCATGTTGCTGTTCGCGCTGTAGTACGATAAGCCCACAGGATAGAATGTAGCTCGTTAATCCAATTTGCCTTTGCATTGTCCAGTCGTTTTTTCAAACCATTCAGCAGTGTTGTGTTTGTCACCTCAGTTTGTCTACTGCTCTGAGGATGGTCTGGTGCAGAGTGGGTCTTCAATATGTTTGACTGATGAAAATATGCAACAAACTCCTCGTTGTCAAACTGGGTTCCATGATTTATGATGAATGCATGGGGAAGACCATATCTACAAATGATATTCTTCCAAATAAATTGATACACCTTGTCATATGTCATATCAATAAGAGACTCATCTTCCACCCATTTAGTAAAGTAATCCACCACGACCACGAGATATTTAAATCTTCCCCTGGTCGTTGGAAGTGGCCCGACCAAGTCTATTCCCCATATGGAAAATGGCCGAGGGGAAGTAATGGATGTTAACAATGCTTGGGGAGTTCTTCGGATAAAAGAGAAGCTTTGACATTTGTCACATTTCTTGGCATAAGCTACACAATCAACTCTCATTGTTGGCCAGTAATACCCTTGCGTTGTCATTCTTTGCAAGATTATTCGACCTGCTACATGAGCTCCACAAGACCATTCATGGACTTCTTCAATCAAATTTTTTACCTCGAAGGGGTGGACACATCTTTGCAAACCTCCTATAATTCCTCGTCTATATAAAATGCCTTTAGTAATTACATAACGAGCAGCTTTAGACTTTAGTTTCTTAGCTGCGAGTTTATTAGTTGGTAAAGCCCCCTCTTCAATATAAGCCCTGATGGGATCCATCCAAGATGGTCCTAAATAAAGGGCGATGAAGTTCATCATTAGATCTTTGTCAATTCTACGATTAGCCAAGATTTTTATTGGTATTGTTCTTCGTATCTCGGTGCGTGTGGCTGAGGCTAACCGAGCTAAGACATCTGCTCTTGCATTCTCCAATCTTGGTATTCTAATCAACTGTATTGCACTAAATCTTGATACAATCTCCATTACTTTTGCATGATATTGGATCATTAGTTCTCCTTTTGCTGAATGCACTCCCAACATTTGATTTACAATCAACTATGAGTCACTGAATGCAACGACCTGCTCTGCTTTCATAGTTTTGGCTAGACTGAGACCCACGATCATAGCTTCATATTCAGCCTCATTATTTGAAGCCTTAAATTGAAAATGCAAAGCATACTCCACATCGATCTCATCGGGGTTGTTTAAAATAACTCCTGCTCCACTGCCTGTCGTGCAAGAAGAGCCATCTACATATAAATTCCACACAGGTATCTCATTATCAAACTCTTGGTCAAACAGAGTTCCTCGGTGGAATATTTGAGGCTTACTCATATCCTCCTCTAGCACTTCTTGCTTCTCGTCGACCATCTTCTCTTGCTCGTCTACCGATTTAAGTTGGTCGGGGTTTAAATTTGATGATCCTATAACATCCACAGGTTGGTCGGTATTCAACTTCTGCTCTTCGGAGGTGTCTAGATAGGTGAACTCTGTGATAAAATCTGCCGCTGCTTGCCCTTTGAGTGACGACCTAGGCTCATAAATTATATTGTATTCACCCAATTCTACAGCCCAATACATCAATCTTCCTGATTTCTCTGGATTGTACAGAGCTTGCCTTAACGTCATGTCTGTATACACAACTATAGTATGAGCTTGGAAGTATGGCCTTATTCTTCTACTTGCTTCGATCAACGCCAGTGCTAACTTTTCCAGCCTTGGATATCTGATCTCTACTCCTCAGAAGGCCTTGATAGTGTAATAGATTGGTTTTTTCACTCCATCCTCCACTCTTATCAACGCTGAGCTTACTGCATTTTCTGAAACTGCCAAATACAAGTATAGTCTTTCTCCCATCACTGGTCTGGATAACAATGGAGGCGCTCCTAGGTATTTCTTCAATTCTTGAAAGGCCTTCTCACATTCATCATTCCACTTAAAAGTCTTTCGGAGTGTTTTGAATAATGGGAGGCATCTATCAGTTGTTCGTGACACAAACCTATTAAGTGCTGCAACTCGCCCTGTGAGGCTTTGTACTTCCTTCTTCATCGTTGGAGATCGTAGCTCCAATAGAGACTTGATCTTTTCAGGATTTGCCTCAATTCCTCATTGATTAACGATATATCCGAGAAACATTCCTTCTCATACTCCGAATACGTATTTGGTAGGATTCAGCTTCATTTGATATTTTTCTAATTGATCAAAGGTCTGGCCCAAATCAACTAGATGATCATCAGCTTTTTTGCTCTTTTTCAGCATGTCATCAACATAAACTTCAATGTTATAACTAATTTGCTCTACAAACACCTTGTTTATTAGCCGCTGATAGGTAGCACCTGCATTTTTAGGTCCAAAAGGCATAACATTATAATAATAAGTTCCCCTAGGGGTAGTAAAAAAGGTAGTCTCCATGTCTTTAGGTTTCATTTTAATCTGGTTATAACCAGAATAAGCATCCATGAAACTTAATAGTTCGTGCCCCGAGGTAGCATCCACCAGTTGATCAATTCGGGGCAAAGGAAAATGATCCTTTGGGCATGCCCTGTTAAGGTCGGTAAAGTCTACACACATCCTCCACTTGTTATTTTTCTTCTTTACCATCACCACATTTGCTAGCCAGTTAGGATATTTAACATCTTCATTAAAAGAGGCTTTTTGTATCTTCTCTACTTCCTCTTGTATAGATTGATTTTTCTCAGGGCTGATCACTCTTCTTCGCTTCTTTACTGGCTTGATTTCCTTGTTCACATTGAGCTTGTGACACAAGAAATTCGGATCTATTCCTGGCATGTCTTCATGACTCCACGCAAAAGTATGCTTTCTTCGCCTTAGGAATGCTATCAATTCTTGTTTTATTGATTCATCCAAGGATGCACCAATTTGAGTTGTTCGTTCTGGATGCTCGTCGTCCAGAATGACATTCTTAGTAGCCTCCATAACTTGCCCTTTCACGAGTTGGGACTCATCTCTAGGGTCTAATGTTTCAATCTCCGCATCTTCTATTTAGTAGGTAGTAGTCTTCTTTCTGGATTCTTCATGCTCTTCCTGCTCGGAAGATGAATAGTAGCATTCCCAAGCTACTTTCTGGTCGCCTTTCACCACTCCTACTCCAAAATTGGTTGGGAATTTTAAACATTGATGTACAGTAGATGGTACTGCTTCGAATTTCTTTAGCCCTACCCTTCCCATAATGATGTTGTAAGTTGATAGGACATTTTTATCCATTACGAAGAAGCGGACTCTTTATATTCGACAAGAAGGCCATGTGCCAATAAGCATATCCAACTTAATCGTCCCAAGTGGAACAACCTTTTCGCCAGTGAAACCAAGGAGGCGCCTATGATATGGTTCCAATTGGGATAACTTCAAATTCAAACTGTCAAAGCATGGATAGAACATGATATCTGTCGAGCTACCATTATCCACTAGTACTCGTGAAATTATCACTTCCTTCATTCTCATCTTGATTACCAATGGGTCATGATGAGGATATAGTACACCTTCCAGGTCATTCTTAGAGAAACCAATAACAAATTTGTCCTTATTCACCTTCCTTGGGCGATCATCTTCAGCCAGATTTATTTGCTGAATATACGAGCAAGCTTGTGCCTTATTGAGGTAAGCTTTTCTCTCGGCAGTCATATCTCCACCTCCTGCATCTCCACCTGTAATGACATTACATTCAAATGATCCAAAATGGATAGAAAATACCTCACGTTCTGGTTGTTTTTGTATTTTGGGGAAATCGAGGTCGTCTTGGTCATCAGCTAGGTCTTCTTCATGACTTATTTTCTTATCTTCTTTTGCTAGACGAGAAGATCTAGACCTCTTCCTTTCTCGGTCGTTACTCTTTCCACCATTTCGGTAATCCATATACTTGTTCAATTTTACCCGCCTGATGAGCTCTTCAATTTCATTCTGGAGAGCTATGCAGTTTTTGATCGTATGACCATTATCCTTGTGGAACTCGCAATATTTGGACTTATTCCTCTTGTCAGGATCTGTCTTTATTTTTTCAGGCCAGTTTAGCTCCTCGTTGTTCTTGAGTTCTTCCAGAATATGGTTTATATCCACTTTCAAAGGAGTATAGTTTCCAAATTTCTTCAACTGTTCCAATGCTTGCTTTGCTTTTGACTACTTGTTACCACCATTGTTCTTCTGCTCCTTCTTCTCAGCCTTATCACCCTCAACCTTGGTCTCTTTGGTGTCCATATTCTTCTTTGCAGCCATAGCTTCCTCAGTGTTCATAAGTTTGGATGCCTTTGCCATTAGCTCTTCCATGGTTGTAGGCGGATCTTTAGCTAGAGTGTAGTACAATTTATTTGTCAATAGTCCACTCATCAGAACAGTAATTGCTATCTTCTCCTCATAATCAATAACTTCGAGCTTCTCATTATTGAAACGAGTAATATAATCCCTGGTGCTCTCAGTTGTCTTCTGTCTAACAGTTAACAAGTGTGCTACTCATTTAACTAGTTTTGCTCCAAAACAAAAGTTCCCAACAAAGAGCTCGGCTAGTTGAAAGAAAGTCGCAATCTTCCCACGAGGAAGATTGTTGTACCATATTTGAGCAGATCCGGTAAGAGTTCCTGAAAATGCGCTGCATTGCATCTCGTCTGGAACAGCATAGATATCAGCAACTTCTTGGTATTATTCTATATGGAGAACATGATCAGTTTTTCCATTATATTTTGGTGTTACTACCGGGGCTTTGAATTTTGACGGTGTGGGGAAGTCCACAATTTCTTGTATGAATGGTGTTCCTTGGACAAAAGACCTTTGGAAGGGATTATTGGCCTTAGCCATTTCCCCTAACCTGTCTTACAACCTCTGAATAGATCCCTTCCATACGTCATTTCCCTCATCGGGCCTATTTGTTCGAGCAATTGATTACGTTGAATTTACCTCGTGGGATCTTTCATGATGAGCAACTGGTCGTGATTGGGCAGATCCTTCCTTTAAATCAGATGGTCGTTGAGAAATCCTCGACACAATCCTAGGGGGACTTCTATGCCTCATAGGTCCCAAACGATAAAAAGGAGAGACTCTACTTAATCTTTTAAGAGCACTGGTCCTTTCTGGAGATAGAATGATGTTTTGTTGAGTGTCTTTAGCTCGTACCGGGGAAGTCTGTCCAGGTTGATAAGAGGAATCATTAGATCTCTCAATACGATATGAATCGGTGCGTCTAGATTGAGATTCTTCTGGGAAAAATGTTCGCCTAGTTCACAAAGAAGGTAATCGGGTATTTTCTCTGAATGCTTCATTGTCCTGACTGGGCTGGCGCTCCACCCTGGATAGTTTACATGAGTTGTCGCATGGTTTATCGCATGGCCGTCTGGCCTTGGGCCAAATTAACCATTATACCAGCTAGATCTTGGACATTTGGGGGAGTAGATGGATTTGGAGAGATTCCAGCATTTCGATTGTTGGATTCAGGATGATCAGCTATTGGTGATGAATTATTTTGGTGAAAAACGATTGATGATGTAAAAAACTAGATCACTCTAATAATTTAATCACAGATAAATAAATGAGACAGGATATTTTTAAAGTGGTTCAGCCTTGTATGAATGGCCTACGTCCACTGTTATGTTATTTCTGAGTGTTTGGGAATTCTCGATTACAAGTTCTCTCAAGAAATTCCGGTCCCCTTGAATGAGAGTGATACAAGGTATTTATAGCCCTTAGGCTTTACATGAAAGGGTGTTACATTAAATGATACACATGTGAAAGGGTAATTCATTTAATGTTCTTCAAACGTGCGCGTCAAGATGATAAGCATTCAATGAATAGTTGAACTGTTGATTATCTGGTAATTAATGCTGTGGTCGAGGTGCAGCTCGAACCGCCTTAATTGCTCTTCGTCCAAAAATTCCTCGGAGCATTGGAGTTCCTCGGAGGATAAGAGTTCCTCGGAGGGTTGGTGTTCCTCGGAGTGAGTATGTTGGTTGGGGAAACAATTTTCCTTGTTGCTATTGTGCCATGTAGATTGACACATGTCTTCTTATTATTCGTCCACATCAGCATACTAATTTTGGTGTTAACAGAAGCCCCCAATGTTTCATATTTCAAACTTTGAGGAGTATGGAACATTCTTTCTCGGTATATGGCGATATTAAATGACCTTCCTGGGTTTTAGGAGCCTTTTCTTCGTATTTAAATTTCCTTCCAAATTCGCAGAATCCGCCTTTTTGTATTTTAATAGGCGCTTCGATCTTCGTGCCCTTTTTATCCTTTTAGCCGCCGGTAGCGTAATATTTCCTTTTTGTAATCATTTCTTTCGCCGTTTCCCAAGGCAAGGTATTTAAACTTCAGAGGCAATCCCATCGTCTTCTACTTTTTCAATTTCTGCTTTCGAGTTTTCTAAAGCTTTTATCTCTCTTGTGCATTCATTTCCTCCTTCATTTGTCAACAGATCTCCTTTTTCCCTGTAAGCTCTTCTTCCTTCTTCTTTTATTCATCATGGTTTACATTATCGAATCTCTTGAGAAGTTTCGCTCTGACTTCTCTATTCCTTCTTGGGTAACTTTGGAGGTTCTTTCTGAGCCTTCAAGTTATTTTGATTTGGCTGAGGGACACTGGTTCCCTAGCCTATTTATTGCTGAATGTGGATTTTCTTTTCCACCAAATCCGTTGTGTTTAGAGTTCTGTCAGTACTTCGATGTTGTCCCTGCAAAAATAGCCCCCAACACATGGAGAATAGTTAACGGGGTATATAGGTTAAATCAAACTCATGGAACTCGTATAGGAATTCCTGAGATTATGTACTGTTACAGATGGGCTGTTTTAGACAACGTTTTTTATTTAAAAACTAGCTTTTTGAATAGGGCCTTAGTAGTCAACCTCCCTGATGCCAACAGGGATTATTTTGAACATGGAGTAGTTGTAAAAAATTGGCAACAGTCCCCTCTGGTTGGAGATGAAGTATATGAGGGTCCCAAATGCCCTCCATATGGCAATGGGATAGGTTATTTTCAATCTTATTTTGTTTTTTGAAATTATGATTCCATTGTGTTTGACAAAATGTATGACTGATATTTCACTATGTTTTTTGTTTGCAGTTGACAGCAAGAGGAAAACTCCAAAAGAAACAGAAGTTAATATAAAGCATTTAAAACATATCTGGAATTTGCATAGAAGAGTTGCAGACGAGCACATAAGGTCTGCTTCATATTTGCTGCAGTATAGGAGATACACATCATCCTTTACTGCTCGTCCAGTGGTCAGCATTAGTTACCCATTTCCAGCTTCCGAGGAATCTTCACCAGAATCCCATATTCCTCTAAGTTAGAAGATGGGCAAGAGAAGAGTTCATGCTATCTCCGAGGAGACTTCCTCTGCCGGGGATGGAAAGAGGAACAAGGCTGAAGTCCCAAAGAGGACCAAGAAAATTGATGTTGTTCCTTCTGTTGCTGTTCAGAAGGCTGCCGAGAAGCCTCCAATGGCTCCGAGCAAGAAAAGTACTTCTGTGGAAGTGATCACTATTTCCCCCACCAAGGGTTCTTTGGCTGAAACTGCTGAAGTTCCACTGAGGAGATTGAAGAAATCCTCCTCGGTTAGTTTTTCTGAAGCCATTCCCCAGCTCCAAACTAGTGGAGCTGGTGTTCCAACCATCATTCCCCCGAGCTCTGCAATGAGCTCGGTAAAAACTTGGATTATTCCTGAAGTTCAAGGCACCGAGGAAAACATGCCTAGGGATATGCTGACATCCCTAGCTACTCGTCACATTGCTTCAGTAAGTTTCTTTTTATCTTGAATTTTTCCTTCTATCAATATATGTATCTCGTCACTAACTCATCACTACATTCTTTTTTCAGTTGGTGAGTTGTTTTAACACCATTGTGAAGAAAGATGAAGTGCTCAAGGCTTCAAGCTCCTCGTCTGGAGTAGAGGATGCATTCCAGGGTTTGGCCCAATCTCTGAAGGAATCTCGTCAGAAGTACCACGAGGAAAAATGTATATGGGAGAAGAAATTGGCTGCATCTGAAACAGAAGAGGTGCAGTTGGGAAACAAGGTGAAGGACTTGGAGAAGGTGAACAAGAAATACTCCGAGAAGCTCACTACTTTCGGGGAGCTTGAAAATAAGCTGAAATCAGCTGAGGAAGAGCTGACACTTCTGCGTGAAGCCAATCATCTGAAGGAGGAGTTGGAGGCCAAGCTGAAAGCCTCCGAGGACCTTCTATCCGAGAAGCTCTCCTCGGAGAAGATGAAGAGAAAAACAACTGTGAAGAAATCCTTTCGAACTGGTTGGGATAAAGGATGGGATAGGGGGTAGCAGCAATGATGACCCAGGTGAATTATGGAAGTTTGAAATTCCTCCATGATGGTTGGGTTGCTTCCTTGCAGGAATTGAAGGTGAGCGAGGACTCCGAGCTATTTCAACAACATCTCCCTGGTCCTCCTCCAGTTATTGAAGACGAAGATGAAGACGAAGCTGCATCTGAAGAATCTTCAATGATTGTAGGTGATCAGATCCATGCTCCTCAACCCAACCAGACATCTGCTGAGGAGATTTCTTATTTTCCTGCTCCTCTTGAACAAATCCCAACTCTAGCCGATCAAATCAGTGTTCCCACCGAGCAACCAAGCTCCTCGTCCCAGCCTCCCGAGAAAGTCTTGGGAGACAAGGAAAATGTGTGAAGTTGTTCGGTACTATCTTTCTATTTTTTCTCCTTACTTGTACTTTGTATCTCAGATCTTTGTAACTTTTGCCTTATGATCTAATAAAATTTGAGTTCTTTCTTTCCATATGATTGTCTCTTCTTTATTTGCACTCTGTCTTGATCTTCTTTTTCTTTCTCTGCTAGTTTCTGGCCAGGATGGATCTTTTGTCTGCTAACGACACAAAGTTGATGCAGCAATGCCATGAGTATTATAAAGCTGGTCACACAGACCTCAGTACATCTGAAATTGCCGATATCCTTGATCATGGTGCTTCAGAGCAAGCAATCGAAGCTTATCGGTACCTGAAGGACTTACTTGATAGAGCGGTGGCCAATAACGTGGCCTACTATGATATGATCGAGGAGCTTCCATATACTCTAGAAGATCTCAAGGATCAGTACAGGGAGTCAAATGCCTTGCTACATGAGGGGTATGAAAATAAATATCAACAGATTTCTGCCAAGAAGGGCCATGACAAACTCATTGCTGGGTATGATGTCAAGGAGAGGACCCTAAACGGTGAAGTTGAGGCCTGTAGACAGATCGCCGAGCTCTTGGAACAAGAGAACAACAATTTGCAGACAGAGTTGGCACAGTATAAGTCTGCAGCTTCATCTTCCACTGCCTTGGTACCAGTCTTCGATGAAGGGTTCTCATTCTTAGAAGTTGAGAATGCCAAATTAAGGCAAGAATTGGATACTTTAAGAAGGTCTGGTATTTCTGCTACTGCTCGGGGGCGAGGAAGAGGTTCTCGTGGGCGAGGAAGAGCTGCCCAGGATGTTAACGAGGAACGAAGCACTCCAGCTGCTCGGGGTCGATCAAGGACTCCTCGTAGTATTAAAGAAGCTCGTACTCTGCCAACATTGGAAACTCAAGCGTACCAGTTGAACGCAAAAGATCGGGCTTTGTCTGAAATGTCCAAGAAAATCCTGACTTTGGAAGATCAACTTACTACGACGAAGTCTGCTTTGAATAATAAGGATGTTTTTGCCAGGAACCTTCATGAGCAGTTAGAAAGATTAACTTTCCAATTCCATAAACAACCTCGCGAATTATGGAATGCAGGCTATAATGAGGCCCTTTATCACTTGGATGCTCGCATTGAAAATGCCAATAATGAAGGTTATAAACAGGGATGGTTGAACGCCCTGGGTGTGCTGAAGCTTGAACAGGGGCACTACCTGTGGGATTATCATACTCCGGGGTTACTAGACTTGCCTATACCACCCTATAAATTGGATATGGAATGGATCCCAGCTCGTGCCATTCCTCGGAGCTTAATTTTAAAATATCTTGGTGACTATAATCTTCATTCTCAAATTGAAGTATCTCGTCCTGAGCATCTCTTGGATACTCCTTCAGTAATAAATGTCAGAATGTTGAAGGACTTGAATTTATCAATTCTCCTCAGACATTAAATGATCCTCCTGCTGGCGAGGAACCTGTATCGAAGGCTGAAGGGAAAAAACCAATAGAATAAGATTTTCAATGTAGTAGTTAGCATACATATGTAATTTGTAATTTATTTTGAATTTTAATGAAAGACTTTCATTTTTTGTTTGCAAATTTGTATTGCTATTGTTTTGTACTTGTCTAACACTTTTATATTTGTGATTGCATAACAATTCTTTGTGGTTCATCGACCAAAAATTACAAGTATAAAAAATGTTTCTCAATCACTTAATAACAAAGTAATGAGTATAAAAAATGTTAAAATTTCTTACAACCAACCAAGGTTGTTTAAATTGAGCTCGTCGACCAATTATAATTAATGGGTTTTTATCCCCGATCAGCTATACTTGGTAAATTTTGTCTTTTTCAATAAATGTGCCCGACCAACCAAGGTCAAAGATTTTTCCTCGTCGACCAACTACAGTTAGTGGGTTTTTATCCTCGACCAACTATACTTGGTTCAGTTTGGAATATTTGTTCTTCGATGAACTTTTATGTAATAACTTACTTCCCGACCAACATAAGTTGGCATTTGAGAGCATATTTTGTTTTCAAACCAACCGAGATTGGCATTTTCAAGAATGTTGTTCTTTCCCTTTTACCAATCGGGGTTGGTCATGGGTTTGAACTATCATGCCCACTAACTCTTTTACCAACCGAAGTTGATCACATTAGTGTTCGCCTCCTAACCAAAGGAGTATAGTTTGTTCTCGCTATTTTACCAACCAAAGTTGATCACGCTCGAACTATTAGTGTCCACTAGTTATTTTACCAACCGGAGTTGGTCACGCTAGTGTATGCCTCCTAGCCAAAGGAGTATAGTTTGTTCTCGCCCTTTTACCAACCGGAGTTGGTCGTGGGTCTGAACTATCGTGTTCTTGCTATTTTAGCAACCGAAGTTGATCACGCTCAAACTATCTACTAGTTATTTTACCAATCGGAATTATTCACGCTAGTGTATGCCTCCTAGACAAAGGAGTATAGTTTGTTCTCGCCCTTTTACCAACCGGAGTTGGTCGTGGGTCTGAACTATCGTGTTCTCATTATTTTACCAACCGAAGTTGATCACGATCGAACTATCTACTAGTTATTTTACCAACCGGAATTGGTCACGCTAGTGTATGCCTCCTAACCAAAGGAGTATAGTTTGTTCTCGCCCTTTTACCAACCGGAGTTGGTCGTGGGTCTGAACTATCGTCTTCTTTTTGCTGTCGAGCAGCGTAGTGTACAACACTAGTATTCCCCGAAAAACTTTCAAACAAAAGGAGAGAAAAATGGTGAAACATCATCATTTTATTCATATTGATGGACCTGCTGTACATTTTATATCACTGATAATACTTGCGAAGGTGTTCAGCATTCCAAGCATTCTTGAATTCCTCTCCTTCTAGAGTTGCTATTCGGTAAGTTCCTGGTCGAACAACTTCAATTGAGCGCTGCAACTCGTCCTGTAAGACTCTGCACTTCTTTCTTCATCGTTGGAGATCGCAACCCTAAAAGAGCTTTGATCTTTGCTGGATTTGCCTCAATGCCTCGCTGGTTGACGATGTACCCGAGGAACATTCCTTCTCATACTCCAAAGGTGCACTTCGTCGGGTTGAGATTCATCTGATATTTATCCAGTTGATCAAAGGTCTGACATAAGTCAACTAGATGATCATCAGCTTTCTTGCTCTTTGTCAGCATATCGTCGACATAGACTTCCATGTTGCAACTGATTTGTTCGGCAAAAACCTTGTTCATCAGCCGCTGATATGTCGCTCCTGCATTTTTCAAACCAAAAGGCATAACATTATAACAATAAGTTCCCCTAGGGGTAATAAAATAAGTGCTTTCCCTGTCTTCAGGTTTCATTTTGATCTGGTTGTAACCAGAGTAAGCATCCATGAAGCTGAGCAGCTTGTGCCACTTTTGCATGGAGTCATGAAGACATGCCAGGAATAGATCCAAACTTCTTATGCCATGAACTCAATGCGAATAAGGAGATCAAGCCTGTAAAGCGGAGAAGAAGGGTATTTAGCCCCGAGAAGAATCAAGCTATTCAAGAGGAGGTCGACAAGCTCCAGAAAGCCCAATTCATTGAAGATGTGAAGTATCCAGACTGGTTGGAAAATGTGGTGATGGTAAAGAAGAAAAACAATAAATGGAGAATGTGTGTTGATTTCACTGATCTCAACAAGGCCTGCCCGAAGGATCACTTCCCATTGCCCAGAATTGACCAACTAGTGGATGCCACCTGGGGGCTTCTGTAACTCGGTAAGGTCCATGCCAATTTGCTTCCAATTTATTGTGCTTCTGAATGACCTTCTTTAGCACGTAATCTCCTTCCTTTAAATCCAATTTCTTCACCCTCTTGTTATAGAATAAAGCTGTTCGTTGTTGATATGCAGCATTCCTAATGGCTGCTTCTTCTCTAACCTCCTCGAGCATGTCCAAATCTAATCTTCTCATCAAGTCACTGACTGGGGAATTGAAATTCAGCACTCTGTGTGTTGGGAGACCCAACTCAGCAGGTATTACAGCCTCACTTCCAAATGCCAACATATATGGTGATTCTCCAGTTGCTGCTCGGGGAGTTGTTCGGTAAGCCCACAATACTGACTGTAGCTCATTAATCCAATTTGCTTTAGCCTCATTTAACCTCTTCTTCAAACCATTTAATAATGTTCTGTTCGTCACTTCAGTCTGTCCATTGCTTTGAGGATGGCCTGGTGCTGAATGAATCTTCAAAATGTTTGACTGACGACAATAGGCGGTAAACTCCTCATTATCAAATTGTGTTCCATGATCTGTGATGAAGGCATGAGGGACACCATATCGGAAGATGATATTCTTCCAAACAAATTGGTATACCTTCTCGTACGTCATATCAATAAGTGGCTCAGCTTCTACCCACTTAGTAAAATAATCCACTGCCACGGCGAGGTACTTGAATCTTCCTCGGGTCATTGGCAGGGGTCCAACCAAATCCATTCCCCACATGGCAAAAGTCCAAGGGGAAGTTATGGGTGTCAACAATGCTTGTGGAGTTCGTCGAATAGAGGAAAAACGTTGGCACTTGTCACACTTCTTGGCATATGCTATACAATCATCCCTCATCGTCGGCCAGTAGTATCCTTGCGTCATCACTCTTTGCAAAAGTGTTCGACCTGCTACATGGGCTCCACAGGACCCTTCATGGATTTCTTCAATCAATTCTTTCACCTCGGAGGGATGTACACATCTTTGCAAACCTGCCATAATTCCTCGTCTATATAAAACACCATTAGTTAATACATACCGAGCAGCTTTAAACTTCAATTTCTTGGCAGCGATCTTATCCTCCGGTAATTCTCCTTCCTCGACATATGCCCTGATGGGATCCATCCAAGATGGTCCTAAATCAAGGGAAATAATATTCATCATCAAGCTTTCATCTATGCTTCGACTTTCCAACACCTCAATTGGTATCATTCTTCGCAACTCGGTACGAGTAGCTGATGCTAGTCGGGCCAGTGCGTTTGCTTGTGCATTCTCCATTCTTGGTATTCTGATCAACTGAATGGCATCAAATTCTGCCAACAACTCCATCGCCTTTGCATGATACTTGACCATTAATTCTCCTTTAACTGCATACGTTCCCATCATCTGATTCACAATTAATTGAGAATCACTGAATACCATCACTTGTTGTGCTTCCATAATCTTTGCTAAATTAAGACCTGCTATCAAGGCTTCATACTCAGCCTCATTATTGGAAGCTTTGAATTGGAATCGTAAGGCATATTCTATGTCAATCTCGTCTGGGGTGTTCAAAACAATCCCTGCTCCACAACCTGTTGTACAAGATGACCCATCTATATACAATCTCCATGTAGGTAACTCGTTCTCAAAATTCTTATCTGACAGCGTTCCTCGGTGAAATATTTGCTATTTTGTTTCATCCTCCCCTGGTATTTTTTGCTCCTCGTCGACCATCTCTTCTCTCCCTTTTACCAACCGTAGTTGGTCTGGGTTTGAATTTGATGATCTTTCTACATCCACAAGCCCTTTTACCAACCGGAGTTGGTCTGGACTTATGTCTGTTGATCCTGTAACATCCACAGGTTGGTCAGCGAGCAACTTTTGTTCCTCGGGGGTATCAGGATATGTAAACTCTGCTACAACTTGCCCTTTTAAGGATGATCTGGGTTCATACACAATATCATATTCACCGAGTTCTATCGCCCAGTACATCAGTCTTCCCGATTTTTCTGGCTTATGTAGAGCTTGTCTCAATGGCATGTCGGTATACACGATGATGGTATGGGCCTGGAAATATGGCCTCATTCTTCTACTTGCCTCAATTAATGCCAATGCCAATTTTTCTAACTTTG
Organism: Sambucus nigra; assembly: GCA_949130495.1. NCBI lineage: Eukaryota > Viridiplantae > Streptophyta > Magnoliopsida > Dipsacales > Adoxaceae > Sambucus > Sambucus nigra. The sequence goes on along the minus strand of OX422219.1, from coordinate 328,691,827 downwards.
GGTACCTGATCTCTGCACCTCGGAAAGCCTTACTTGTGTAATAAATTGGCTTCTGGACTCCATTCTCCAATCTGATCAATGCCGAGCTGACTGCATTCTCTAATACTGCTAGGTATAAGTTTAACTTTTCATCCATCACTGGTCTGGACAGCAATGGAGGTGTTCCCAGATATTTCTTCAAGTCTTGAAAGGCTTTTTCACATTCATCATTCCACTCGAAAGTTTTTCGGAGTGTTTTGAAGAATGGAAGGCACCTATCAGTTGCTCGAGATACAAATCAACTGAGCGCCGCAACTCGTCCTGTAAGACTCTGCACTTCTTTCTTCGTCGTTGGAGATCGCAACCCTAAAAGAGCTTTGATCTTTGCTGGATTTGCCTCAATGCCTCGCTGGTTGACGATGTACCCGAGGAACATTCCTTCTCGTACTCCAAAGGTGCACTTCGTCAGGTTGAGCTTCATCTGATATTTATCCAATTGATCAAAGGTCCGACCTAAGTCAACTAGATGATCAGCAGCTTTCTTGCTCTTTGTCAGCATATCGTCGACATAGACTTCCATGTTGCAACTGATTTGTTCGGCAAAAACCTTGTTCATCAGCCGCTGATATGTCGCTCCTGCATTTTTCAAACCAAAAGGCATAACATTATAACAATAAGTTCCCCTAGGGGTAATAAAAGAAGTGCTTTCCCCGTCTTCAGGTTTCATTTTGATCTAGTTGTAACCAGAGTAAGCATCCATGAAGCTGAGCAGCTCGTGCCCCGAGGTAGCATCCACTAGTTGGTCAATTCTGGGCAATGGGAAGTGATCCTTTGGGCAGGCCTTGTTGAGATCAGTGAAATCAACACACATTCTCCATTTATTGTTTTTCTTCTTTACCATCACCACATTTTCCAACCAGTCTGGATACTTCACATCTTCAATGAATTATGCTTTCTGGAGCTTGTCGACCTCCTCTTGAATAGCTTGATTCTTCTCGGGGTTAAATACCCTTCTTCTCTGCTTTACAGGCTTGATCTCCTTATTCGCATTGAGTTCATGGCATAAGAAGTTTGGATCTATTCCTGGCATGTCTTCATGACTCCATGCAAAAGTTTTCTTTCTGTCTCTTAAGAAAGCTATCAACTTCTGTTTTATTGAAACATCCAACGATGAACCTATCTGGGTTACTCGTTCAGGGTGCTCGTCGTCCAGAATAACATTTTCTGTAGATTCCACCGCCTGTCCTTTTACCAATTGAGATTCATCTCTGGGATCCAGTATTTCAATTTCTGTACCTTCATCCACCTGGTAGGTAGTAGTCTTTTTCCTTGATTCCTCAGGCTCCTCTTGCTCGGCAGACGAATAATAGCATTCCCGAGCTACTTTCTGATCACCTTTCACAACTCCCACTCCGAAATTTGTTGGGAATTTTAAGCACTAATGTACTGTAGATGGGACTGCTTCGAACTTCTTCAAACCAACTCTTCCCATGATGATGTTGTAAGCTAACTGCACATTTTTATCCGTCACAAAGAAGCGTATTCTTTCTGTTCGGCAAGCAGGCCAAGTTCCAATGAATATATCCAACTTGATCGTTCCAAGTGGAAAAACTTTCTCGCCAGCAAAACCCAGAAGGGGTCTGTGATAAGGTTCTAATTGAGATAATTTCAAATTCAAGCTGTCAAAGCATGAATAGTACATGATGTCCGCCGAACTGCCATTGTCTACTAGCACCCTTGAAATCACTACTTCTTTCATCCTCATTTTGATCACCAAAGGGTCGTCGTGAGGGTAAAGAACACCTGCCAGGTCATTTTTTGAAAAGCCAATAACCAGCTTCTCTCTGTTTACCTTCCTCGGACGATCCTCCTCGGCCAAATTTATTCGTTGAATGTACGAGCAAGCTTGTGCCTCTCCGAGATAAGCTTTTCTTTCTGCAGTAAGATCTCCTCCTCCTGCATCTCCTCCTGTAAAAACATTATAATCAAATGACCCAAAACGTATGGAAAATACCTCTCGTTCTGGCTGCCTTGGTTTCTTGGGAAGATCGGGGTCATCCTCGGCATCATCTTCATGATCCCTTTTCTTTTTCTCCTCTGTTCGTCGAGGAGATCTAGATCTTTCTCTAGTTCGATCATTATTTCTTCTTTCACCTCCCCGATCAACATATTTTGCTAGCTTTCCTCTTCGGATGAGTGTTTCAATCTCGTTCTGAAGAGCTATGCAATTTTTAGTCATATGGACATGATCTTTATGGAACTCGCAATATTTATCCCTGTTCCTCGCATCAGGGTCTGACCTCAACTTCTTCGGCCACTTTACCTCCTCGCTATTCTTGATTTCTTCCAAGACATGATTAATACCCATTTTCAAAGGAGTATAATTATCGAATTTCTTCAGGACTTCCCATGACGACCTATTATTCTTGGAATGCTTGTCACCGCCATTGCCCTTATGCTCTTTCTTCTTGGATTTGTCGTCTTCCACCTTGGTTTCTTTATCCATATTCTTCTTCACAGCCATAGCCTCCTCGGCATTCATGATTTTGGCCGCTTTTGCCATCAACTCTGACATAGTTTTAGGTGGATCTTTCGCCAAAGTGTAATACAACTTATTAGGCAACAACCCACTCATCAAGGCGATGATTGTTGTCTTCTCCTCATAATCTATGACTTCAAGCTTCTCGTTATTGAAGCGAGTTATGTAATCTCTAGTACTCTCACCAGATTTTTGTCTAACACTTAACAAGTGTGCTACTCATTTTACTGGCTTTGCTCCAAAACAGAAATTGCCGATGAACAACTCGGCCAACTGAAAGAAAGTTGAAATCTTACCCCGAGGAAGATTGTTGTACCATATCTGGGCAGCTCCAGTAAGAGTTCCTGAGAATGCTCTGCATCTCATCTCGTCGGGGACCGCATAGATATCGGCGGCAGCTTGATATTGCTCTATATGAAGAACAGGATCTGTCTTTCCATCATATTTGGGGGTCACCACTGGTGCTTTAAATTTTGATGGGGTAGGAAAACCCACAATGGCCTGGACAAAAGGTGTCCCTTGAACAAAAGTTCATTGTAAAGGATTCCTCGCCTTAGCCATTTCTCCCAATCTATCCTCCAAACGCTGAATGGAACCCTTCCACGCATCGTTTCCTTCCTCGGGCTTATTAGTTCAAGCAATCGATTGTTCTGATGTGACCTCTTGAGATCTTTCTTGACGAGCAATTGGTCGTGATTGTGCTGATCCTTCTCTTAGATCTGATGGTCGTCGAAAACTCCTCGACATGGTCTTAGGCGGACTCCTGTTCCTCCTAGGGCCTAATCGACTGAAAGGAGACACCCTACTCAGTCTTTCCATGACACTGGGTCTTTCTGGAGAGAGAGTGATACATTGATCAGTATCTGTAGCCCTTATTGATGAGGTTCGCCCAGGTTGATAAGAGAAATCATCAGATTCCTCATTACGATATGACTCAGTACGCCTGGATCGTGAAGAAAGTAAATAAGTTTGCCTCTGATCACTTCGCTATCCTGAACGTGCAGGTGCACCGCCATGAAGGGTCTGTATGAGTTGCCTCTTTGTTTCTTGCATAGAGGTTTATCCTTGGGCCAGATTCGTCATAATCCCATCCAGATCTGGAGGTGCAGAGGGATTTGGAGAATTTCCAGCATTTCCAGCGTTTCGATTGCTGGATTCCGGGTTATCTTCCATTGATAATGAATGATTTTTGGTGAAAAGCGATAATAACAATCGTTCCCACAGACGGCGCCAATCTGTTGATGTAAAAAACTAGATCACTCTAATAATTTAATCACAGATAAATAAATGTGACAGGATATTTTTAAAGTGGTTCAGCCTTGTATGAATGGCCTACGTCCACTGTTATGTTATTTCTGAGTGTTTGGGAATTCTCGATTACAAGTTCTCTCAAGAAATTCCGGTCCCCTTGAATGAGAGTGATACAAGGTATTTATAGCCCTTAGGCTGTACATGAAAGGGTGTTACATTAAATGATACACATGTGAAAGGGTAATTCATTTAATGTTCTTCAAACGTGCGCGTCAAGATGATAAGCATTCAATGAATAGTTGAACTGTTGATTATCTGGCAATTAATGCTGTGGTCGAGGTGCATCTCGAACCACCTTAATTGCTCGTCGTCCAAAAATTCCTCGGAGCATTGGTGTTCCTCGGAGGATAAGAGTTCCTCGGAGGGTTGGTGTTCCTCGGAGTGAGTATGTTGGTTGGGGAAACAATTTTCCTTGTTGCTATTGTGCCATGTAGATTGACACGTGTCTTCTTATTATTCGTCCACATCAGCATACTAATTTTGGAGTTAACAACGATAATTACAGTCGTTTCCCACAGATGGCGCCAATCTGTTGATGTAAAAAATTAGATTATCTTTAATTTATCAACACAAATAAAAATAAATAAAACAAAAGATTTTTAAAGTGGTTCAGCCTTGTAAGAATGGCCTACGTCCAATATATTTGTTATTGCTGACTGTTTGTAGAATTCTCGATAATGGGTTTACCAAGAAATTCCGAGTCCCCGGCTAATGAGGAGGTTACAATGTATTTATAGACTTGAGGTTGTACAAATGAAAGGACAATGCGTTGTTATCTAGTAGACATATACATCTATACGATAATAAAGGGCATTTAATGCCCGGTCCTGTCTCTTGATTCTCTTGATTTTGGTGCGGTGTACGCTAAGTAGCTCAGACCGCTTAAGTTGCTCGCACCGCTTAAGCTACTCAGCACACTTAAGCTGCTCAGGGCTCCTCAGTTGCTCGGTGGTCTTGAGTTGCTCATCTGAAGTATTCGTATTTACCATGTATGTTGACACGTGTCTTCATGTGGTTGGTCCATGTTAACAAACTAAATTTGGTATCAACACTTGCCATCTACATGGGAATATGATCCACGCCCCTTCAGTGGATCTGTACTCTTTTTCCACTCCATTCCCATTCCATACTTGGGCGTTCGATCTGGTAGGATCCATTAATACCTCAAAAAGAGAAAATATATGGATCTTGGTAGCCACAACATGTTTCACGAAGTGGGCAGAAGTCGTACCACTCAAGAAAGCCACTGCGGGGGTAGTAGCTCGATTCACGACGGATTACATTATTTACTATTTTAGCATCTCGAATGTCATTTTATTGAATAATGGTACCCACTTTGTAAACAGTGAAGTGTGTTTGCTCATAAAAAGTACTCCATCATCCACCACAAGTCAACAATAGCCTACTCAAAGTACAATGGGCAACCGAAAGCTACCAACAAGACGTTAGTGAATATTGTGGCCAATATGTTAGAAGGCTTCCCTAACACGTGGGATGATAAGATCCCTAAAGTTTTACGGGCCTATCGAATGACGAAGAGAAATCCAATAAGGTACAGACCATTCTCCATAGTATTTGGGGCAGAAGCTATGGTGCCAGTCGAATTCGAGGTACCTTCTGCTCATTATAACCTACGAAGTGCTATGCTCCCTTACAGCCGCCATGTAAAACTTGAAGCTTTGGAAGAACATAAAGATAATTCTATGAGACACTTTGAGATATACAGGAAGCAGTTGTATAGATCTTACGATCAGTTAGTAAGTCCAAGGAAATTCAAGGAGGGAGACTTGGTCCTAAGAGCACGCACGAGACACATAAGGGGTTTGTTATTACCAAAGTTCGAATAAAATTGGGAGGAGCTTTACCTCGTTCGAGAAGCTCATGATTCGGGATACTGTGAGATATCTAAGTTAGAAGATGACGTGACTTTAAATTGAACAACAAGTGGTTAAAGATTTATTACGTTTGAAAGTGTGTCATGTCATTCTTATTTACTGTTTTTTTTTCTTTTATTAATAATGGATGCATGCTTTAAAGCAATTGGGTTCTCCTTGTTTAATCTAGTTGAAAGTAAAGTTCATGTTACATAGGCTAGGTTGGTACTTTATCTTTATAAGTTCACTATTTTGTGTCCTTTATCATGATCAATGTATTTACCAATAATGCAGAAAGGCCAGCCAATATCTGATTGAAACAACAGAAAGAAGAAGACACCAAAGTTAACAAAGTTTATTTATTTCAATAAATGGTGTCACTGTGGTTATAAGAAAGCACCAATAAAATAAATATTGCACAAAGGGGTTAAGGATTATTCATAATAAACTAAAGGTTTTCTGATCCAAGAAATCGGGCATGATACTAGGGATGATTCTTCTCAAGATGGCTCTGCTCTGTAACAAGGTCAGCTAGATTCTTCTCGCAAATTTCTCGGGTCTGGTAAATGGTTTCTAACTCCTACTCTTTTTTAAACAACTATTCCTCTACCCGAGCAATCGTCTTGCGGGCCTCTTACACTGCTTGCTTAGCTACCAGTAGTTGGGATTCCAGACCCACAAGTTCTTCAGAGATAATCACCTGCTCACAATGGGAATTCTGGAGGCGGTCATAGACACTGGGAAAATCACTCTTCTTGAAACTCCGTAGCAGCTCCACCATCCATGTCATGTAAAAACCATCATTGGTTAAAATGTTAACCCTAACCAATAAAGATTTGATAGTGTCAAGGCAAAGGGACAAAAGGGGATGCTAAGAATTTCCTCTAATACCATCGCGAGCCCAAGCAATGGGAAGTCCATCATCCCAGGAATTGGCTACAAACAGCGAACAGTAAAGGTTAAAGGAAAGTGAGACAATATTTGTTCGATCAACAAAGGGGGACCTTCAGTCAGAACAGAGGGGAAATTGCCCAAAATTTGTCGCACAACCAACTCGGGGGCTGCATCAGGCAGATAATACTAAAAATGCTATCACTGGACGATGGCCACCGGGTATGCAAAGCACTATCACTTGCTTTGACTTGAGGAGTGCGTGGTGGAGGTGTATCACCAAGAAAACGGGCCCTACCCAAAGAAGCAACTGAGGCTACTGTCGGTGCTTGAACTGACTCTTTAACAACAGGCTCCACTTCAATCCAATGAGTTGTTAATTGATCGACCTCCACTTAAAATGAAACAAAGAGTTAAAGTTAATGATAAAGACAAAGGAAATTCATGAATAAAAACATTATGCTAACTTCGAGATTTATGACTATAATACTAGGCCCCCCTGACCCTCGGTTATGGCAGATTTATGCCTATAAGACTAGGCCCGCCTCGGTTATGGGAGATTTATGCCTATAAGACTAGGCCCGCCTGACCCTCGATTATGGGAGATTTATGCCTATAAGACTAGGCCTGCCTGACCCTCAATTATAGGAGATTTACGCCTATAATACTAGGACCACCGGACCCTCAGTTATGGGATATTTATACCTATAAGACTAGGCCCGCCTGACCCTCGGTAATGGGAAATTTTGATTTCAAAGTCCTACATTATTAGGCCCTCTTGACCCTTGGTGATAAGAGATTTTGATTTTAAAGATAACATATTTTCATGCAGAAGATATATGGAAGAGTGGAAATACCTCAGGGTGTCGCTCATCTGTAAACTCGTGAGTGGTCATCTGGACCACGTCCTGCTCTTTAATCACACTAAGGGCTACTAATGGGGGATGACTTTAGGGGGCAATCACATTCCCCCCAACCTGAGTAACCTTCTCCTGCCTATCTCCAGCATCTTAACAACATGTTCTTGTTCACCCACTCCTTGGGCTGCTGCAGCAGGCTCAACACCTTCTTGGTTCAAAATGGAAGGCCCGAATATAAATATAAGAATTTGGTCATTCGAAGGAAGGGGGGCTAAAGGAATAACTTCAAAAAGTACGGGAGCCTATAACGTAGAAGTTAAAATTTAGAATAACATGATGAAAGACAAACAACATTTCAGGTAAGAAAACAAACTCACCACACGAAGTAAAGGGACAGGCACAAGGGACTTCGGTACAACCTCAGTAGCACTTATATTAGGAACATCACTCTCAAGGCCAAACTACTAGCATAAAAAAGAGGGATCAGGATAATAGCCGCTACTATACTCGAATGAAGTATCAAATTTAATTGCCCCTAGGGAAATAGGAGATTACCTGCTAAGTAGTAGGGGAAGCTCTCTTGATGGTACGACCCTCTCCAACTCCATCGTGCGCATCTCCTCGAGCATCAACCTAAAAAATATACATGGGAGTATTAGTATGAAAAGAAGAGAAGGAAGAATATATTTATAGTAAGAGAGATTAAGAGGCTTACCTATCCTTCTAACACATCCTCTACAATCTCATATTCTTGAGGGGGCGAGCCAGGTTTTGAAGGAGAAACCATCCTCCTCAACCTAAGACGCGGCACCAATCCAATTTTTTCCACTTTTTCTTCCTCTTCTCGCTCTTCTTCGACTTCATCCTCTTATTCCTCATCTTTATCATCATCATCATGAACATTATCACTACAAACATGCTCCTCAGGAAACTCCTCCTCACTAGACTCACTCGACTCCTCTATCATAAGCTTAAGGAGGATAATCATTTTCCTTTTTTTACTACCCCCAGCAGATTGGGGGTCAGAAGAAAACCCATGATCAGACATCTCGACTAACATGAAAGCTTTATCTTATTCACTAAAATGTTCCCAAGTTTGGCGAAGACTATCCACCATCTGGATCACCACTTCTTAAATCTTTAGGTTGGGAGTAGAGGCTAATGGAGGCTGTGGAATGATTTTAAGCTTCTTCAAATGTGCCTTCCAAGTGGCCCTAACTGTTGCACCCGTTGAGGAAGCACGAAGAGACTCAGTCCTTCCAATCGATCTTGAAGGACCAGGGGTAAAATTTATCAGAAGAGTGGAAGGCTGAGTGGTTTTCTTTCTCTTCATAATTGCCTGATCCACAGGCACTATGGGAGGTAGCCCAAGGGGCATTGGTGTTGGCTGCACTAAGAGGAAAAATAAAAGATTGGGTGGTGCAGTTTCTCAAACCCAACGCAGTGGGTGAAAATCTCTCAACTTTGGGATAATGGGGTTGTTTAAGAAGGTTGGTTTGAAAGAGAACCAATTGGTTTTTCCAGAACGCAATGATGTACATCGCTGATCTCCCTCCTTGAGCTCTCTTGCTCAGGATCATAACATTCGCAAGATAATGGGTACACAGACTGGGAATAGTGGAAGTGGGGAAATTGGAACAACTAAACAAACAATTAGTGGGCTTTTCTCTAATGGAATGGCTTAACAGGGGGCCCCTTGATCATAGAAAAACTGCATGGCTACTTGATGGGGGCTATATACAGAGTAAAATGATGACCACTCGATATATAAAGGCAAATATAAAGGGATCAATAATAGGGAGACTCTATGCTTGGGAAAATTTCTGGCAAGGGCTGATTCAATAGGAGTAATGGGATGGTCCTCTTCACTAAAGAAATTATTTGTAAAAAGATGACTCACCCTAATGTAAGGGCAATGATTGAACCTCTCAGCTTGATCAATCAGAGCTATCAAAAGTTTCTTCACACTCTTATTCTTCCAATAGTAAATACGAGGGATTCTCACATCTTGTGAAATGGGGAAGTTAGCCAGCGGGGACATAATCCGGTAAATGAGCGTAGAGGAACACTATGAAAAGAATATTACTTACATAGTTAGAAATATCGAACCTACCAACACTTCAAGCGGAGTCTGCAGATACACGATCTAACCAAGTGTATAGAAACCCAAGAATAATGGTAGCAAGGGGGATCTTTACATCATTGGCCATTTGAATGGCCATGTTGTTTAGGTTCTTATGAGGACAGTCATGGGGCTTTATCGTAAGGTATACCTTCGACATCATTACCCATATGTACCCCTCCAGCTCGATTTTGGACTCATAGCATTCCCCAGTCGGAGGCTACTCAAAAACTTCTTTCCCTTGAGGGTTCTCCCTAGCAGCCTTCTCCTCAATGAAGTAAAAGTAGCGTATGACCTCAGAGTAGGTGAACTTGTTATAAGTGACCATACAATCCTTCATAATGACTTCTAACTTTCTCCTCAGATTTTTCTCTTCACCAGAGACAGCCTCCTCGAAGAAGGTGTCAAATCCAACAACTTTAAGTCCCAACAGTTCACACATATCCTCCAGGGTAAAGGTAAACTCACCTTAGGTGTCCATGAAGGTGTGTGACCTATGGCTCCACCTGGACACCAATAGTTACAAAGCGGTGTGATTCTTCCCTAAGGTAAGATCACCCAACAACAGGGATCAAGATAAGCCTACGAGGGCTATTTGAAGAGAGTACCTTAAATGGATATACTCTGTCCAAGGGCCCAACCCTTCACTAGAACCAGAGGATGCCTCAAATTCCACCTTAGAATAGGGGAAATCACCACTCTTTATAAGGAAATGGGTAACAATAGCGATGAGAAAATAAGCAAAGTCTTCAGCGTCTTCACCTTCTTCCATCAGCAAGTTTGTCTCCTCAGCTCGCACCACAGCACCAGGAAATTGCTCTGACATCACCCAAAAATGATTGTTCTCTAGATATAAGGGGTACAACGGTAGCGTGAGTACTGACCTGACATTCCTTGGTGGCATAAAAAGATCCCTTTATGGAAAGAGTTCTCTTTACTGGTGGCATAACAAATGAGAAAAAAGAGAATGGAAGATAACTGAAAAAAGGGGTCAAGGAGTTGAATAAGGCAAGAATTTATTTGACAAACTCTCGTAGAAAAGCTTGAACTCATAAAGTTAAACCCAAAGGTGAGTTTGAACTAAAGGTGCATCCCCTTTTATAGGGGCAACACAAATTCCAAAAGACAAAAAAAAAGTAACGTTTGGAAAAGTGTAATGGTGGAATTTTAGAATTATGTGGCTAGTGTGTTGGCCAAATGCGTGTGGTCACGGAAGACCAAATGTTGCTATGATGATAATTCGGGGCATGATGCATCGAATGGTTGCATCGTTTTCACACACTTGCCCTTGAGCTGCCACATGTGACGCACTAAAACGCAAACGATAACTATATTTAATGAGGCATGCCTAGGAATGTTATCTACATTGGGGAATGAAGAACTTTGGGGGAAATTTGAATAAATATCTTCATTTTACCCAAGAAGAAAAATCATAAATAAACGGAAGTTTCGTACAGATATTTCTTCATGTAATAAACGAATATCTCTACGAAGGGGAAAATGTAGGGGGTGTCCCCCCACATGGATGATTAAATTATCCAAGTGAATTGATTATTCACAAAGAAACATCTCAAACAAACTCACTTCAAAGATTCTTCACAAGTAAGTAGCTCGTAGCACTCTATCTCGAAGAGTCTCCACGGACCCAGCCCGAAGGATTTAGCATAAAGAACAAAGGTCACCTGGATGACAATAGTTTGTAAGAAGAAATAGAATGTTGTATTATGTATTTTATCTTATGAATGTATATGTTGAGTGAGGTCATTTGTTACCCATGAGGGACCATGCCTGGAAAGGTGTGGGAGGGCTTTCATGCTCTATCAAGCAACCTCCTCTTGGGAACTTCACAGGGACATGGCTTGGAGGATTGAGAACAAGGCAACATTGGGAATCATTACAAACCCTCTTGGCACACTTGGACAAAACTTCACCCAGGGAAAATGTCACTCGAGCCTACTCATTCTTTACCTATTCGAGTGACCCTCCTCAAGTCATTTGATCTCCCTCAATACTTTCCCCCTTGAGGTTACCTCCTCGAGGTACCTTGGGTGCCAGCTGTAATAACCCTTACTTTTGAGTAACTAATTTTATATAATTTTGGCCAGGTGAGGTTATTATATAAAATTATGGAAGTTAGAGTAAATATTATTTAAGTGATTTAAGGGATTATATTTACTGGCTTTTGCATATTTACCATAAAGAGAAGGTATATAGTATCATGTTATGTTTCATAGCGTCGTTGTGCTTTAAGCGACGGTTGTGGCATATATTTCAATTGGATCATTATTGATGAATTAAAATGATGTTGGAACATGAAATAATTTATGTGACTCCGAATGCCAATTTTGAGGGTGCGATTAGTCCTGAAATGTTTGAGCCGGTCAAAATAAGTGCCATATTGTATTTTTGGGTTCTGGGTGCTTTTAACAGGTTATGACTTAATTATGTAGTTACGAGTCATTTTAATGATGTATTTACATTTAAAGAGGGGAATTTATACTTAGGGCATGATTTAAGTCTTCCAACCCCTTTTATTTCTCATGTGTGTGTTCCTAAACCTAGAGAGAGAGAGAGAGAGAAGAGAATTTGGGGGAAAAGAGAAAGAAGAGAGAGTTGGAGATTTGGAGCTCAAATCATTGCTACAAGAAGAGAATCTGAGATTACCACTTGAGGCAAGTTTCTTACTTTCTAGTATATGGTTTAATTTGGATAATTTGTTGTGTTAGTTGTGTATTTTGTAAATAGGAGAAAATAGTAGGTTTGGTAAATTTTGGGTTTTAATCCTTAAATCTTATAGATTGTATGATTTAAGGTGGTTATATGGGTTTATTGTGGTGTATAAATTTTGTGGGCAGGTTTTTGGTTGATGAGAATGAATGGAGTGTAGGAATAAGGGTTTTAGGTGTTGGATTTGGTAAGGTAGAAGAAGGAATTTTTATGGGTCTGATAGGCGCGGTCGATCGCGATCCCAAGACCGGTCGATCGGCCCTTAAGGGGGAGGCATACTGTTTTCTTCGATATGTATAAATTCTGAGCGCGGTCGACCGGGCCTTACAAAATGAGCTTTCTGCTTTCCTTTCTAGGCAAAACCATCGAGGCGCGATCGACCGGTCCCCCATTTTTCACCCTAAAATTAACGAGTTTCTTCTAGTTTCTTTCTTTTAAGATAGGGACTTAGGAACCTTCTTGAATGAAGTAAAACTAGAGTATTAGAGTCTAGTAATGTTGTATTTAAAAACCTAAGTAGAAATGAGATTCGGGGTTTGGATTGGGAATTGATTTAGTTAGTTAATTTAGACGTAGATAAATGATTCTTTTGTAAAATGAGTCAGTTTAGGTTGCAAGAGGAATAAAGTGAATTAATGTGGGATTCTATAATTGGGTTTAGTGATATTATACCTTATGGTTTGTGGAATGAATGTTAATTCATAGAGATTTGTATCGGAGATGATTAAACATTAAGGTTTATAATGATGATATTAATCACGTATGGCTCCGGATAAAATGTAATGTATAATTTTAAAATGGGATTAAATTGTGAATGATAAGTTAAATGATAAAATTGGATATACACACCTCTCTAAATGCTATAATAGGGGAAGTACGCGCATGAGGTGAAGTCCCCTGGCTAGTGAATGCAGGGTGGATATAGTCCTCAGCCATAGGACCGGTTATTATATATTATGTGATTATTGTGCGAAGTGAGGTAATTCAGGGTGTGGTTATAACTCACTGTCACAGGTATATGGCCACTTCCCGATGTCACGCAATGTAGGATAACCAGGTTGGCTTGTTTGATAGGCCCTGGAAGATGATAGCCATTTAGGGGCGCGTCCAGTGCGGAAACTCGGAAGGACAGTCTTAGAATCGTTATATGATGTGAAATATAACTATTCATGATAATGTGGAACATTATTGATGGCAAAGCACTTTATGAAATAAATTTCTTTGTATGTTTCCTAAAGAGAAAAAGGAATTGTGCATTTAAGTTGTGTAAAACTAAAGTGAAATCTCATTAAGTGAAATTTATATATTTCTTTAATTGTATATGAACATTGAGTATTGTCTTTGATATTGCGCTTGGTTGTCCTTTCAGATTGAGAGGTGAGAATTCTTATCATTATCGGTGAGGGGGAATTAAGTTTATGATTGATGATAAAATATCCATAGCTGTCATTCATTTTATTCACATGGTGATCATATCAAACCGGGCCCTGACCCGTCTATATTTTCTTGTTTTGCATGAATTCTTTATTCGTCGAGGTGCTCTATCGCAAGGACCCCCGTATTGACCTCTCCCGCCATGTGTCCTGGAGCTATGACATTTTGCGGATGTTGTAGGTTATTCGTTGTAGACGCTTCCATCTTTTTTTAATCTAGGTATGATCATTTATATATTCAGGTGTGTTTACCCAGTATTGTACTTGTTTAATATAATGTGATATTTAATTTTAATACTCGGTGTAACCTACTTGTATTGGTCTATTAACTGACAGCTTATTCGGTTACTTTTATTGTGCATGATTCTTATATGGTTACTCGTTTGTTTTTGAATATCCACCTCCTTTCCCAATTGTATTATTTAAAGGATTTTTCTTAAACCTATAAAATAAATTTTGAGAGTCCGTTTTCTAAAATATTTGGTGGTTATCTCGTATTATTATTTTAATGACAGTGATGCTAAGAATGGGCAATCTATGATTCCTATATTTATTGGAGTATCGGGCTGGCCACCTCTTATTTTAATAGGCAGGTTGTCACACCAGCTCGTCTGACTGATGTGACTAGATACAAAACAATAGCCACTATTTGGACCATTTCCTAACATCACGACATCTTACGTTCAGGGACTCAAGAGTGTAGCACTCAAGTGCCTTTCCCCTTAGGATGGTAGGTCTAGTTCACCAAATCTAACCATATAGCCATCCTAGAGTAAGCCTCAAGCTGAGAAGTCATATCCCTCATTAATGCCCTCAATACTTACAACTAACAAAATGTTTTCCCGCAAAAACTACCAGATCCCATGAATTAAATGAAGTATTTCATGCATTTAATGCACCAGACCAGAGGGATTGAGGGCATGTTGGCTGGAGCAACCTCTCCCCCACATAAATAAGACAAAATAAACAAATCAGAGATAGATGATCCAGAGCCTAGAATTGCTGCCCAAATTTCCTTATACTAGAGAACTCTCGCGAGAGCATTAAATCCCAAACATATTCAATGCACCCATCATTGGGCATTAACCGAGCTTCAAGTTCCTGACTTGTTCTTATTATGCCTAGATTGCTTGTTCTTTCTCGCTCCGACCACGTTGCCTGCTAGTCCCATTCATTTATTATGCTTGCCAGATGCGGCTCATGTCAATATGTTCTTTAATGCAACTTTGAATATTGAATCTCTCTGTCTCTGATTCTCCTGTGGCTTTGACCTATACTATATATCTAACGGTGTTAATCCCGATCTTGATAAGGGGTTATGCCTTACTTAATACTAACGATATTTGAAGAACCCACATCTTTCAGATAAATTGAGAATAAAATTATGGGATAGCGTGGGTGAGCTTATTGTACAAACCAGTAGGGTAAGGAAGACTTAGCTACTAAAATAAAATAAGGGCTAAGTAGGGCCCTTAGAGTAGATGATGGTACTTTTAAATTCTATAGTGGGAATAATCATAAATTGAAAGTACAGTGAGTATTCGAGTGATATATACTACATACGAGGTGTGATAATTAGGTTGTGTGGATACCTAATCTCTCTCTCTCTCTCTCTCTCTCTCTCTCTCTCTCTCTCTCTATATATATATATATATATATATATATATATATATATATATATATATATATATATATATATATATATATAGGGAAAGGATCAAGTGATGTCCCAATTTGAGGACCCTGAATGAGGACCATTTTTTTAAAATAGTAAAAAAAATATTTTTGGGCTGATTTTTTTTATGATTTATAAACATTTCAATAGGACCATAAAAAAATAATCAGCTCAAAATGAATTTTTTGGCTATTTTAAAAAAATTGGTCAAACTTTGTCTGTTTTTAAGTTGTTAAAAACTGACAAAGTTTGACCGGTTTTTTTAAAATAGTAAAAAAAATTCATTTTGAGCTGATTTTTTTATATGGCCTACTGAAATTTTTAAAAACTATATAAAAAAAATTATCTCAAAAATATTTTTTTTACTATTTTATCAAAATTGGTCCACGCCAGCAGTATGCAAACTCGGGTATGCATGATAACCGCTCTCTCTCTCTCTCTCTCTCTCTCTATATATATATATATATATATATATATATATGCCCGTGCCTGAAGGCACGTTGATAATTGCAAAATGATAAAAAAATCAAAGTACGTTATTACAAAAAAGAAAAAATTTCATTCCCTAACACAAAATAGGTCATAATCTATATTGTTTATAGCACTATCCACCCTACTTCACCAATAACAAATAGTCCAACAGTATTTAAATAGTTTAAATTCATCACATAAACTCACAATGTGAACAAAGAGAGCATATTTATTATGTGTAATCTGAAATGTCAAAAATAAACACAAAATAAGTCAACACATTTTTTTAAACAATAAACCCTTACGTTGCTGACCTATAAGTGAGTTTGTTTAACTCTTATAAAAATTGCCGACATTGAACAATTGTTTTTAAATAGCTATAAAAAATGTTATGAATTGATTTTTCTTATGCGCACCCTAAAATGCTTAAAATAGACATAATAAATTGATACACAATTTATTTTTTAATATTTTTTAAAAAAATAAACAGCTATTTTGTGAACCCATAAGTGAGTACGCCTGACCCTTTATAAAAAAATTCAGAACCATTTATCATATCAGTATATATATAAACCAATGTGTGCTTGACACATCAGTAGAGTAACATAAAAATATTACAAAAATTGGTGTTTATAATGTTACTCTAAAACAAAATTGCAAACAAATGAATTATTTTTAAGTTTTTTTAAGCTTTATCATCAAACGCATTGTTAACGGGGAAAAAAATCGGCCCTATTTATTTATTTACCAAATCTAAATTTATTTTTATATTATAATTCATTGTAAGCTAACATGGGATGAATTTATGCTTTAAACCAACTGACTAAGAATCGAACATGCAAAAATTAATATAGGTAAATACATTCACAAAATCAGAGTGGTTGTGGAATCAACAACCTGCATCTAAAAAAGAAAAAGGAGAAAAAAAATTGATTTTACAATCATTAAACATCAAGTTAATTAGAAAAAAAAAGGGAATCTAACATAAACACATACATGGAAAGACGAACCATACTATTCTAAAATTCCCCTTTTGTCGCCCATCTCCATTTTGACCTATGCGACAAAGATAAATGCATACATGTTAATGATAAGTAAGACTCAAAAGAAGTTTGGTTGTAAAATGGAATAAATGGCTGGAAAAAAATTCGTGGCATTTTGTTGAACACTTGGTGTCCAAAGGCATGAAATATCTATGGTGGAGATGTTTAATTGATCATTGCCCATGTGATACCCTTTCTCAATACAACACACATTGATCAACAACGTGTGTGTATATACAACAACAAATATTCAAGAAGATTCGTGATTTCTTTTTCCATAAGTACTTAAATAAAAAGAACGTGTTATATTATGTGTGTATATTACAAAAGTACAAAAGAACACAAACAATCTTCCATCTTTCTTCCTACTTTCTCTCAACCCATGTTATCAAAGAATTACCAAAGAACTAAAACAATCAGTTATATTATGTTTTGACAAAACTACTTCTGGACTGTCGAATAATCAAAAAAAATTACACGCCACATCTTATGCATCATATGACAGGATTTGACTATACATAATGATATTCTATTCCTAGCTAAAGATAAATCTTAAAGAAAAAATCTGCCACACAACTGGGTTAACCAAACCTAGTTTAAATTTACTCCTAACTACTGTGAAACTTTCCCTCACAGGATTTTGACCCTCTTCACCTCTATGTGGAGGTGGGTACTCTTACCATGTGAGCTACAGCTTAATGGTATCTACATTATATATTTCACATTAATAAAAACTTCTCTATTTCAAATATTAATATTCCATTATCTGACATCATTTCCTTATATAAAAGATTTCAAAAAAACTTGATGATGATGTTAATACATATTCTTGAACCTAAAGGGTAATGTACCCCACCTAACCGAACTCCAAAACCAGGGGAGAAAATTATCCCTTACGAACTCTATACGACGCCTCCTGCCTTTACATTAGTGAATTAGGTTAATAGAAATAGATATCACCTTCTTTAATTTTTGTTGGAGCCATTATTTGAAGGGGTATGTAGTTTTGGTGATGATGGGTTTTGAAGCATACCAACCATGAGTGGGTGGGAGAATAAAATTGTGGAAGTATAAAATTATGAAAATGAAAAGCGCATTTGAGTTTGGCTGGTGAAATGGGGAGAGAGGGAGTAAAGTGGGGGAAAGAGAGCAGGAAATACTATTCTACCCTTATTTTTGAATTTTGAAGGGAGGGGAAAAAATTAGTATGTGTGAAAAGAGGGGGGAATCCAAAATCTTCAAGGTCAAAAAGGGTCGTACATGACAAACTCATATGGATGACATCATCAACCAAACTTGTGACATACATAAGTTTTATACTTTATTATATATATATATATATATATATATATATACTAGTGGTGACCCGTGCGATGCATGGTCGGATATAATGCGTTTTAAAATAATTTATTCCAATATATAAACAAAAATATAATTATTATCAGTATTTAAGAAGAAGATTGTAGTCATAACCATGATCATGTAAATATAAGTAATGTGGTGAATAAATAATACGACTTGAAATGAATATGATGAAATGAATGGCAAGAACCATAATGTCATGAACAAACCATAGTCTAAAAATCCAAATTAGAAAAAAAAATACATTGCAAAGTGAATTTTAAAAATAAAGTAGTCCTTAAAACACGCAAAAGCTACTCTTTGCAGAAATGACATCGGTCTTATTGTTTTTGGAGCCACTGCAAATATGGATTTTCATCGTATTCGTAGTGTAAATCAATATTTCCTAAACATAATATTATGAAATTCTCATGTATGGATGTAAATGAATCTCTTGAGTTGTGAGATGAAAACTGCAATCTGGTATGTCATAGAAAGTTGAGAGAACATTAATAAATTTTAATGAAAAGTAAAGATAAATGCACCACACGTTATAACACATGTTGTAAAATGTGAACACTACATATCTCACTCATGTTGACCGGAAGTGTATCTGTAGACACCCCATTCTAGCACCCCCTAACCTCTCCTTAGGTCCCTAAGACCTCCCCTCATCGCTACAAACCTAAGTCATACCCCGGGTACTGACCTAAAGGCCATCGGGCACTCCCAGGCTCTTTTTGACCAAAGGTCAAACTATTTAGCTCGACCTAGACTAAATGAATCTTCAAAGGTCACTGAAACCCCTTTCCAATTGTCTATCCGGTGCGCAATTCTGACTTACGATGACTACGAACCACCCGTTTTCCCCGAAACATGATTAGGAGGTCACCTGATGCTCCCAGGCTCCGTTTGACCAAAGTCAACTCTTCAGTTTGACCGAGACTGAATGAATCATCGAAGTACACTGAAACCCCTTTCCAATGGTCCAGGCTATGTGCGATTATGACTTACGGTACGGACGAAAGATCCATTTTACTCTGAAAGTTCACCGAGCGCTTCAGACCCCGATTGACCAAAGTCAGCTCCCTAAGCCGAGTGAATCTCTTTGGAATGTCGAAATACATCTCCTAACCTTTCCAACGATCCACCCCGTTCATAATTCTGACTTACCATGCAAATGAACGATCCGTTTGCGTTCGACGATTCCACGTCCAAAGGACTGACGAACGATTCCGAGCCAGATTTGACCCAAAGTCATCTCTCGGGCCCGGGTTGAGTCCAAATAATTTTGTATATATCTGAAGTACCTTTCCAACGGTTTGCCCCGTGCACGATTCGGATCAACGGTTTGTGCTCTACGATCGATTTTCCAAAGGAACCCGAAAGAGACTGCCAAACGACAGGTTCCAAACCCTGCCTATCGGCAGTGTGACTAAACACACCTGTCGATTGACAGGACCAGGACTATACCGATCGGCAATGCTCTGGGACAATAAAAAGGTGGTCCTAAGCCCTTTCCAAAAGTAGAACAAGATCTGAAATCCACCACTCTCAGTGAGCTCAGAAAACCCCTCTCAAAGCCAGCGTGATTTCCACATCCAAATCCTTTTCCAAACTTCACCTTTAATCATATTTTTCATCAAAATTAGTGAATTAACTACCGTACATCATTACCCAGGTGCAAGGGCTGCTCTCTAACATCCAAGATCAAGCTCAAGATCTTTAATAAGGTCCAATTTTCTCAACTCTCTCTTTAAATTCTCCTAAATTCGCATTAATATGTTTTATTTCTTAGCACTTTTTATTATCTCATCTCACATATCCTAATATAATTTTTTATTTAGCATTATTGTACATCTCTTATTTTAATATAAATAAAACCCAAAAAAATAAGAAAAAAGAGTTTTCTCATAAATTCCAAACGGGAATTTTCACACTTTTCTCACACTTTTCTAACAACTAAAACACTTTTTTACATGCGGACACATATAAGAGAAGTCCCCGGTTGGATTTATGGGATAAACCCCACCCCAAGTTTTGCATACGAACTACGTGGACTTCGATGCCTCTATAGACTACGTTGGCGTCTTGGGGTAAAACCTGAGACACGAGTCCTATTCGTACTTTTATCTCATTTTCTATTTTTCTACGTTCTTTAAACTTAACTCTCTTAGATTGTATACATTTACATTTACTATATTTGTGCTTAATGGCATATTATTCCATATGTGTTATCATTCCATTATAACGATCAACGCTAGGATAATTGCATAAATCCTATTTTTCTAATATTACTTTTATGAACATTCCTACGGATGACTCGATTTATCTCTTCCATGATACAAGTCGATGATTCCTATCCCCACTACATATACACATGCACACATATCATGGGGAATTAAAGGAAAATAGCAATAACCCATGAGAGATCGTAAGGGCGGAATGGGTGCCTAACACCTTCCCATTTCGTAACTTAGCCTCCGGACCCTTTTCGAATCATTTTGGTTTCGTATGTATCAGTATGTCTTTGGATGTTGTCAAAGAAATAGTAGAGCCCATATGGGACCCCATAGGGAAATTCAAGCCTAATTGGAGCGGCACATACATCGTCAAAAAGATCTTGTCAGGAGGTGCCGACATGATCACTGACTTTGATGGAGAAGAGATGGATCTTCCAGTCAACCTGGACCATCTCAAGAAGTTCTACCCCTAGTTCGAAATCTCGGTGCGCTACGACTCTTCTTATCACCCTTCTATTCTGAAAAAAAATAATATCTCTTCATTTCCCTCTATCCAGACCTACGTGGGCCTGATCCTCTGAAAGAACCATTTTTCAAAGAAAAATTAAAACCTTTAAAAAAAACTAGAGGTATGTAGGCAGCTCATACATCTTACGTGAGAACGACCCCTTTCTTTTTCACAAAAAAATATTATTTTCTTATCTGCGAGAACGACAGTTCATTCTAACATATATTTGAATAAAAGGTTTATGCATGCCTTAGCGATCAGTCTAAATAGTTTAAAATACAAAATTCATCAAAAGGCATAGTTGGATGATCAAAAACATATTTATTTCACTAATAAGAAATTATAGTGCAATTACATAAGAAAAGGAACGGATAACTCCCTTCCCCCTACCTTCGTAAAAAGGCAAATAAATTCCAAAATTTATTCCCCATTACAAAACAAACTATCCAAGAGTCCTACCCACAGCTACCAGAGGAGAACTCTCCATCATCATCTACATCCTGGGGTCCCAAAGCTTCCCCCGCCTGAATATAGTGCCGCAGACGCTCCGTAGACCAATAGGCTCGAACCATCCTCGAAAAAACTACCACACCTCCCTCCATGGTATCAGATAAGAGAATCCACCATTGTCTAGTCTCCACTACCAACATCTTGCTAACTACTCTTCTCTACACCCACTTCATATAATCCCTAGGGATGTGCCAAACTCTCCCAACAGACAGAGAGGGAAGAGACGACAGATGCCGACTCTCGCACAAAGAGCCAAGTCGCATGCTCAGACGCTCTGTCACATCTTCTACCAAAAATAAATCCAGTGTCCGAGGTGGATCAATCATCTCCCATCCAAATTGGCACAGAAGTCGCCATGGAAAATAAAAAGATGTTTGTCTAAGACCAACCAGCCGAACGTACGGGTATTCTCCCAGCTCCATAATAGGTAGCAGCTGTCCCCACCAAGGCACTGAGCAGTACAAATTTAGAGCCCCATGCTCCACAAACCAGTTCTCCCAACTCTTAATATCCAGACCCACGGTAATTAAATGGTGCGAAAAGAAGTTGGTTACAACCGACAAAGGATATTTCTGAGGAGTCACCAAATGGAATCTTTCAGACAACCACATGAGCAGTATCACAGGGATACCCCTCAAAAAGTCGGAACGACCTTCTCACTAGGAATCCAGGCCATTCAGAGTCTTTCCCAGTATCACCGTCATAGGATTGCAATGGTAGGACATCCATGAAGTAATAAGTTATGGATCCACCAGCATGTCCCTGGTCACCAACAATAATTT
The DNA here is from genome assembly GCA_949130495.1 of Sambucus nigra. Taxonomy (NCBI): domain Eukaryota; kingdom Viridiplantae; phylum Streptophyta; class Magnoliopsida; order Dipsacales; family Adoxaceae; genus Sambucus; species Sambucus nigra. The sequence goes on along the minus strand of OX422219.1, from coordinate 328,669,518 downwards.
TGAGACCAAGCACAGAATGATAGCTCCAGCATATCCAGCATCACCAACCTCCTGTAAATCCATGGACCACAGCACTGCCGGAGGAGAAATCATTCCTCCAGTAACCAAGGATCTACCTGCCGAGGGCGAGACACGAAGAAATCCAACCAACAACTCCCGAGGAGATAGGGAAAATTCAGGCATAGTAGTCGCCACACTAGGATTTACTCCCAACAATGCAAAAAATTCCTCATAAGTCGAACAGACTTCTTCCAAGCCAAAGCGGAATACAAGGTCTTCAGGGTATCAAAATTGTACCGCCACCATCAGTATGTTCTATTCTATTGGCCGATTACGCCATAAAGAGACTCGACACATGTTAAAAGCATCGTTGTCGACATTATAGGAGCACATTGCCTCCAAAGTCTCGAGGTAGTTTTCAAACTCAACACTACCAGGGAGAGCCATCTTACAGAATAAGAAAGATTGGATGTGAGAGTGTGATGAAAACACTCCATCGTTACCTCTTTTTATACTTGAAAGTCCTCAAAAAAGACATAATCCCTGCATAAATTAGAGGAAATCCTGCCCTACAAGGTACCAAAGGCTGAAGAGGGTACCAACCAAAGCTTTGAATGATGGGACTGTACTGACCTGCTGATAGGTAGGACAAGGTGCTTGCCCATCGGCAACCCCCTGTTTTTAGAAATTTTTCCTTTTCCTCTTTTGTCAAAATCAGAAAACTCAGTAAAAATAAATTGATATTCTCAACAGAATTTCAAAAATCCCCTTTCCATCTTTATATAATTTCTCATTATGAATAAAAATTTCTTTCAAAAATTCCAAAAATATTTCTTTTTACGGTCTCAGCAGCAAAGTAAAAAGCGCATATGCATGCATTCAATCATTCATCATTAACAGAAAATAATCAAAAAACTTCATTGCATTGCATAGATATTTCTCTGTGTTACACCAATCTTGTAGGAAATAAAGAAAAGAAAAAATAATGGGACTCAGCTCGAACCCACATTCTCTCTCTCTTCCCCTTACCTCCCTCTCTCCTAAGAGTTTCCACCCCTGCGACGTGCTCTCTTTCCCCTACGGTGAGATGACGCACCACCGCTACTCGAACCAGACTCCTCCCCGGACGAGCTAGATAGCACCAAGCAAGAAGGAACAGGGACCGTATCCCAAATATGGGCAGTCGCTGAAGATATCCACTTCCTAATATCCCTCAGCCAAGTGGCGAACACCCAAACTTACTGCAAGAAAGGCAGAATCAGTATCAAACAGAAAAGATCAAAAGGAATCAAAAAGAAACCAAGAGAAAAGAAAAATATACTAAAGGACGAAGAACCTCCTCTGTCAAGCCCAACTCCTCCGGGTCCATCGCATAAGGATGATGAAACATAGGCACTATCCCTCCATCAGCCCGCTGGATATTGTAAGAAGGAGTATGCAACCCCACAAAGGGGACCTCTAAGGTCACTGCCGTCGCGGATGTCGATGGACCTCCACCATTGTTGGAGGACCCCACTGGCAGACTCGAACCCGTAGGAGGGAAGGGCAGTGAATCATATATGTTTGGCGCCATTAGACAACTCATTAAAAAGTCCATATAATCATACGGCACAGCTGTATTAGTGAACAGCAGATAGGACTCGCCAATAATCTTCGCGATCCTCGCATCCTCTGGCAATAGCCGCTCCCGCTTCATAGACATAGGTGGCGTCGCAGGTGGCACCACCACTTCCTCCTCTACAATATGTCGGACCAATCCTCTCCCCGAGATACCAAGAGTGGACAAACTCATGCGCCAGTAAACACCTCATCTCCGCATTCACTCCCGTCAACCCCATGTCCTAAACGATCGTACCCCAAGGGTAAAAAGTCACCTAAAAAATCCCCAGCAGACATGAGTCAAATAAAAAAATCAGAGCACACAAAGACGAAGATTGAAGAAGGAAAGTCTTACCCTATCACTAGTCAGGTCATTCAAGACCTAACGCACCACCTCCAGAGAGAGAGACCTGGTCGACTGTCGATTAGCCTTCCGCCACCGATACGACTGGCAAAAGTCCCCAACGATCTCATCCTTCAGAGAAATCAACTCGGTATTACACCCAATCACCTCATAAAACCACGTATGCCAAAGATAAAAATACGCAATAAAAAAGAGACGCATAAGGAAAATGCGAATGCATGAAAGGAAAATGCGCAAATTAAAGAATACCTTGAGAAGATACATGGCCCAAGTGAACGACTACTGGCAACTCCAGATGAATGCATCCAGAGAAAAATAAAGGGTCTCCAAAGTTAGGATCCCCCAATCATAGAGAGAGATGTTAAATAACATCCTCAAGTATGTCAAAAACCATAAATAGATGATGTCGCCACTCGACGCCACCCGAAATCCCCCCAACACCAGAAAAATAAATAATCGGGCCATCTGCCTCACTTACAGCCCATCCTCCACATCAATCACCCTGCCCAGCAAAACATCCCTCACCAGCGACATATGGATGGAGTCCCTAGACACTGTCCTCCCCACGTCACCCAGTGCTGCCCGCATGGCTACATAATGTCAGAACGATTCGTATAAGAAAATTGCAAAAGAGAGAAGGCAAGAAGGTGTGAAAAATGAGAGGAACCCTCTCCCTTTTTATAGGATGCCAAGAGTCATGCTGATTGGAACTATATCGTCACCTAGCGATTGGCACTGACCCCTTACCTTCTTGAGGCAGTCCAAAAGTCCGTGCCACTGCCTAATGGAACCCTCTACACCATGTCGACCGGCACGCCCTTAAATTTTCGTATAGAAACTCCTATAAAATACCAAAAAACTCTGAAAATCCTCAACAAATTCCTAAAAATCCCGAAGGGGATTTAGAACATTTTTCACCAAGAAAATTTCGCACTCCCTCAAGTGAATCCCCTATTTCCCCAACGGAACTCTTAAAAGCCAAGTAAATCTCCTCCCATCAACATCACCTGAGGACCTCTAAAGTATCCCAAACTTCAGGATCATCTCCTACTCCCCAAAGGTCTCAAATTTCCCCGAGAAATATGTCAAAACCTCCAAAGTCTCCAAAAAATATAAGTATTTCCACCAATAATTGGCTCGCCAGCTCAAATCAAAACCATAAGGTAATTTCCCTGGCAGAGTTCCCCAAGAACATCTCAACTTAATCCCACAGAATTGGCTCCGACCCGCAGAATTGGTCATCTCAACTTAAACCCGTAGAATTGGCTCTGACCCGCAGAATTCATCATCACAACTTCAACCCTCAGAATGGGCTTCGACCCACAGAATTTGTCATCTTAATTTAAGCCCTCAGAATTGGCTTCGACCCGCAGAATTCGTCATCTCAACTTAAGCTCGCAGAATTAGCTTCGACACGCAGAATTGGTCATCTCAACTTAAGCCCTCAGAATTGGGTTCGACTCGCAGAATTGGTCATCTCAACTTATGCCTGCAGAATTGGATTTGACTCATAGAATTGGTAATCACAATTTAAGCCCTCAATATTGTCTTTGACCCACAGAATTGGTCATCTCAATTTAAGCGCTCAGAATTAGCTTCGACCCGCAGAATTGGTCTTCTCATCTTTAAGACCTCATAATCGGCTTCGACCTACAGAATTAGTCATCACAATTTAAGCCCTCAGAATTGGCTTCGTATCGCAGAATTGGTCATCTCAATTTGAGCCCTTAGAATTGGCTTCGACCCGTAAAATTGGTCATCTCAATTTAAGCCCTCAGAACTTACTTCAACTCGCAAAATTAGTCATCTCATCTTTAAGCCCTCAGAATTGGCTTTGACCCATATAATTGGTCATCTCAACTTAAGCCCTCAGAATTGTCTTCGACCTACAGAATTGGTCATCACAATTTAAGCCCTCATAATTGGCTTCGACCAACAGAATCGATTACTCTCAACTTAATCCTTCAAAATTGACTTCAACTAGCAGAATCGATCGCCCTCATCTTAAAGACCTAAGAATTGGCTTCGACCCACACAATCGGTCACCCTCATCTTCAAGCCCTCAGAATTGGCTTTGACCCACAGAACTGGTCATCTCAACTTAAGCCCTTAGAATTGGCTTCGACCCACAGATTCGGTCACCCTCATCTTCAAGCCCTCAGAATTGGCTTCGACTCGTAGAATTGGTCAACCTTATCTTCAAACCCTCTGAATTGACTTTGAACCGTAGAATCGATCATCCTCATCCCCAGGTCCTCTGAATCGGCCCCTCTGAATTGGTCATCCTCTTTCAAAGGCATCATGTGGTGTCTATTTCATGGCTATCATTTATTCCAAACTCACTCATCAAGGGGCTCTGTAGACATCCCATTCTAGCACCCCTAACCTCTCCTTAGGTCCCTAGCACCTCCCCTCATCGCTACAAACCTAAGTCATACCCTAGATACTAACCTAAAGGCCATTAGGCACTCCCAGGATCCTTTTGACCAAATTCAAACTCTTCAACTCGACCGAGACTAAATGAATCTTCGAAGGTCACTGAAACTCCTTTTCAATGATCCATCCTATGTGTGATTTTGACTTACGGTGCGGACGAACGACCCGTTTTCTCCCAAAACTTGATCAAGAGGTCACTGGATGCTCCCAGGCTCTGTTTTACCAAAGTCAACTCTTCAGTTCGACTGAGACTAAATGAATCTTTGAAGGGCACTGAAACCCCTTTCCAATGGTACACCCCGTGTGCGATTCTGACTTATGGTACGGACGAAAGATCTATTTTACTCTGAAAGGTCACTGAGCACTTCTAAGACCCGATTGACCAAAGTCAACTCCCCAAACTGATTAAACCTCTTTGGAATGTCAAAATACATCCCCCAACCTTCCAAATAGTCCACCACTTGCGCAATTCTGACTTACCATGCGAACAAATGATCCATTTGCGTCCGACGATCCCACGTCCAAAGGACCGATGAACAATTTCTAGCCATATTTGACCCATAGTCAACTACCAAACCTGGGAGAAGTCTACAGACTTTCGAAGGTCTCTGAAGTACCTTTCCAACGGCTTACCCCATTCATGATTCGGATCAATGGTGTGCGCTCTACGATCTATTTTCCGAAGGAACCTGAAAGAGACTACCAAATGATAGGTTCCAAACACTACCTATCGATAGTGTGCCTAAACACACCTACCAAATGGCAAGAATAGGGCTATGCCGATCGGTAATGCCCTTGGCCTATAAAAAGTAGGGCCTAACCCCCTTCCAAAAGTAGAACAATATCTGAAATCCATCACTCTAGTGTGCTGTCGAAGACAACGTGATTTCCACATCCAACTCCCTTTCCAACCTTCACCTTTCATCATATTTTTCATCAAACTTGGTAAATTAACTACCATCCATCATCACCCAAGTTCAAGGGTTTCTCTCCAACATCTAATATCAAGCCCAAGACCTTCAAGAAGGTCCAACATTCTCAACTCTCTTTATAAATTCTCCTAAATTCGCATTAATTTATTTCATTACTTAGCACTTTTTATTCTCTCATTTCACATATCCTAATATACCTTTTTATTTAGTATTATTGTACATCTCTTATTTTCATATAAATAAAACCCAAAAAATAAGAAAAAGAGGGTTTGCTAATAAATTCCAAATGAGAATTCCCACACTTTTCTCACAACTAAAAAACTTTTTTACACGCACACACATATAAGAGAAGTCCCCGGTTGGATTTATGGGATAAACCCCACCCCTAGTTTTTCATACGAACTACGTGGACTTTGATGCCTCTATAGGCTACTTAGGCATCTCGGGGTAAAACCCAAGACTTGAGTCCTATTCCTACTTTTCTCTCATTTTCTATTTTTCTACGTTCTTTAAACTTAACTCTCTTAGCTTCTATATATTCACATATACTTAGATTTGTTTTTAGTGGCATATTATTGCATAGCTGTTATCATTTTGTTATAACGATCAACGCTAGGATAATCACGTAAATCCTATTTTTCTAATATTACTTTTAGGAACATTGCTACGGATGACTCGCTTTATCTTTTCCATGATACAATTCAATGATTCTTATCCCCACTACATATACATATGCACACATATCACGCGGAAATAAAGGAAAATAGCAATGACCCATGAGAGACCGTAAGGGCGGAATGGGTGCCTAACACCTTCCCATTTCATAACTTAGACTCCGGACCCTTTTCGAATCATTTTGGTTTCGTATGTATCAGTATGTCTTTGGATGTTGTCCTTTGGGATTGCTCCTTTGTTCTTTTGTCTGTTTTGAGTAAAATAGACTGGAGACTCCATCTCTCTACATCTTTCACCTCATCACCGAAGCCGACCGAAGTGCTCCCGAGAGGGATGCGCGGGACCAAGATCCTGTAACGACCCTTGCTTATGAGAACCTGTTTTGTATTTACTTACTATGCAAAGTAATTATTTATAAAATGTTGGTATGTGTAGTAAGTATTAATTTAAGGAAGAAAAGTTAATATTTACTAACTTATTGTATATTTACTGTATGACCATGTAAATGTCCTCATGATGAGTTTTATTGTGTCATAAGAATTTAAAATGACCCTATGATTTAAAATGGAACCGGAGCTTAAAATGAATTATAAGATATCCAAATGATAATTTGGTGGCCATAATTGATTCCGGAACGTGCGAGATAGTAAAAATTTGTGCTATATTGTATTTTGAGGTTTTGGGCACTTTTGACTGATATACCTTAAATGTGTAGTTGCGTGTTATTTTATCGCAGTATTGATCATTTAAGTTGGGATTGTTGACTAAAGACACGACTTAGTCTTTTTAAGTCTTTTATTTTCCCTAATTTTATTCCTAAACCTAGAGAGAGCTAGAGAGAGGAAGAGAAAGAGTTGAGAAAAGAGAAGAGATTGAAGATTGAGGAGGGATTCTTGCTACTACACAAGGAAAATCTGCATATACTAGATTGAGGCAATTTTTCTACTTTCTATAATGTGTTTTAAGATGAATGATTATTGTTGATAGTTATGTATTGATTTTGGTTTATCAAGATAGGGTTTTATTGGGTTTAATGAGCTCTATGTTATTTGAGGTTGAATGGGATGATCATGGGTATACATGATGGTAGATAGATGTATTTATGATGCATTAGTTGTATTATATGATCTTGGTTTGAAAGGATTTGAGTTTGGGAAATTTTAGGAGTCCAAGACTCCATAGCCAAACTTGGCAAAATCACAGGGACGAATCGATTCGGTCTGGTCCGAATCGATTCGGCAGTTATGCAGAACCCCAACTTTCCTGACTGAATCCATTCTTTCTGGTCCGAATCGAATTGGCAATTATGCAGAATCTCATATTTTCTGACCGAATCGATTCAGCCAGGCCGAATCGATTCGGAAACCCTGTATTTTTTCAAATTTTTTTCTTTTCCACTTTTAACCCTTCTCTTTAGGATTAGTATTTAGGAACCTTCATTTATGAAGTAAATATAGGGTCCTAGAGTATTAGTTGAGTTTGGTCGCCACCCTAGACTAGAATGTGATCATCTAGGGTTCATTCTCGGGGTGCTTAAAGTGATGTTAAGGCATTACTTTTCGTTTATAACTATTAGGAGTCTAGGAAAATACTCGGTTGTGTTTGGAGACTTTAGATGTTAATTTGAGGTATGCTGGTTGATGATAGAGCCCAAAAAGGGGACTTGAGAGAATTAACTTGGGAGTTCTAATAATCATTGAGGTTGTGATGATAATACAATGCACGTGTAGTTTCGGTTAACCATAACGCATTTAATAAAATGTAAATGGATAAAGTAAATGATAATTTATTAAATCATGTCATGATAATTAATAAAACGGTTGATACACACCTCTCTAAATGCCATCTTAATGGAAGTTCGCACGTTAGGTGAAGCCCCCTGGCTAGTGAATGCAGGGTGGATATAGTCCTAGGCCATCTGAGCACTTGTTTTATATTTTATTGCGATGGGTAGGTAATTCTAGGTGTGGTTATGACTACCCCGCAGGCATATGTCCGCTTCCCGACGTTTCGATAGGATCCCAGGTTGTCTAATGATAGGCTTTGGAAGATGATGGTTATTTAAGGGCGCGCACAGTGGGGAAACCCGGAAGGGCGATCCTAGAATCGTTATATATGTATATTTATAACTATTCTTACATCAAGTTGGACTTGATGGATATTAATGCCACAAAGAGATAAACGGAATGCCATAAAGAGCATACAATTGAGATACGTGCCACAAAGAGCACATGATGACATTTGTATTCCTGATAAGGACTGGAAAGATAAAATGAAAAGGGTAAAATATCGAAAAAGGCTTATGATTATTCTTACTTCTTAATTAATTGAGTTTTACCTTATAGTCATTCATTTGTCTTAGTCCATTATTATAATGTTATCATGCTAGAATGTCATCCCTACCATCCATGATTAATTGTTCATAATTGTCATACTTTTCATTTGTCTGGTGATCACATGCAACTGGGTTCTGGCCGGTTTTTCTTTCTTGTTGTGCATGTTTATATTGTATCCGCTCAGGGGCACAACCGCAAGGTCGCCCGTAATGACCCCCCGTTCCTGTATCTTTTGACGAGCCGTGACATTTTGCTGATATCACGGGATATTTTGTGTAGACGCCTTCATTGTTATTTTCTAGTTATGATCGGGTCTTTATTCGGGTGTGTGGCCCAAACTGTTGTAATTGTGTAATGAATGTAATATGTAATTTATTGAACTTGTTGTACTTTATATGAAATTCTGTTGACCGACATTTTATTCAGTCCTCATTGTATATTTTCCGTCATTGTAATTTATACTTTTGGGATTTCCACTTTCTTTTCTGTTATGAGTTGTTGATAATGCTTTCTTTAAATTACAAAACGAAAAAAATTTTGACAACCCGTTTTCTGAATTAATGAGTGGTTGTCCCGTATACTCTTTATTTTGTCACGAGGCTGAGAATGATTCCATCCATGATTCCTGTATTATTGGAGTATCGGGCTGGCCACCCCTTATTTATGATATCGGGTTGTCACAGATCCTCTCGACGTTGCAGACGTCATGCCCTCTCTTCTCCATTCCTCCCGCCGCGAGGATCAGGGGATGGACACATTATCAGTCTGTTTTTTTAGATTTGGGAATGAAGAAAATAAGTTAGATTTTTTTACCTTAAATGAAATTTAATGGTAAATAAAATAGGAGTTAAGAAATTATTTTTGGCAAGATAAAATTGTTTCCAACTCAAAAAGGTAATTTGCAGCAAATAATGATTTCAACAGTAATTAATAATTTAAAGATTATAAAAATTATTTCAAGGAATAAAAAAATGATTTTAAGTTTATTAAAAAAATAGGAAATGAAAATAGTTTTCGGAATAAACAAATGATTTCCAACAAATAGAAAAAGATTTGTAGAAATAATAAAATATTTACAGGAAGTTAGAAGAGGTTTCAGCTAATACAAAAAAAAATCACGAAATAAATATAATTTTCAGTAGGTAAAAGATAATTTTTATAATAATAATTTTTTCCAGCAATAATAATTATTTATAGGAATAAAAAAATAATTTGCAATAATATAAAATTAAATAAAGAAGAAAAAAATGATTTTCAATGAATAAAAAATGAATTTCAACAGTAATAAATTATTTACAGCATATAAATATAATTTTCAGTAAATGAAATTTGATTCTCAGTAATCTAAAATTATTTTCAGCATATAAAAATGATTGATTTTCAGCAGTGGTAGATATGGTAACTTCATACCAACATAAATATAATCTCCCTAACATGAAAGGAAAAAAACTAACCGCAAGGTAAAAAAATATGGTATCTTCACACGACTACCCTCGAAACTAGCTCAGATTCAATTCCCTTTAATCATCTTTTTCACACATGAGACAAAAGAAATAAAGACCAAAAGTATTGAACATCAATTAAAAAATATATAAACATATATGAAAACTTCACGTACATTAAAAAAAGGAGCAGTGACAGATATGGTAACTTCATACCAACATATATGTGTTTTCTCTCTCTCTCTATATATATATGGTATGAAGATGGATATATACCGGGTTTTATATATTTCTGTTATAAAAAACACCTTTAAAAAAGCGTATGGATTTTGTGGGTAATCCATGTCAATAAAACATTGTTACATATAAATGAGTAAATGTTATATTGTATACATAAACACCAACTCCAATCCCAATAGTTAAAAAAAACTAGTGTACGGGTAAATGTTATATTGTATACATAAAAATCAAATCGAAACCCCATATAACATTGTTACATACATATAATCCATATCTGTTATGTAGTATAAAATGCACATTCAGATATGGAAAGTGTTGGGTTTTCCAACTGTAGACCCTATTGAAAAAATGCGTTTCACACTAAAAATAAAACACCGTTCGCATCAGCAGCAATAAGTTCATTTACCTTCACCACATTTCTGGACTACATAAAAAAGTGTGTATGGGTAAATGTAATATTGTACACATATACAACAACTACAATCCCCATATAACATTGTTACATACATATAACTCATATCTAGTATACAATATAAAAAGTATGTTCAAATTTTGAAAGTGTTGGTTTTATCAACTGCAAACCCTAAAAAAACGCCGTTGACAATATAAAAAAAGAACCGTTGTTCGCATCAGTAGTTGGAGGTTCATTTACCTTCACCCCATATTTAGAAAACTCAAACATTTTCTCAACATTATATTAAAAAAAAACTTACAAATTTTGTCCTTCAATTATGAAATGTGTTGAAGCAGATATGCAAATTGTTAGGTTTGTCAACTGGTTTTGTTTAGAAAAGAAAAGCGCATACAAAAAGCTGAATCGCATGTCGGGGAATGTCGATCATGGATGCGAGTGTGGACATAGTGTCTACAAAGTTGTACCTGGCTTATGGTAGGTAATATTAGTGAAGTTGTTTAAACTATGCAGATACTTGTACTAACTTAATATGGAAGGGGAGGATCATATCCTCATGTACTTGACATTGCCTTAAAATCCGAATGATAATGAGTGTGGAGTCTCCGTACTCCTTGAATCTCCATACTCCTTGACTGATAATATTAGTTTAAAAAGAAGAACATGTGTATAATATCTTGAAAAATCTCTACGGTACAACACAAAAACACACAAATAAATACACTGTGAGAAAAACATAAAAAATATAATATCTTAAATATGTGTATGTATACACAGAGGTAATACTAACGGGGAGAGAGAGTTATGTACGAAAGAGGACAAATGCATGTGCATACGCTGAGATGGTGGATGGGTTGAGTTTGGAAGAGCAAGTGAGGATAATGAGTGGGTTGGGAAAAGGAGAAGTTAGTGAAAAATATGGGGTTAGTTATAACTTATATGTGAGGATAAAGAAAAATGTGTGGAAAGACAGTTTTTTTATGAGGGAACATGGTAGTTGGGAGGATTATCAGTGTTTATGAGGGGTTTACATGTGTAATAGTAGAATATAAAATCTAAAATCTGAGAAAATAGAACCATGGGATTGGTGGCTTCTCATTGCTCCAACTACATGTGTATATATGATAAGATATTTATATAGGTCGTGTGTGTACCTAGTATATGATTGATTGTTGTACATGAACATACCTACGCCTGTGATCATAGACGTTCCCGTGCAGTGGGCGATCCCACCTTGCCAATTATAGGGAGCTCTAGACTTGTGCCTAGGAAATAGAACGTAAGGCGGCCCACTTTGTGTCGTGTATTAATGGGATTGTCATGTCGTTTGGGCACGTTAGGATTGGGCGTAGCCCAAAGGCTTAGATCTATGTTTGCTTCAATTACTTGTAATTGATTTTGGGTTCGAGGAGACATACCGAACCAATAGTCATTATTTAAGTACAAGAGGTACACAGACTAATAGCATACTATAACTATTTGTTACGGCGGTACTTTTGAGAGACATCGTAATTATATATATTAGTGAGAAAAATATATATAACCATTTGACTAATTTTACTTACATGTGACAGTAGACAAATTTATAGTATGCATATAAATAATGAATTAACTAGTGAAACTTAATTAAATGATTAACTGACTAGAGACAGAGAATGGTACCAATAATATTATTAACATACGAGAGGTGTTAATTCGGATAGCATACTGTATGGGCAAAATGAGGGACTTATAGGTGTCGATAGTCCAATTAGATACTTATGTCTAGTTAGCTTGGGTAGTATGTCTAGGTGGGCTAAGTAGAAATGTTAGGCGTGCACTGTAGATGAGAGGTGACGAGACTCAAGGAAGTGTAAGTGTACATAACATGTGTAATGAATAACTGATTTTTAAATTGAGATAAATACTTGCAAAATGTTTTCAAACTGTTTTGGGTTCTAATCCTTGCTATAAATATTTTTCAAAACCTTTTAGGTGTCCAGTCACAGGGATGCCAGACTTGACAATCCATTCCTGTGACGATTAGCTACAACATCGCGGAGGCTTGTAGGACTTCCTTAGATGCATCCATCATTCATTAATAGTGTAGGATTTCATTCTAGTATCTCAGTTGGGCATTTTCCTCGAATCATACGTTACTTATTTTATTTATTCATTTCAGACTTGTAGCGAGATTTATTTTCCTATTTGTTGGATTATTGTTTGGGTAGGATTTTAGCCGATGGTTTATTCGGCAAGACATTATTCATTTATTTATTTCATTGTGATGATTGAGACTATATTAATGGTGTGAATGTTTTAGTTTAGTTTCAGCACATTATTATCAATTGTTTAATAACAGATAGAATTTTGACACCGACTTAATTAATTAATAGGTGGTTAGTAAATATATACGTTTTTTTGATAATGATGTTGAGAATTAATCAAATGAGAAACATCTTTTAATTAATAAAGTCTTGATCACCCAGTATTTTATTAGGCGGGGTGTCACATTATCCCATGTCCTATATCCATAAAAATTTCATGTTTTATTGAACTAATATGTCTTTTGTCCCATGTCTCCTTCGCTACGTAGGCATGATATCGGACTACACTTATGAAGCCCAAGCCTCATAGTACACATGTATACATATTATTTCTTAAGGATTCATCCATTCGCATTCCAAACTACCCCTACTTCTATCTGTACCTACATGTATTAAGGATGTATAAAACATTACATCCTTAGAATTTCACCTTAAAACTAGTTCGAAGCTTAAACCACATCTTCGAGTTAGTGATCGACCCATAGGTAATGGATGTCTTATTGGCAACTGCAGGTCGACTCCCATTCTAAACTTCCAAAGAGGCTACCCTTTGTCATACAAATATCTTATCTCCCTCATAAGACAACTTATACACTTGCACACACATCACATTGAAACATGTGAACACCCGAACTACATAGGTGGCTACGCGAGTACATAGGCACAATATCAAGTCGTTCTTGTAAGCATAATCCTAAATAATATGTCTCTTTGTGTATTTTCCTAAAATGAGATGAAATCATCTTTCACCCCTATCGCACCCTATCGCACCAATACTATAAATGACATAATAGACTATATACTCGTGATCTATTGCTCACCCCCATACAAATGTGAAAACATATATACACACTATAAAAAACTAAACTATGTATGCTTTAATTCCAAGTATTATTGGGTGCATGGGCACAAAACCAAGTGGTTATCGTGATCATGAGCCTCGACAACATATCTCTTGACCTTCCATTATAACAGAGATGCACCCATAGCTCATATTATCGTTTTATCTATCCTCGAACCTCGAAAGAGATATTAAACTATCTCAAAGTCAACATCTCTCACAAATTGACATGCTTACTAATGACCACCCATTATACAAGCAGGAAGTCATGCACAAGAACTCTTATGTATTTTCACTAATTGAAGTGACATTCCTATCATTTCCAAACCTAAGCACCTATCTAAATTTTATTGGATTCTTAACCTAAGGTATTTAAAGATGTTCTAAAAATAACTAAAAAGTAATGAAATACATGTTAAGATCGATATTAAGCATATGATTAAGGAGGAATATAGAATAAGTGGGTTGCCTACTACTTTCTCCACTCGTAACCCGGTTCCCAAACCCACATAACAAGAATCTTTGGACCAATGGCAGACTTGAACTTGGATTAGGATTATCCTATAAGGGCTAACCTAAATATTTTGTTTGCTTTTATATAAAACAATCGGAGAACCATATATTTTATTTATTTTTGTATCAAATCAACCGATTATTTAATGTAACACGCTTACACCTAAGCCTAAAACAAGGGTTGCGCAACTGAAACTGGATATGGCATCAAACATCCTCGAGTGAAAGTCATATACCCACGTGAAGTAATAGATCAACCTCGGGGGGATGCGGCAAACTGGGAGATAAGCACTCTTGGGCATCCATTGTCAACTCACCAAGCTCCCCTCAGGAATGCACCCACCAACCTCTTGGGGCTTGCAATGCCAGAGTGGCGACTCCTATGGGGATAACTCCAAAGAATCACATTATGTTTATGATTGGTTTCTAATATGTTTAATTTCGCTCCCCTGCATCACTACTTTACATAAATTTTGGAAATGTTTAGTGGCCTTAGTTTTAGAGTCCCTCAAAATGTAGATACTAACTTACGTCCCCATGTACATCATTGTACATTTCTCTAAAATATATAGGTACGTGAAAAGGACTTCTCAATAAAATAAACATCTAAGTATGCAAACATAAAGATTACTTATTTACATCACGCACTGCATAGTCTTGATTTTCATATTATTTAAAATGTATACCCTCGAGACCAAAGGCGGTTAGCGGAACATAACTTCGTTAGTTAGAAAAGCTTCTCCACCCAAAAAGAGGACTGTATTTCACAAAACTCACTTCTCCCTTGAGAAAGTTGGTATATTAGAAAAATTGCATCCTCAAGTGGAGTTTGCACTTCTTAAAAGTTTCTTCCTTGAAATTCTAGTCACCGATGGATACTCTCACTCTTTTCACTCACTCGTGCGGTATATCGAGCAACTCCCCTCTTGATCCCAAAGTCCTAATGACAAGTAACATTTGAAGTTTGTTCAGTACTAGGGTATACCAAAAAGTCATTCTCCTCTATTCAGTACTACAGTAATGTGGTTTCATACGTACCTTAAATTTTGGCCAGTCAAAGCAACATGGTATATCATGATCGATAGCAATGAAAAGTGATCCACCAATCATTGAGTCACATCGCCCTTTTTCATAAAGTAAAAGATCTAGGAACACATACTATTGCAAAAAAAAAAAATAGATACTATGTGAAATTCACTGTGATGAAAATTTTCAAAAACATTATCAGATGGTCGGAGGTATAACACCCCGTGTTTTATGTTTGATTAATTTAATTAAATGAGAATTTTTGAGATTTTTTTTTAGATTTTTGTATTTTTATTTATTAATTATGTTGGTTTTATTATTTGGAATGTAGAATTTCAAACGGAATCGAAATCGGATTTAAAATGATGTTTTTATGAGAGTTTTAAGTTTAACTTCTTTTTTTTTAAATGAAAAAAAAACATTTGTCACGAATTTAGGCCGTGACTAATGAAAATTTTGATTTTTAGTTAAATGGAATTAAACGAAAGGGAATGGAAATGGCCTCGTACCTTATCGGTCGATCGATCGACCTAAGGAGTCGATCGGATCGACTATGCCAGATTTAAGGCAGTCGGTGATTTTTATTTGTAGTGTTAGAGTGGGATTAAGATTCCTAATTAGTATATAAGACTAATAATCCGTACGGGGACATATCATAATCACTTTTTCACAAGTTTTTCTCCATAGAACACTTCTAAATATTTTTCCTCTCAACCATAATCATCAACCTCCAACATAATCAAGTTTTTGTCACAAGTTTTGGAAGCCTTAATTGGGGTTTAATCAAGTTTGTTCAAGAACACTTCTTTGGTAATTTTTCATGAGGAATCCAACCGTGCTACTAGTTTTTCTTCAATTTATTCTCCGACATGAATACTCTATTCCTTTCCTTTAGTATTATGCATTTTAAGAGTTGCCTAAACCCTTAATTGCATTTATTTCTTAAAAATAATTAGCAACCTAATTAGAGAAAGTAGACATTAAATCTTGGGGTTGTTTTTAAAAAATCTTAATATGAATAAGATTCAAAACCCTTGGGTATGTAGGATTTATGAGTGGATTTTGGGTTTTATTGGTGTAGGTTGCATGTAGAAAAATCTAGTTTTGAAATACATGAATTTGGGTGTGTGTAACTCATGTAAATTGTGTAGAGATAATGAAATTGGAACTTTGTTGCATTAATGATGAAATCGCGGTGTATTGAATTTAATATAATTAAATGAGATTAATTGGGTGTTTTTGATGTTATGATAATTAAATTAAGATTTAATTGAATTGACTATCATGCGTAGTTTTATACGTTGATTAGTTATGTTCATTTACGTGGCTTGTTGATATTATTTAATTGCCTTTTTGTGATGACGGGTTGTTCGGTATTTTTTCTCTCCCTATATTTTAGGATGCCTTCTAGGTATGGGACTAATGGGTAGGCCTTTTGATAATTTATGCATGCTAGGTATGGGACTAGTGAGGGTAGATTATTGTGACTTTGTTATGTCAGGGGTGGGATGATTTTTGGATACTTTATCGTCGTTACGCTAGCCTAGGCATGAGACTAGGTTGGGGTTTATGTTATAAATTCAGCCTATATATAGGGTATGACGTATTGATAACTTCAGGACCCTTAGGTATGGGTTTAATGAGTATTTTTAGGATCTCACATCAATTAAAAGGGTGGGGTAATTTATAGATTGTGAAATTGAGAAATTGAGAATTAATGCCTAAGATAAAACGGGTATTAAAATTTGTGGCGACATAATGTGTCGGGCAGTTTGGGAAGTTTAAATGGGTCAGAGGATGATTTATGTCGTGTCCTATGTGGAACCTTGTCATGTGATGGGGCCGACAGTTTAAATGGCTCAGAGGATGATTGCCAATGGGAAGTGTGACACTTTGGGGGAAATTACCACTTGGGACATGAGGACCATCATAATATAAAGTGAGAATAATAATAAAATGGGCTAATTAAATAAAATTATCATCGTGGAACTTGGGAATTTAAAATCATATTGGTGTGCCTTTTTAAATGGGGAATTCTGCGGGTAGTTAGTGAATTATAATTCTCGCGTTTAATTATCTCGCTAAATTTAAAATATTCTATTGTGATATTTGTGGCGTAAAATGCTACTTTCTGGATTCAAGGATCCTATTTGACAGTAGTAGTGTGTATTCATGATCAGGGCTCTGATCTCGTGCGTTGACTAACTTTTTCATAAAATAGTATGTAGAGAAGCATCATTAATTTATTTGGATAATTACTTGGAGGTCCAGTTGGAGTTACTCTACCTTATGCGTTGAGATTTAGTTTAGTTTTCTATTCCTCCGCACTTGTATTGAGACTCAGTTTATGGTTTTGGTGGGCCATTCGGTTCCACAGTTGTACGGTTTTATTCAGATATTCTAAATGGAATTTTATTCAATTTTATATTATTGGATATTGGAATTATTCGAAGTTTAGCATGCGATGGAGCTTTTATCGTTCAGTTGTTATTATTATTTGGGATGGAATTCAATCATAAATGTTGTGGATGAATTATTTTATTGTCTCATATTTGTCTCATGATAAGAATGGTATTTTATTTACTCACGCCGCTTAGTTTTGGTGGCGTACGATGCCAGAATTATGTGTGGTGTGACAGATGGTATCAGAGCATAGTCTTAGGTCTCGTAGGCTATGAGTCCATTTAGCTTCCGCGTTGGTGATCTTTGATTCCCTTTGTTGATTCGTACTCCTTAAGGTAGAGGGTCTAGCATAGGTGTTAGATGTGTTTCTTGGAGATGTGAAGTTTTGAGTTAAGGACGTGTAAGGACATAATTCTATAAATGTCCGGTGTAGAATCTAGGAATTTTCTATTTTCTCCTAGATTACAGTTCATATGTCTGATACCGCTACATTCGGCACGTCAACACGATCATCCTCGACGGCCTGTATCCGAATTCAATGCAACCACTTTCTTCATGTGCATCATGCTACATGCAACGTGATGCTTAGCTCATTCCCACTACTCCACTACGCCTTATCAGTAAAATGTTTTATTGGAACTTTCAATATTTGCATAAATATTTGAGAATTGTTTTTGAAAATTATTTTTGAATTCTGGATTAATTTTTTATCAAAAGAAGAATTTTTTCTAAGTGTAGAAGCGAATGGCCTCGGTCGACGAGATTGCTCGAGTGACTTTGCAATTCGTTCGCGCGAGATAGACATGTCGCGCGATATCGTTCGAACGACTTCTGTCCTTCGTTCGAGCGACATGCTATCTCGTTCGAACGAGTCACCGCCTTTATTTTTGTATAAATATCTGATCTCCTTTTACACGTTTTTCAAGTCTTTCTGCAATCACGAAAATCTGCGAAAACATCCCAGAATAAGACTTCACCTTTTAAGGTTTTCTAAACCTTTTTGATTCAGAAAACCATTCCCATATATGTGTGTGAATCTTTAAACCTTCAATAAGATCGTTTACTCATTTGGAGTACTTTGTGAGGAAGTCGTTCTCTTCGTCACTGCTGCCCTACTAGAAAGGGATTGTTCCAGCCGCCGACAACAGAACCGATACCCGAGGGTATTTCTGTGTCACTTGTATTTTCATTGTAATTCGTTGTAAGCCGTTCTCTTACAAATGTTATTGTGAAAATAAAAGGTTTTGCCCCGCTGGTGATTTTTTCTCATATATGTGTTCTTGCATGTTTCATCATCGTAGTTAATCACATATAGAAGCATGTTTAGGACTTAAGTGGTAAAAACTGTGTTTAATTAAATAACTTCCTTATTTGAACGCAAGCGCACTCTTCTCGGACGTTTTAGGCATTGAGTTTAGAATTAGTAAGCTTGATGTGAGGATCCTTAGAATGGATTATGGAGACGATAATTCTTTTGGATATTTTGGTACGCATGTTAGGTATCGTATGTATCGATTTTTGGTCTTGATATTTAATTTGAGTACGTTAACATTTTGATGAATTTCGGATATCGGATGGAGTGGGGGATTTGTGAGAGGGTGTGGTACGCCATTATTTTCATAGTTATGCGTATGCATATAGGCAATATATATATTATTTTTTTGTTCGTGGGGTAGGTGTGCGTAGGATTGGGTGTATGTGCATCCAATTATGGAATTCTATGGGTAGGCATATATGAGCCTTATTTTTGCGAGATTTATCCATTGATGTGTATCCTTGTTCTAATTTCGAGGACAAAATTCTTTGCTAGTGGGGAAGTTTGTAACGCCCCGTGTTTTTATAACTTGATTTATTTAATTAAATGAGAATTTTTGAGAAAAATAAAATTTTAGATTTTTGGACTTTTATTAATTAATTATGTTGGCTTATTTATTTGGAAAGTAGAATTTCAAACAGAATCAAAATCGGATTTAAAATGAAGTTTTTATGAGAGTTTTAAGTTTAGCTTTTTTTCAAAAAAACATTTGTCACGGATTTAGGCTGTGGATAATGAAAATTTTGATTTTCGATTAAATGGAATTAGACGAAGGGGAATGGCAGTGGCCGCGTACCTGATCGATCAATTGATCGACTATGCCAGATTTGAGGCGGTTCGGTGATTTTTATTTGTAGTGTTAGTGTGAGATTAGGATTCCTAAATAGTATATAAGACTAATAATCCATAGGGGGACTTCTCATAATCACTTTTCACAAGTGTTTCTCTAGAGAACACTTCTAAATATTTTTCCTCTCAACCATAATCATCAACCTCCAACATAATCAAGTTTTTGTCACAAGTTTTGGGAGGCATAATTGGGGGTTAATCAAGTTTATTCAAGAACACTTCTTTGGTAATTTTTTGAGAGAAATCCAACCGTGCTACTAGTTTTTCTTCAATTTAATCTGAGGCATGAATACTCCATTCCTTTCCTTTAGTATTATGTGCTTTAAGTGTTGCCTCAACCCTTAATTGCATTTTTTTCTTAAAAACAATTAGCAACCTAATTAGAGAAAGTGGACATTAAATCTTGGGGTTGTTTTTATAAACTCATTTAATATGAATAATATTCAAAACCCTTGGGTATCTAGGATTTATGAGTGGAATTTGAGTTTTATTGGTGAAGGTTGCATATAGAAAAGCCCTAGTTTCAAAATAAATGAATTTGGCGGTTTTTAACTCATGTAAATTGTGTAGAGATAATGAAATTGGAACTTTGTTGTAATAATGGTGAAATCGCGGTGTATTGAATTTAATATAATTAAATGAGATTAATTGAGTATTTTTGACGTTATGATAATTAAATGAAGATTTGATTGAATTAGGCTATCATGCATAGTTTTGTAGTTGATTAGATATGATCATTTATGTGACTTGTTGGTATTATTTAATTGCCTTTTTACGACGACGGGTTGTTGGGTATTTTTGCTCTCCCTATATTTTAGGATGTTTTCTAGGTATGGGACTAGTGGATAGGCCTTTTGATGATTTACACCTGCTAGGTATGGGACTGGTGAGGGTATATTGTTGTGACGTTGTTATGTCAGGTGTGGGCTGATTTTTGGATACTTTATGGTCGTTACGCTAGCCTAGGCATGAGACTAGGTTGGGGTTTATGTTAGAAATTCATCTGATACATAGGTTAAGACGTATTGATAACTTTGGGACCCTTAGGTATCCGACTAAAGGGTATTGAGGATCGCACATCGATTAAAAGGGTGAGGTAATTTATAAATTGTGAAATTAAGAAATTGAGAATTAATGCCTAAGATAAAACGGGTATTAAAATTTATGACGAAATAATGTGTCGGGACCGATAGTATAAATGGGTCATAGGACGATTTATGCCGTTTCGTTGTGGAACCTTGTCATGTATCAGGGCCGATAGTTTAAACAGGTCAAAGGGCGATTGGCGGGGGAAAGTGTGACACTTTGGTGGATATCACCACCCGGGACGGGAGGACCGCCATAATAAAAAGTGATAACAATAATAAAATGGCTAATTAAATAAAATTAGCATCGTGGGACTTGGGAATTAAAATCATATCGGTGTGCCTTTTTAAATGGGGATTTCTACGGGTAGTTAGTGAATTATAATTATCGCGTTTAATTATCCCACTTAATTTAAAATATTTTGTTATGATATTTATTGTGTACAATGCTACTGTCTAGATTCAAGGATCCTATTTGAGTGGAGTAGGGTCTATTCATGCTCAGGGCTCTGACCTCGTGTGTTGACTAACTTTTTCAGGAGAATTGTTTGGAGGTCCAGTTGCAGTTGCTCTACCTTATGCATAGCGATTTAGTTTAGTTTTTTATTCCTTCGCGCTTGTATTAAGACTCAGTTTATGGTTTTGGTGGTCCACTCGGTTCCACTATTGTACGATTTATTCAGATATTCTTAATGGAATTTTATTCAATTTTATATTATTAGAGATTGGAATTATTCGAAGTTTAGCATGTGGTGGAGCTTTTGCCGTTCAGTTGTTATTATTATTTGGGATGGAATTCAATCATAAATGTTGTCGATGAATTATTTTATTGTCTCATATTTGTCTCATGCTAAGAATTGTATTTTATTTTCTCACGCACGTCTTAGTTTTAGTGGCGGCCGAAGCCAGAATTACGCGGGGTGTGACCGGAGGCTGCTCCAAGCCCACCCATCTTTTTGGCTGAATATCTACCCATTTTTAAGTGGAAGATGAAAAATGCGAATCTGTAAGTTATCACCAAACAGATTCCTCTTACATTAGATTCCCCTACCCAATTTATTATTTTGATAAAAAAAATTGACCACAGCTTATTACTTCCTCACTGCTCACACGAAAAACAAGATCTCACCCCTACTTACTAGAATCCAACGAGACTATGTTCAGTTCTTCCCCTCGGAATATACTACTAAACAAAAACTATAAAGAAATAAAATGTTGTCCACATAAAGTTAAATATAGATAAAATAATTGCATCAGGATAAAACACACATATGTGAGCCTTTCTCCCCCATCTATTATCCTTCTATCGGTCATTCTGTCGCCAAAAACCTGAATGAAAATGCCCCAATGTTTTCTACATTCATTATCATTAGCACAGAGATCACACTAAGTTATTACCTTGGAAACCCAAATTCATGCTCCGTGTGGCTGATTTTTTTCATCAGCGAGCTCCCCATCCACGACTACAATGTCTTTTCCGTAGTACTTTCCATGTCTGCAAAAAAAGATTAGGCTCCAATCATAATGGACCAAGTTTTAGGATACATTGATCTCATCATTGCCTCAAAGAATATCATGAAGTTTGAGAATATTGAACTGGTACTAGGATATGTCCACCTGTAAGAGGTCATTACTATGATCGGAACAGGAAAGAATATACGTCCTCCCCATATCCCCGACACTGGAACACCACTAGCGGTAGCTATCGAGACAGTACCCGCTAATCCCCAAGATCCATCTTCACGAGTACTAGAACCAACTCCCCTATTAATATAGGCACCCTTAACTTACCAAAACCATTTTCCCCACATGAATACTTCGAACCATGATAGTAGTAACCTAGGTACCTAACACTGCCTTCTAATACCCCTCACGAACCGAATATGTAGGTCCTCCACTAACCAACGAACTTATTCCATCGCCTACAAATAAAGAGATACTGCTTGTCCAATCTTAATTGAATATCCTTAATGAAGTCGTCAATAAGATGTAAATTAATGATTATCTCACTAACATCAAGAAGATAGGCTTCTATACAAAAGCCCGACTACTGAATGTCCTGGCATATGGGGATAAAACATGAGTGGAATTATAAAACATGGGACAATGTATGTCGTGATTTCCTGAAGCAGTACGGATACAACAAAAGAACCTAATGTCACACGTAGAGACTTAGAAATGCTAAAACGGGAGGAGGGAGCGATAGTTGGAACTTTTGTAATTCGTTGGAGACAAACAGTAGGTTAGATGGTCAAACAGCCCCAAGAAAATGATCAGATAAAGATCATGATCAAGAAACTTTGAAAATAAGTACAAAATGAACTCGGGCTCACTGACATCCCTAATTTCAATGCAGTCAATCACTTTGGGTGAAATAATGAGGAAATTTTGGTTACTAAGGCTATCAAATATATTGAGGAACCTCATCGAGATACAAATCAATTCTCTTCCCGAAATAACTCGCTAGGGGATTCTACATATCACATCACCACCCATATGGTTAGTTTAGAACAAGAATCATTCCCCATGTATTAATATTTCCAAGTACATTCTAGATACCACCGCACCTTTCTAACCAGGACCACCTCCTAGAAACTATTAAGTCATGCTTCTTCCTATAGAGTTCAAAGCTCGACCCAAACAACTCACCAATGTCCAGGCTCCCATAATCCATGTATACACCGCCCCGAAAATGGATGGTTTCTTTAAACCTTTGAATTACATACCACCCCAAGCATTTAGAGAGGAGAACTGGTGGGTTGACTATAATTGGGAGTTCGACCAAGGGCAGGGTCACATTACCAATAATTATTTGGCCCTAAGGTTTTACATCCAAGATTTCATTGATGATTAGAGTCTTATCTTACCAAATCCAAATGTCATCAACAACCCCATAACATATCATCCCAACCCCAACACTATTGCCCTATCAGACACTTCCATCCTAAACATCGACCCCTCCACCCAGATAGTCCCTATTCTTCAAAAAATGACTATGAGGACTTACTCATAATTCCAAATAGTCACCCCTTTGGGTGACCCATTACCCAGCTTGAACGTTATTGTAGAAGTAAGCCTAACATTCACCATATGACATTATTCATCATCGTCATACACTTCCTCCAAACTAACCACTCTAATCACGACGTACTCCTAGTTATGAAATTCATTCTCTCAAAAGAGTCGTGGCTCCTCACTCCTTCTCTAGAAAAAGTATATCAATCATCATAATGGGGGGAGATGTATGATTAAAATCTACAACTCACAAAACATATCACTTTTTGTAATGCCAATCCAATTCTCCTAATGGCGAGGATACACCATGAGACAAACCTGCTAACCCTCATGTATTCAGGAACCAACAATGATTACCATTCACCCATTACTTCAAACATATTCTTAGTCAGATCCAATAAAAATGGCCATATCTCTATAACTACCAGTAGACAGAGGGAAGAACGAATGTTCTAGATACCTCAATATCGTAGCCCCTCAGTATAACTGAGTGAATGGGGCTGAGAATTTAGATCCATTGATCACGTTACCTAAAAGTATCAGGATTCATAACTAGCTATTATAAGAATAGAAAGAAATGTGGAGGATACACATTACCCAAAGAGACATCACCTAGGAAGCCAAGCTAATGGACAACCATGGTCCAATCAAGTATGTACCACAAGAAAGCCTCCTGAAGTAAAAATGGAACCTACTCCATGGAAACCAAAGGGTCATATTCACTCATATACTATTCCAAGCTGAGTATAACAGGAACCATAGGATCATCACCTGAGACCCTTCATAAGGACCGATAGAAAAGACATCCCCTGGGTATAATAATTCATAGGATTAGAACAGACATAGAAGGTGACATCGATCCCTCCCCATTAATCGAATCAAATCTTGGGCTAAGTTCCACAATAAAAAAGACTTCCTCTAACAAAGAAAAGCATACTCCATGATCTTTAGCCTCGGAGCCTAACTAGGTCTACTACAACAACCTGCCTTATAAAAGCATTAAGGAATTACTCGATAGCCTCTTTAAAACCAAAGGGAACTTATCCTCAGGGTTCATAAATAAGTGCATCCTCATCCCTTAAATGAGGGAGATGATGACACAATGGGAGTACTCCCCAGGAAAAGGACTTGGACTTCATGAGCAAGGTCCTACATCCTTCGAAGCGCCCAAAATTCAAGATTAAAAGGTTGGCATCAAAATTAAAGATACAATTGAATATCTTAACAAATATGAATAGCACGAACATTATACCTCCATTTTCAATAAGTGAGGCTAAATTTCATTACAACTAAATTTTTTGTACCAGGGGACACCACTTTATTTTTTTAACATAAAAGGGAACTCAGGCACCCCAACGTCAACATATACCAGAGCATCCAATGTAACAGATGGGGATACTTACCCTTGGAAACACATAAAACCATTTGTGGGGACATAAAGGTCGATTCTACCCTTCCCTAATTCAATATGGCTATAGAAGATTCCATTGATCCCTACAACGATCATGAGCTACTCATTATATAGTTAGAATTTAACCTCCTCGGACTTCGAATGTCACCCTAAACCCAACACTGCATCGATATAGGATGCAGTTCTGGGAACACTTTCCTAGCTACTGTGCATATAGTGGTCATAATCAAACTCTAAGATGAGATACCCACAAAGGTCATCCTCCATCAAAAGGTCCCCCTCTCGAAGGTACTCATACACTACTGAGATGGAACTGATTAACCCTGCTCCCTATAACCACATGTATGGAAAGTTTGACAGCCTATAATATATAGCGTCCGCACTAGCCTACACTAGATTTATCAAAGAAGACCCGCCTTGGGGACAAAATTCGATTAGTAGTTGTACTATTATGTTGACATCTTCTGCGAGGACTCCATCATCATGAAAAAAATGAATCTTGAAGAACCTGAAACCTCTTCTAATAAAGAACATTATTAAGAGATAGCCTTAGATAATGATATATGTCTAGGATCATCCATGTTTGCATAATCATCATCTAATATGACTGGCCCAACAGGCAAATAAGTTCTAGATGAAATAGCTAAAATTTCCACCTCCACCCAGAACACGGATATATGCATATAGTGGATTGATTAATCCCTCTCATGAGCTACCTTCAAAACTCAAAACAAGGTTCTTAAAAACATAAAACTAGAACATGTCTTTACTATATCAAAGTGATTTCCCCAAAGATAACATAATCTGCCAAAAACCTGATATCCTTGGTTGACCTTCAACATCATCTAGAAAAATCTAAATATGAAGCCCAGGAAGAACCCATACTCTCTTCAGACAAATAGGTCAACTTGCTCAATAGGTTAGGTTAAGATTCCACTCCTCCGAACCTAGTCAACAAGGAGAAAGTACCCCTAAAAACATTACAACACCACCTCATTGAGAAAATAACAAAATCTAGGAGTAAATCTGTCGAACATCAATTAACATCACCATATGGGAGTTATTACATAAATTCTGAGAACACCTAACTACTCTCATCCATCTTTTGTTCTAATCTTTTTTGCCTATGGAGATAACTCCGATCGATATATTAAATACCATCGGATCCATCACCATGCAATGGCACATCATATTCTCTAATAAAAACCTCCTTATACAAGGACTTAATTATCGATTCGCACTACACATCACCATTGAGACCTATAGACATAGTATTCCCCTAGTATTGATAGATAATGGGTCCACTATAAATGTATTACCTCTTCGTATCACATCCGATATAGGATACACTGCCTCTGAATTTATCCCATCCTCTGCGACTGCCAAGGTCTTTGATAACACTCACTGAGAAGTTATAGGATCCATCATCATCGTCTTTATAATAAGGCCTCTCAAGTGTGATGTGGAGTTTTAAGTACTCGACAACCCATGGGGCATTACCTTCGTCACTATCACTTGAAAGTCAGGTTCTCGTTCAATACAAAGGTCATCATAGTCCAGGGGGATAAAGTTTGGGCCATAACTGCAAACACTAATACCACTCCCCTCATAAATACCCACCACGACACTAGCGACATCAGTACCAGTGAATTCGGAGTCATCCCACTTGCTCATGTGATAGAAGAGGAGTAGGTTATTCATAATGTAGCGACCCAAAACATCTATACAATTGGATATATTCCAGGAAATATCCCTTGAAGGATTCAATAATGATCCCTCAAGGTCTTCACTGCCATGGAACATATGGGAATGTATGATCTTGGGTCACCTCTAACAATAAAGCTCTAGCTCCCAGTCCCAATGACCCCCATCAAGGGTTGAATGGTCATTTTTATCTGCAAGAAGAAGACTTTTTGTGTCACGAACTCCCTGAACCATAGTGGGATGAAGAAAATTAATCCTTACAACTAGGGATAGAGGTCCTCAATGAGGAAGGGCTATACGTAGACTACGGGAAAATCCACAGGGTCAGGCAGAAGGATCTCAACGTATTATAGATTACTGAGGAATACAAGAAGGTCCCCAAATCAAAATCAAAATAATAATTATCCATATTATTTCCTAATGAATTTTTCCTAGTAAACATGTTGATATCCTTAGATCTAAGCCCTGCGAAATGTTTCCATGGGTAGTACATTGCCTTGTCCACCCGAGGTATCACTACTAAAAAAGGTACATTAATAAGTAGCCCTGAAATCAATCTCTACCTTTGAGTACCAGACTCAATAGCCCCCACCATGCTAGCATCGCCTTAGGTTGAACCTCAGGATATGACCTACCAACCCTCTTAGGTATATAAGTGGAATGAAGAAAGTCATTTGCTCTTGTTACAAGCCCACTCTAAGTCACTCCCCTAGAGTGACCGTGTGATATTTCGAATAAAGGAGCATGCTAAAAACTCTTAAGGGAAAATATTCCAACTTAAGGAACACTGCTTGCCCCAACGTGCAGTCTGTACCAAGATTCCAGAGCCCCTGAGGTCCCCTGGTAGATATCGGTCCACCTTATTAGTAACATCACGAGAGCTGCAATACTCAATAACTAGACTTCTATCAAATGCATTCCTACACCTGTCATCCAAAGGCCCTTTGAGTCTATCATGTTAGCAGATGATTCCCACTTATCCCTTCTCTAAATGTATCCCTCTATAAAGAAGACTTTTTGTTATTATCATTGTCGACCTTCCTCCCTTTTATGGCATAATAAATAGTGATTTTCAGTATTTGCCTGTGTGTCTTGCATGTGTTGATTACAAATCTAGTAATGGATTAGAATTCACACTAAATACTGATCTAAGAACTTAAAATACTTACTAAATAATGATCACTCCCAACGAGGATAACCCATAAACTTTGGCACTCCCCAAAACCTTGAACAATTATAAAAGCTCCCTTCGTAGATGAGAATTAGCAAAAGGATATCACAAATCTTCTCTCTAGATTCGTGAATTCATTTGCTTAGTATTACGTTGACATACCCAACATCGACCCGACCATCGTCATGCATATGACACCTATTCTCCCTTATACAAAACCCGTAAAGCAAAGACTCCATAAGCTAATACTTGAATGGTCCTCGAAAGTAAAAGAGGAAGTAGAGAAACATGTTTTTGTCGCTTCATTCCACTGATCGAATATCCCACTTGTCTAGCCAATATCATATAAGTACCCAACGCTAACAACAATGTTTGAACGTGTGTATAAGGGTTTCAATCAGGGCTGCCCAAAAATTATTTCCCTATACCTCACATCGACTCATTATTAGATAGTTAGACTAGTAACACGCTCAAATACTTTATCGATGGATTCATAAGATATGACCAGATCAAAATGCACCCTGATCACCTAGAGAAGACTCGTTTCATTACCCCTAAGGTATGTACTATTAAACAGTCATCCCTGTGGGTCTCAAGAATGCCGGTGAAACTTACCAAAGAATGTCCATATCCATCGTACATGACCTCCTACATAAGGAACTGGAGGTCCACATAGAGGAAATGATCATCAAATCCAAGGACCCATAATGACACATCCCGACACAATTAAAGTTATTCTAGAGATTGCGCCTCTTTAAAATGAGGCTAAATCCACATAGATGTGTCTTCGGTGTCACTAAAGCAAAAGTGATCTCATTCGTTGTCAAAGCCATGATGGAAATTCTACCACCTAAAATAAAGAAGGAGGTTAGAGGATTCATAGGCCAAATACATTTCATCAGTCAGTTAATCAATAGACTTACCACCATATGTGAATCGATCTTCCAAATACTCAATAAATATGCCCCTAAAATGGAGTTTTCAATTCCAAGAAGCATTCGAGAATATAGAATACTACTTCACTCACCACTACACCAAAAACAGGCATCTGGAATGGTTTAAAACTGTGCCTGAATCAGGTGTTCGAACATGGCTATTTTTTTCTGGCATGGTTTAAAAGTGTGCCAGATTTGACCAGATAGGAACACTTCTCACACACTTTTAAATCGTGCCAGAATTTGATATTTCTGGCACACTTTTGACACAATTTTAAATTGTGCTAGATTGAGCACATTTTGATAAACTTTTCGCATAGTTCAAAATCGTGCCAAAATTTGATCCACTTTTGGAACGATTTTGAACTGTGCCAAATTTTTTGATAAAAGAAAAAAAATTATTTGAAAATAAGAAAATTCACAAATTGCAAATCTTGCGCGTTGTTGATAAACTAATGTACATACAGACTTCTAAATATTACAAGTCTTTAGTATTTCATAGACAAAAAAAAATTGGCCAGAGTTTCATCTATTTTCTTGACATTCTAAAACCTTCTAATATAAAACCCGCGTAATATAATGCCCGCACAACCACAAAATAAAACAATAAACTTACAAAAGCCCACACGACCATAAAAGTTGTCAATAAAACTACAAAAGCCCGCATGGACATAACACAAAAAAATATAATCATGAATATTAATGAAATTAAATAAGTAAACCCCTTGTTGTCAACCATTAACTTCTCCGTGTGTTCCACGTGAATAAATGCTAACGATAAAATGTTATCTTGCAAAAAATAGGATAGAAAAAAGAGACGATATTACTAACCAAGTAATTTATAAAAAAAAGATTACCCAAGCTAAAAAAATTACATATAGGAGTTTGAATTATTATTATATTCTAAAATTGAAAATCTTACGCAAGTTATGACTACCTGATCAGTTCCTATGAGTTACATTGCACTCGTGTGAGGTGTTAGTGCTTCTTACGGGATCGTTTGGGGTCTGGTTTGGGTTTTCACCCTTCAACGGCTTGCTTTCAAGCCTAATCCATATATTATCAAATTATCATCATATTCTCAAATCGAGAGGCCCGTGACTACGCGGTCATTTCCAACGAGTTATATTGGTCCCGTACGAGGTGTTATTGCCTCTTACGGGGCTGATTTGGGTTTCCACCCTTCAACAGCTTATTACTAAGCCTAATCTATATAATTTCAAAGTATCATCATATTATCAAACCAAGAGGCCCATGACTACACCGTTAGTTCCTACAAGTTACATTGGTCCCATGCGAGGTGTCCATGCCTCTTACGGGGCCATTTGGGATGGTTTGGGTTTTCATCCTCAAACGGCTTGATTTTAAGCCTAATCTAGCTATTTTCAAATTATCGTCATATTCACAAACCAAGAGACCCGTGACTACGTGGTCAGTTCCTACAAGTCACATTGGTCCCGTGCGAGGGGTTCATGCCTTTTACGGGGCTGGTTTGGGTTTTCACCATCAAACGA
Organism: Sambucus nigra; assembly: GCA_949130495.1. NCBI lineage: Eukaryota > Viridiplantae > Streptophyta > Magnoliopsida > Dipsacales > Adoxaceae > Sambucus > Sambucus nigra. Next base: position 328,638,994 of record OX422219.1, on the reverse strand, counting down.
CTTATTTTTAAGCCTAATTTAGATATTTTCAAATTATCATCATATTCTTAAATCGATAGACCCATGACTAGGCGGTTAGTTCCTATAAGTTACATTGGTCCCGTGCGAGGTGTTCATTCCTCTTATGGGATTGTTGAGGGGCTGGTTTGGGTTTTCACCCTTTAACGGCTTATTTATTAGCCTAATCAAGATATTTTCAAATTATCATCATATTCTCAAATCAGGAGACCCGCAACTACGCAGTCAGTTCCTACAAGTTACATTGGTCCCGTGTGAGGCGTTCGTGCCTCTTTCGGGGCCATTTGGGGGCTAGTTTGGATTTTCACCCTCAAACGTCTTGTTTTTAATCTTAATCTAGATATTTTCAAATTATCATCATATTCTCAAACCGGGAGACCTGCGACAATGTGGTCAGTTCCTACAAGTTACATTGGTCCCATGTGAGGTGTTCGTGCCTCTTATTGGGCCATTTATAGGTTGGTTTGGGTTTTCACCCTTTATGTGCTTATTTTAAAGACTAATTTAGATATTTTTAAATTATCATCATATTGTCAAACCGGGAGACCAGTGACTACGCGGTGAGTTCCTACAAGTTACATTAGTCCCGTGCGAGGTGTTTATGCCTCTTACGGGGCCAATTGGTGGCCGATTTGGGTTTTCACCCTTAAACGGCTTATTTTTAAGCCTAATCTAGTTATTTCCAAATTATCGTCATATTCTCAAACCAGGAGACCCACGACTATGCGGTCAGTTCCTACAAGTTACATTGGTCCCATGCGAGGTGTTCGTACCTTTTACGGGGCTATTTGGCGGTTGGTTTGGTTCTTCACCCTCAAACGACTTATTTTTAAGACTAATATAGATATTTCCAAATTATCATCATATTCTCAAACCAGGAGACCCGCGACTACGCGGTCAGTTCCTACAAGTTACATTGGTCCCCTGCGAGGCGTTTATGCCTCTTACGGGTCCGTTTGGCGGCTTATTTCCATCCCCCGATCCTCACGACGGGCGAGCGCATGAAGGAGGATCCTAGGTCCCGTGTGTCCCTCTCGGGAACGCTTCGACTGGCTTCATTTGGGTGAGGTGAAAAATGTAGAGAGATAGAGTCGCCAGTCTATTTTACTCAAAACAGACAAAATAAAGGGAGCTATCCCGATGGATAGCATCCAAAGACATACTGATGCATACGAAACCAAAAATGATTCGAAAAGGGTCTGGAGGCTAAGTTACGAAATGGGAAGATGTTAGGCACCCATTCCACCCTTTCGATCTCTCATGGGTTTTTGTTATTTTCCTTTATTTTCCCCGTGATATGTGTGCATGTGTATACATAGTGGAGATAGCAATCATCGATTTGCACCATGGAAGAGGTAAAGCGAGTCATCCATAGGAAGGTATAAAAATATTAGAAAATATGATTTACGCGATTATCCTTACGTTGACCGTTATAATGGAACGATAGCGCATGTGGAATAATACGCCACTAAGAACAAGTATATGTATATATATAATATAAGAGAGTGGAGTTTAGAGAAAATAGAAAATGAGAGAAAAAGTAAACATAGGATTAGAGTCTCGGATTTTACCCCGAGACGTCTACATAGCCTATAGAGGCATCAAACTCCACATAGTTCGCATGCAAAATGAGGGGTGGGGTTTATCCCATAAATACAACTGGGGGTTTCTCTTATTTGTGTGTGTGTGTGTATAAAAAGTGCTTGAGTTGTGAGAAAAGTTTAAGAAAAGTATGAGAATTCCCATTTGGAATTTATGAGCAAAACCTCTTTTTCTTATTTTTTGGGTTTTTATTTATATGAAAATAAGAGATGTGCAAGAATACTAAATAAAAAGTATATTAGGATGTGTGAGATGAGATAATGAAAGTGCTAAGTAATAAACAAGTTATTGCGAATTTATGAGAATTTAAGGAGAGAGTTGAGAAAATTGGACCTTCTTGAAGATCTTGAGCTTGATCTTGAATGTTGGAGAGAAGCCTTTAGACTTGGATGATGATGGAGGGTGGTGAATTCACCAAGTTTGATGAAAATGATGATGAAAAGTGAAGGTTGGAAAGGGATTTGGGTGTGGAAATCACGCTGACTTCTAGAGAGGTTTTCTGGATTTTCTGAGAGTGATATCTATCATATCTGGGCTCCGCTTGCAAGTGAGGTCAGGCCTTCTTTTTATAGGACAAGGACATTGCCGATCGACATAGCTCTGTTCCTACCAATCGGCATATGCGTTTAGGCACACTGCCGATAGGCAGGATCTGGGACCTGCCATTTGGTAGTGTCTTTCAGGCCTTTTCAGAAAATTGACCGTAGAACGCAAACCATTGATCATAATCGTGCACGGGATGGACCTTTGGAAAGGTAATTCAGATACCTTCAAAAGTCCTTTGGACCACTCCCAGGTTCGGAAGTTGACTTTGGGTCAAATATGGCTCGAAAGCATTCGTTGGTCCATTGGACGGGGATTTGTCGGATGTAAATGGATCGTTCGTCTGCATGTTAAGTCGGAATCATGCACGGGATGGACCATTGGAAAGGGGTTTCAATTCCCTTTAAAGATTCATTCAGTCTCGATCGATTTGAAGACTTTGAATTTTGGTCAAATGGAGCCTGGGAGTGCCCGATGGCTTCTAGGTCAGTACTCAGGGTATGACCCGGGTTTGTAGTGATGAAGGGAGGTGATAGGGACCTAAGGAGAGTTTAGGGGCTAACAGAATGGGGTGTCTACAGAGCCCCTCGACGATTGAGTTTGGAACAAACGATAGTCATCGAATAGACACCGCATGATGCTTTTGAGGGAGGATGACAAATTCAGAGGGTCGAGGCCGATTATGAGAACCTAAGGGAGCGGGGATGACCAATTCAGAGGGTTAGGGACGATTCGGAGGACCTATGGAGTCAACTCGGGATAACTAATTTGGTGGGTAGAAGCCGATTCTGCGGGCTTAAGTTGAGATTACCAATTCTACGTGTCGAAGAGAATTCTACGGGCTTAAGTATAGATGACCAATTCTGCGGGTCGAAGCCAATTCTGTGGGCTTAAGTATGAGATGACTAATTCTTTGGGTCGAAGCCAATTCTATGGGCTTGAAGATGAGGTGACCAATTTTGCGGATCGAAGCCAATTCTACGGGCTTAAGTTGGGATGACCAATTCTGAGGGTCGAAGCCAGTTCTGCGGGCTTATGTAGTGATGACCAATTATGCGGGTTGAAGCCAATTCTGCGGGCTTAAGTAGAGATGACCAATTATGCGGGTCAAAGCCAATTCTACGGGCTTATGAAGAGATGACCAATTCTACGGGTCGAAGCCAATTCTACGGGCTTAAGTTGAGATGACCAATTCTTCGGGCTTAAGTTGAGATGACCAATTTTTCAGGTCGAAGACAATTCTGCGGGCATAAGTAGAGATGACCAATTCTGAGGGTCGAAGCCAATTCTGCGGGCTTATGTGGAGATGTTCTTGGGGAACTCTACCGGGGAGATTTATCTTATGGTTTTCTTTTGGGTTGGGGAGCTGATTACTGGGGGAATCTTTGGCATCCTCTGAAGGAAAAGCCAAAATTCCACTGGTGAGATTTAGGTGGCCCATGGTTTGGATGTATTACTTGGGGAAAATTGAGGCCTTTGGGGCATAGGGGGTGATCTTTAGAGATCCTTTGGGGATGTTATTGGGAGGAGTTTTACTTGGTTTTGAGATCTTCGCTGGGGAAATAGGGGTTCCTCTTGAGGGAGTGCAAAATTTTTTGGATGAAATTGTTCTAAATCCTTCCTGGGATTTTTAGGAATTTTCTGAGTATTTTTTAGGGCTGTCTAGTATTTTTTGGGAATTTTTGTACAAAATTTAAAGGGGGTGCCGGTTAGCATGGTTCAGATGGTGCCATTTGGCAGTGGCACGTGACTTTTGGACTGCCTCGGGAAGGTAAGGGGTCAGTTCCGATCGGTGGGTGGGGGGTCAATGCCGATCGGCATAACCCTTGGCATCCTATATAAAGGGGCAAATTCCCCTCATTTTTCACAGCTTCTTGATTTCTTTCTTTCTGCCATTTTCCTCTGCAAATTGTTCTAGCGTTCTGATCTCTAAGAAATGGTTGCCTTTGTGAGCAATGCAGCGCATAGGGAATAGTTGACTGTTGATGACTGGGTGAACGTGGAGTGGAGGGCCAGGGCACCTCTTCCTTTGGGGAGCGAGAACTCCTTTGACACATTTTAAATGGTTGCGGATGAGCGAACTTTACTACGGGAGCCGTCGCGTCATCGGTCTTCTAAGGTGGTGAGCCCTAGCGGTTATGTAAGGAACCTGACTTTTGGAATTCTTGATTTTGACAAGGTTTCTTCTTTTGACAGTCTAATATCTCTTTGAAAAACATGATTGCCCATGGGATGACGGGGCTTAAGGATGTCTAGGTGCATCTTCCACCTGCGGTGCGTTGGGTGGTATCATCAGCGGGTTTTGGGAGGTTGGCGTCTATGCTGGATGAGATGCCTCGGTCGACAGCGGTCTTATACGCTTTGGGGGAGAGATGGTAGGATACTACCCACACCTTCCGTTTTGGTTTTGGGGAGATGACCGTGACTCCCATAGACGTTCAGCAGCAATTGGGACTGGATTGTGATGGGGAAAAAATAGAGGTGGATCGCTCTCTGAGGGTGAGGCCGGAGCCGGTGAGGGAGGCGCTTAGTGACGTAGTGAGGATAGTTTCTAGGGATTCCATTCGGTTGTCCTTATTGAAGGATGTCTTACTGAGTAGGGTGGTTGATGTGGAGGATGGGCTGCAGGTGAGGCAGATGGCCCGATTATTCATTTTGCTGGTGCTGGGAGGTTTTATGGCGGCGTCGAGCGGCGACGTCGTCCATTTGTGGTTCTTTCCATATTTGTGGATGCTTTCGGACATCCCTATCTATGATTGGGGGAATCTGACTTTGGTGACCCTCTATTTTTCTTTGGATGCATTCAGCCGGTGCTGCCGATAAACTTTTATTGGAGCCACGTATCTCCTCGAGGTATCCTTTAATTTTGGGCACTTTCCTTTCATGCATTTGTATTTTCCTTATGCGTCTCTTTTTTATTGTGAATTCCTGTATTTGGTAGACGTGGTTTCATGAGGTGATCGGGTGCAATACCCAGTTGATTGCCTTGAAGGAAGAGACAGTTGGGGACTTCTGCAGATTGTATCTATGGCGCAAGGCCAATCGGCAGTCGAAGGGATCTCTCTCGTTGGAGGCGGTACGTCAGGTCTTGAATGGCCTGACCAGTGGTAGGATAAAACTCTTTTCTTTTTAGTCTTGATTTTTTCACATTCTGATTCTGTATTGAGTTAAGTCTGCTGGGGATTTTCAGGTGACTTTTTACCCTTGGGGGACAACCATTCAGGATACGGGGGCGACCGGGGTGAATGTGCAGATGAGGCATTTTCAGGCGTATGAGTTTGGCCATTCTTGGTATCTGAGGGAGCGGGTGGTTCGAAAAATTACGGAGGAGGAGGTGGTGGTGCCACCTGTGCAACCTCCTACATTTATGAGGCGGGAGCGGCTGCTGCCGGAGGATGCGAGGATCACGGCTATTATCGGCGAGTCTTACTTATTGTACACTGATACGGATGCACCGTATGACTATATGGACTTTATGATGAGCTGGTTGATGGCGCCCAACATATATGATGCCTTGCCCTTCCCTCCTGCGGGTTCGAGTCGGGCGGTGGGGTCTTCCCACAACGGCGGTGGTCTGTCGGCGTCTGTGAAGGCAGAGACTTCAGAGGTTCCCTTTTTTCTATTGCATACTCCTTCATACAATATTCGGCGGGATGATGGAGGGATGGTGCCTATGTTACACCGTCCTCACGCGATGGATCTGGAGGAGATGGGTTTGATAAAGGAGGTTCTTCGTCCTGCAGTATACCTTTATGTCCTTTTCCTCTTTAAGGTTTCTTTTCTGTTTTGATCCCTCTTTGATACTGATTTTGCCTTTTACTTGCAGCAAGTCCGCGTGTCGACCACTTGGCAAAGGGACATCAGAGACTGGATATCTTCGACGACTACCCATATTCGGGATACGGTCCCGATTCCTTCTTGCTTGGTGCTGTCTGCATCATCTCACCGTAGGGGAAATAGAGCGCGTCATAGGGGTGGAAGCTCTTAGAGAGAGGGGTGAAGGGTAGGTGTGTGTGTGTGAGAGAGAGAGAGAGAGAGAGAGAAAATTTGGGGTAGGGCTGAGTCCCGTTTGTTTTTTGCTTTCCTTTTATTTCCTGCAAAATTTGATGTAGCATAGAAGAATATATATATGCAATACAATGGGATTTTTTATTATCTTTTGTTAATAGTGAGTTAATGCATGCGCATGCGCTTTTTACTTTGCTGCTGAAACCGTAAAAAGAGACATTTTTAGGATTTTTTTTTAAGGAAAGTTTTAAAAATGGGAAATTATATAGGGGTGGAATAGGATTTTTTTTAAAACTCTGTTGAGAATATCAATTTTATTTTTATTGGGTTTTTCTGATTTTGATATAAAAGGAAAAGGAAAAATTTCCAAAAATGGGGGGTTGCCGATCGGCAAGCCCCTTACCCTGCCTTTCGGTAGTCAAGTCCAGTCCCATCAATACAAAGTTTTTTATTAGTTCCCTCTTCAGCTTCTTGTACTTTGTGGGGTAGGATTCCCTCCGATTTCTGTAGGGGTTATATCTTTTGTGAGGGTTCTCAAGTATAAAAAGGGGTTGGGGTGGAGTGTTTTCATCACACCTTAACATTCTTACTTACTTGCCTACTATCTCTTAGTCCTGCAAGATGTCTCTCCCTGGTAGCATTGAGTTTGCTAACTTCCTCGAAGCCTTGGAAGCAATGTGATCTTATAATGTCGACTATGATGCTTTCAACATGCGTCTAGTCTCTTTATGGCGTAATCGGTCCATTTAGTGGAACCTGCTAATGTCGGTGGTATAATTTTGGTACCCCGAAGACCATGTATTCTGCTTTGGGTTGGATGAAGTTTATCCTAACTGCTAGGAATTTTCTCCCATGTTGGGGATAAATCCAAGTGTTGCTGCGACTTTACCTAAATTTTCCCATTCTCCCATGGATTTACTGGTCGGACTTCTTCGTATTTCTCCTTCGGTGACTAGATCACTGGTTGCTGGAGGAATGATCTCCCTCTCGACAGTGTTGCAGTCCGTGCATTTGCGGGAAGTAGGTGATGCTGGCTATGCTAGAGTCGTTGCTATGGGCATGGTTTAAAAATTGCTGCTTGGGACTAGGGAAATGCTGATGGATCCGTAACTTGCAGCCATTACTTCATGGATGTCATACAATCGCAATCCTGTGGCATGGATATTGGCGAAGACCCTGAATGGTCTGGATGCCTAGCGAGAAGGTCGTTCCGACTTCCTGCGGGGTAATCCCGTGATGTTGTTCATGTGGTTGTCTGAAAGACTCCGTCTGGTGACTCTTCGAGGATGTCCTTTATCAGTTGTACCCAACTTATTTTCGAGTCACTTCTTCAGCGTTGGCCTGGATATTGAGAGCTGGGAGAATTGGCTTGTGGAGCATGGGGCTCGAAATCTCTACTGGTCAGTGCCTTGGTGGGGACAGTTGCTGCCTGTTTTGGAGCTAGGAAAATACTCGTATGTGCGATTGGTTGGTCTCATCCAGACCTCTTTTTATTTCCCTTAGCGACTTCTGTGCAAATTTGTCTGGGCACAGGTCGTGCCACCTCGGACACTAAATTTCTTTTCGGTGGGGGATTTAATCGAGCGTCTGTGCCTGCGGCTTGGCTCTTTATGGGAGAGTCGGTGTCCGTCGACCCATCCCTCTTAGTCTATTGGGAGAGTTTGGCATATCCCTGGGGATTATATGAAGTGGTTGTCGAGGAGAGTAGTTAACAAGGTGTTGGCAGTAGAGACTGGACAAAAATGGCTTGTCTCTTTTAACACCATGGAAGGAGGTGTTGTGGTTTTTTTGAAGCTGGTTCGAGCTTATCGATCCATGGTGTGTCTGCGACACTCTGTTCAGGCAGGGGAAACTTGGGGACCCCAGGATGGAGATAATGATGATGGAGCAGGATCCTCTGGTAGCTGTGGGTAGGATGGTTTATTTTGTAATGGGGAATAAATGTGTGGATTTTATTTGGCTTTTTTGGAAGGGTAGGGGAAGGGAGTTATCCCTTCCTTTTCTTATGTAATATGTACCATAATTTCTTATTAGTGAAATAAACAAGTTTCTGATCATCCAGTTGTGCCTTTCGATGAATTTTTTGTTGTTTGAATTATCTATACCTATCGCTAAGGTATACATAATCCTTTTGTTCAAATATTTATTAAAATGAACTGTCGTTCTCGGAGGTAAGAAAAGAATAGTATTTTGTGAAAAGAAAGGGACGTGATCATGTAAGGTGTATGAGCTGCCTACGTAGCTCTGGGGTTTTGAAATTTAATACTTTATTTGAAAATGGTTATTTTGATAGGATTAGGCCCACGTAGTTCTGGGCAAAGGGGAAATGAAGAGATTTTTTTTTAGAATAGAAAGGAGACGAGAAGAGTCGTAGCGGGCTGAGATTTTGGACTAGGGGTAGAACTTTTTCAGATGTTCTAGGTTGACTGGACGAGCCATCTCTTCCCCATCTAAGTTGGTAAGCATGGAGGCACCATCGGACAAAATCTTCTTGACAATGTAGGGTCCACTTCAATTGGGCTTAAATTTCCCTTTGGGGTCCCAGATGGGTTCTTTATGGGCTAGGTCCCCTTCTCGGACACCGCGGTCCTTGACTCTCTTGTTGAATGATTGCACTATTCGATGATGGTACCCTTGTATGTGGTATAGCTATTTAATCTCCTTTCGTCTAGGAGGGTCAGCTCGTCAAGACGGCTTTGGCACCAGTCTTCTTTACTGAACTTGCTCTCAATCATAATGCAAAATGAGGGTATTTCCAGCTCCACGGGTAGGATTACTTCCATTCTGTAAACTAGAGAGTAAGGGGTAGCCCCAGTAGAGGTTCAGATTGAGGTTCGGTATCCCTAGAGGGCGTACGGGATCCGATCAGCCCAATCCCCATAGCTTTCAGTCATTTTGCTGATGATGGTTTTGAGGTTCTTATTGGTGGCTTCAACTGCACCGTTGGTCTGAAGTCGGTAGGGAAAAGATTTGTGTCTCTGAATACCATACTCGTTGACCACCTCTGTGACTTCTACCTCAAAATGCAACCCATTATCTGATACTATCTTGTGCGGGACCCCATACCGACAGATGATGTTTTTCTTGATGAATTTGGCCACTTTCTTAGCATTCAACACTGCGTATGACTCTGCTTTGACCTATTTGGTGAAGTAATCAATGGAAACTAGGATGAACTCATGCCCATTGGAAGCCTTCGGTGTAACCTTCCCTATGATGTCGATGCCCCAGATGGAGAACGGCCAGGGAGAGGTCATGTTGTATAATTCACGTGGAGGCAAATGTTGAAGGTTGGGGAATTATTGGCATTTGAGGCATCTCCATGCATAGGCTGTGCAATCCTATGTCATAGTGGTCCATTAGTAGCCTTGTCGGATTATTATTTTGGTAAACATGTGACCGTTCATGTGGGGTTCGCATTCCTCGCTGTGGATCTTTTTCATTATCTTTTCAATGCCAGCCCCTACGATGTAGTGCAGATGAGTTCCATCGAAGTCCCTTTTGAGCAGTGCTTTGTGACAGATGATGTACTGGGCGATGAGTCTTCGAAGGGTTGCTCGATATTTCTTATTGGAACCCTTGGGATACCTACCATGCTTAAGGAGGTGTCAGATATCATAGTACCAACAATTGTCTAGATCGGGATCTTCTGTGGTTACGAGATCAATATGGTAGCAGTGGGTTAGTTTGTCTTCATTTTAAACAAGGAAGGGGGTCATTATGATTCCTTTGGTCATGTCGACCATGGAAGCCAAGGTAGCGAGAGCATCGGCTAGGTTATTCTTTGCTCGAGGTAGGTAATGGAAGGTGATATCTTGGAATTGGGAGGCTAGTTCTTCTAAGTGGGCATGGAAGGGTTGGAGTTTCTCATCCTTGACTCTCCACTTTCTGAGTACTTGACCGATGATGAGGGTGGAAACCCTATAAAAATTTAGGCATTGAATACCTTTCTTGAGAGAAACTTTGAGGCCTACTATGCATGCCTCGTATTTAGTCATGTTATTGGTGCAAGGGAAATCCAACTTGATGGCGATGGGAGTATGAGAGTCAGCTGGGCCGATCAGAAGTATCCCAATGTCATATCCCTTCTTGTTGGAAGTTCCGTCAAAGTACATTTTCCATCGAACGTTGCCTTGAATAGTGAGAAGGATGTTTTCATTTGGGAATTCGGGGATCCATACATCAACTTCTTCTACAGGGTAATCAGCGAGGTATTAAGAGATGGCACTTCCTTTTATGGCTTTTTGCGTGACGTACACGATACAAGTTTGATGGGGAAGGCGAGCATGTAGTGCCGCAGCTTTTGGGTGACCCAGATAAGCGCGACACGGGACTTTTCCAATGCAGTGTAGTTGATTGCATACATGGCCAATTTGCGACTGGCATAATAGATGGCTCTTTCTTTATGAGAATCTTCAAGGTATTGGGTTAGCAAAGCCCCAGCTGTAGTGTCAGTTATGGTTTGGTATAGGATCAAAGGGAGACCAGGCTGTGGTGGCATGAGTACCGGAGGTTGGGTTAGATATTGTTTGATTTGGTCAAAAGCTTCTTGGTAGGCCTCGTTTCAACCCTTAGTTGAATCCTTTCGGAGGAGTTTGAAGATAGGTTCGTAGATGGAGGTTAATTGGCTGATGAACCGGAGAATGTATTATAATTTCCCAAGGAAACCTCAGACTTCTTTCTCTGTTCGGGGATGTGGCATCTCAAGTATGGATTTTAGCTTGGCAAGATCTTCTTCTATCCCTTTCTCACTGACCATGAATCCCAAGAGTTTTCCTTTTGTAACACCGAAGATGCATTTTTGTGGATTGAGTCTCATCTGATACTGCCGCAGTCGTTCGAATAACTTTCGAAGAGCAGGAACATGACCTTCTCTAGTCTTGGATTTGATAATCATATCATCCACATAGACCTTAACATCTTTGTGAATTAGATCATGAAGGATAGTTGTGGAAGCCCTATGATAGGTAGCCCCAACATTCTTGAGACTAAATGGTATGACAGTGTAGCAAAAGATTCCCTATGGGGTGATGAATGCGGTTTTTTCTTAGTGGTCTGGGTGCATTTTGATTTGGTTGTATCCGGAAAACCCATCGAGGAATGACTTGAGAGCATGACGGGCTGTGTTGTCCATGATCATGTCGATACTAGGTAGTGGAAAATCATCCTTTGGAGAGGCTTTGTTCAAATCCCGATAGTCTACACACATTCAAACTTTTCCTCCTGATTTTGGCACGGGCACTATGTTGGCTAGACACGTGGCATATTCGATCACACAAATGAAGCCTACGTTCAACTGTTTGACCACCGCTACTTTGACCTTGAGCGACCATTCGGTGCATAGCTTTCATAACTTTTGTTTGACCAGCTTGTAATCTTGGAGAGTGGGAAACTCGTGCTAAGCTATTTTAGGATCAATGTCAGGCATATCGTCATAGGACTATGCGAATACATCCATAAATTATTTGAGAAATTCTTTGAATTGTGCACGCTCATGCTCGTCGAGGGTAGTACCTATCCTATATCGTGCAGTTGGCTACTAAAATCGAGGTTAACAACAACAGTCTCTTCTTCATTAATTTGAACACAGTTATGTTGTTTATTATTAACCTTATTTAGACCAGTTAATAATTGTTCATTTGCAAAATCATCATCATCAAAAGTTTGATTAGAATCCAAACAATTAATGTAAGGCACAACAGGATACTCAAAATCTTCGTTTATTTCATTGATAGGAAAAACAGCATTAAGAACCTCATCAAAGGAGGTCTCTATTACATTTGAGCAAGGATAGACAATAGAAGAAGAAATAGGGTAAACATTAGGATTAAGGGAGATTTCAACAGGTAGAACTGGGGCAGCATGCTAGTTGAGGAGAGGTGTGTCAGCATACTTAATCAAGTGGGATGGATCCAGTGATGTAGTACCTGAATCAACCATGAAGAGTGTCAGCCCCAATGTCTGTAAGTTGAAGGAATCTTCGGAGTCACTTTCCTCAGTCTCTTCGATATCTTTGATGAGCGATTGTACTAGGTGTTGGGAATTTTTAGCCCATGGGTAGCTGTCTTTGAAGAAGATCTCCATTACAGGCTTCATCTTCTTGTCTATATGGTCATACCATGGTTTAGGAAAGGCACAAAAGGGGAAGTCTTAGCCCTCTTTGATGAATTGTCCGTTCAAGAAGTCACCTGGGATAGTCTGAATACGGTCTAGTATTCTCTTTGGTTGAGACTGGCGGATCATTCTAAGCTCTTATTCTGACAGTTGATACCCCAAACCACAAGGAGGGAAAGCCATCTTTAGTTTAATGGGCTTAAGTATCCCTTGTTGTCTTTGCCCCAGTCCTAGCCCGGGCATGAAGTGCATGTTTTTGAACATCTGAATCACATTGACGTTGCCATGAGGGTCATATTCTGGATAAACCCTTTCTTTGAAGTTTTCCCCTACCAGGAGTAGTAGTGGTTTAACTCAAAATCCAGATAGGAGCATATCATTTGACTCGTGATGTATCTCAGGGATTAGACTGCTGGTACTTGCACCATCGGTATTGTCGTCATCGCCCAAGATGGTAATGACCCATCCATCGACGAAGAACTTTAATTTCTAATGGAGTGAAGAAGACACACCCTTGATACTATGGAGCCAATGTCATCCTAGCAATAGGTTGAAACAGGCTGGGATGTCAATAGCTTGGAAATCGACGACAGGGTTTATAGGGCCAGCCCCTACTACAAGCTTTATGGATCCCATCACCTCCCCATGAATATTATCGTAGGCACGCACAGCAGCAGAGGTTGGAGCGAGGTCACTTTCTTTCAGGCCTAAATATTTGAAGGTTCTCAGTGGGCACACATTTAAGGCGGATCCATTATCGATAAGAGAGAGTGGCACAACCTTCCCCATAACTTCGACGGAGATGTTGAGTGCATGATTGTTATTTGACCCAATCTTATGGATTTCTTCTTCGAAAAAGGATAGCATTCGGGTATAGTTCAAGGATCCAACTAAATTTACCGCTTCTTCTGGTGTGGTAGAAGGAGGAACTGTGGGTCCAGTGAGCAACTTGATCAAAGCATTTCTGTGTAGCTGAGAAGACATTTAAAGCCCCCATAGAGTGATGTTAGCTTGAGTTTTCTTCAGAGTATCGAGGATCTTTCTCTCCTCGATCGATTTCTAGCATAGGAAGGTTTTCAATGCCCTTCCCTTTGTCATTGGCTGGTAGTGAGTTTGGGATCTGGTAATGCCTCCCTGATCTGTTTATGTGATTTAATGAAGAAAGGAAAAACATGAATCCCATTTCCTCATCGATCTTGGGTTATTTTGCCACCTTATTTATTTCTTCGGGGAGTTCTTCAAATGATATCATTCCACACATGTCAGCTACCGGGATAAATTTCTTAAAAGCTTGTTCTTCATTCGAATCTCTAGAATCTGGATGTCGATGATACTGCAAATGTTATTGGTTTGCCTGAATAACTTTGCCATAATCTGGATGACATCATTTAGGCTGATTTCATCGGTTGGTACTACCTAACGGTCTGATTCTCGGGCCAATTTTCATGCTTCCAAGAATAGCGTACTGAACCTCTGGAAATCAATGACCATCTGTGAGGGCCATTTCAGCACAAACTCTAGGAGTTGGTTTAACACTTTTGACAATTCCATGCTTCCATTTTCAGAACGGGTACGGACAACGATGCATGCTTTGGTAAGGAGTGACAGTGCCTGATCAGTGAGGCTAGTAGGGTGTAGGAGGAAATATGGGCAAATTTGGAGAGGTTTAGGAGAGTATATGGTTGAGATTTGAGTTGAGGGATCAAATTATGGTTTCTCTTATAGAAAGATGGCATTGGAATTATTTGGGAGTGGGTTGTGAGTAGTGTTTGGCTTAGGATTGGCTGGTGGGGTGATAGTACCCCGGTCAATTAGACCTTGGATTATGTTTCGGAGTTGAAAGCATTGGTCAGTGGTATGGCCAGTTGTTTGGTGAAAGGCACAATGGGCATCTACCTTGAAGTTTCTTGGGAGTGGATTTGGCAATGGACGAGGATCCAAGGGTTTTATAAGGTTTCTATTTAGCAGGGCTTGATAGACTTTAGAGAGAGGAGCATGTAGCTCGGTGTATTCCTTTCGGACTGGGATAGGGTGGGTTTTTTATGCCCATAAGATGGTTGGTTGAGAGATGTTGTTGATGGTTGAGACTACAACACTGGCAGGCTTATCATATTTCCTGGGGGTTAACTGTCCGGACACCTTCTTTGGTTCTACATCTATTTTATCAAGACCTTCCTCGATTTCTACTCCTACTTCTCTAAGAGCTCAGAAATGGGGATAGTATTGTCCTCCCATCGTTGCTCGGACATGGGATAAGAAGTTCTTCTTCGCTATACTGACTTGTTCTTCCTCGGATGGCCGATTGGTCATGGTTACTACTTTTTCCCTCCATCGGGCGATGAAGTTACTAACTAATTCCCTAGGGTTCTATTTGAGCAACTCTAAATCACGGTGGGTGACCTCAAGCTTTTCATTGTATTTGTACTGTGACATGAATTCCCGGGCTACATCCTCCCAGCTATAAATTTTGGACTCTTCGAGAGATAAAAAAACATCGGAGGGAGTTATCCTTTAAAGTTTGCTGAAACATTTGGGCCATCACTTCTTCAGAAGCCCCTAGTAGAGTCATGGAACGGTGATAGTTGCGGAGATGAACAATTAGGGGTCCACTTCCTCCACGTTTCTCGATATTCGGTATCTTGAACTTCTAGGGTAACCTAGTTTTAGGATAAGGAGACATATGGGTGTAGTCCATGTAATTCCCCTAGATTCTGACTTGGTCAAACTTCTTGGTGAGCATCTTGAGGTCCTCTTTTACCTTGTTCAATTCTTCCTCTTTCGAACCAATGATTATAGGCAAGTTTGCCCCATGCTGGGCAAGATTCGGCATCGAATGCTGGGCAGGTGGTGGACCATTAGCAAGAGGGGCATGTGGAGAGTGCGGATACTATTCGGTAACCCATATGGTCTCGAGTGGATCCATAGAACGAGGGAATAGGGCCTTGGGTTCTTGAGGAACGGGAACCTGGTTTTGTAGCATCTCTCGGACCTCAGTTTTGAGGTTATAAATATTGGACACAAGCTGAGCTAGGACTGCATCAGATCCATCTGCATAACGGGTACTTGATATGTGTTCTCCATAGAAAACGAATGGATTCCGGACTCGAAAGGAGTAATAGGGGAACGGACGGAACTCCGGTGTGACTTGACTAAAGACTAAAGACAATAGGGAGCCAGGCCAAGGGTTTGCGATCGACCTGAGAAGGCGCAAAATAAGATTTATTTTTTAGAAAAAGGGCTGAATTTTTTTTTTCGAGATGGAAAGACAAAATGTTTTTTGATTTCTGATAATGAGAAGGAAAAAAATTTGGATTTTTTTGATAAAGTAAGGAGATACGGTATCAGCATGATTATTATAATTATTATGTTTTCACTTGTATTAATTCTCTTAAATGAAAAATGAAATGACGGACGAGACCCGAGCCTGGAACAGTTGGGTTTGTAATGCAAAGCTATGGCTGGAGTTGTGATCAGGCTCACGAATAGGGTCTCGTTTTAAAAATGAGCGAGAATTCGGGCGGTAGGCCGACCCGAAATTTCAACAGAGTTTCGGGTAGAAACCGACAATCTAACATGTGTGTCCTAGGCTTGACACCTATATGCGGGTATGCAGTTGGTTGGGTGAATCAAAAAGGGTTCCCCCCCCCCCCCTTTGGCGTGACTTCCACAATATACGTCTTGCTCTTGCAGGCAATCGGTACGTGTGGCCAATCCATTTGATATACCTGAGTGTACATGAATTGCCTCACCATATATCTCGTGGGTATGGTACGTGTGAGAGCGAATTCGATATACTCGGCATACGTGAACGAGTTCCCTACAATATAACTCTCATCATGACTTCGGTCAAGCAGTACGATGCGAGGAGAACCATACGATATACGTCGAAGGTACTTGGCCAATGGAAGGTGAGAGTCATATCGCTTAGGCTAACTCCGCCCTACCGGACCAGTGCCCATCACGAAGTGACCCTCCAGTTACTGGGTAAGAAATTGGTCAATAACAATGCTCTTTGGTGATGTCGTGTGAATCATTCATGATTCTCTTATTTGTATCTTATGAGAATATGTTTCTTGATTATGCCAAATATGGATCAAAGTACAAAGTACCAATGGTTCACAAAGTATGGATGGATGATGCGTGCAACATGTGGATATATGTGATCCTAGGTGCACGTGGTACGAAGTGTACATGGAGAATTTTCTTCAAGTGTGTGAATAGAAGCATAAGTATGGGAGATACATGGAAAAGGGGAACATGAAAAAAATGGGGAAAATATTAACAAGTATAACATCCATGTAAATAGAGTCTAGCCCTCAAAAGATTATCCCCAGTAGAGTCGCCACTGTGGCCATCCCCCGATCCTCACGGTGGGCGGGCACGTGAGGGAGGATCTTAGGTACCGCGCGTCCCTCTCGGGAGAGCTTCGACCGGCGTCATTTGGGTGAGGTGAAAAATGTAGAGAGATAGAGTCGCCAGTCTATTTTACTCAAAATAGACAAAAGAAAGGGAGACATCCCGAAGGACAACATCAAAAGACATACTGATGCATACGAAACCAAAAATTATTCGAAAAGGGTTCGGAGGCTACGTTACGAAATGGGATGGTGTTAGGCACCCATTTATCCCTTTCGGTCTCTCATGGGTTTTTGGTATTTTCCTTTATTTTCCCCGTGATATGTGTGCATGTGTATACATAGTGGAGATACGAATCATCGACTTGCACCATGGAAGAGGTAAAGCGAGTCATCTGATGGAAGGTATAAAAATATTAGAAAATAGGATTTACACTATTATCCTTATGTTGACTCTTGTGATAGAATAATAACGCATGTGGAATAATACGCCACTAAGAACAAGTATATGTATATATATATATAATATAAGAGAGTGGAGTTTAGAGAAAATAGAAAATGAGAGAAAAATTAAAAATAAGACTCGAGTCTCGGGTTTTACCCCGAGACGCCTACGTAGTCTATAGAGGCATCAAAGTCCACGTAGTTCACATGCAAAATGAGGGTTGGGGTTTATCCCATAAATCCAATCGGGGGATTCTCTTATTTTTTTGTGTGTGTGTAGAAAAGGTGTTTGAGTCGTGAGAAAAGTGTAAGAAAAGTATGAGAATTCCCATTTGGAATTTATGAGCAAACCCTCTTTTTCTTGTTTTTTGGGTTTTTATTTATATGAAAATAAGGGATGTGCAAGAATACTAAATAAAAAGTATATTAGGATGTGTGAGATGAGATAATGAAAGTGCTAAGTAGTAAAATAAGTTATTGCGAATTTATGAGAATTTAAGGAGAGAGTTGAGAAAATTGGACCTTCTTGAAGATCTTGAGCTTGATCTTGAATGTTGGAGAGTAGCCCTTAGACATGGATGATGATGGAGGGTGGTGGATTCACCAAGTTTGATGAAAAGGATGATTAAAAGTAAATGTTGGAAAGGGATTTGGGTGTGGAAATCATGCTAACTTCGAGAGAGGTTTTCTGGATTTGCTGATAGTGATATCTATCAGATATGGGATCCTCTTGCAAGTGAGGTCAGGCCTCCTTTTTATCAGCCCAGGGCATTGCCGATCGACATAGGCCCAGGGTAGCATATGATACTCTATAATTGATTTTTGTGGAGAAAATGAACAGTACATAGAATTGAGTGTTGGTAAAGGGCTTCCCCTACTCAAGCATTTGGTGGTCTGGTCTTATTAGAGATGGAGCAAGAAATGTAGCTAGTTGGGTTTAACAGCTACTAATAGAGTAATAATTTGTTAAGTTCAGCATCAGGAACTTTTTAGACCATTCATCAGACTCTCAGTTTTTTTGTTGAACTCATTAAAACTCCTTGTGCCAATTTAAGGTAAGAATTTTCCCTTACAGTATTTATTTTCTTTAAATGACTTTCTGTCAATACCAGCGCACAAATATCAAACATTGTACTTCAAAGCAGATGTCCTTTGAGTGCTTGTGCTCATGCTGGCCTAGTGGAACAAGGTCGAAGGAATTTTAAGTCTATGGTTAGTGAATTCGGTATTGAACCAAGGATATAACATTTTGCCTCCCTTGTGGATGTTGTGGGCTCGGACGAGCAAGTTGAGGATGCCATGGATATGATTAATAGTATTCCATTTGATCCAGATAATGCTGCGTGTGGTGCATTATTAGGTGCTTGTAGGGTGAATAATAACGTAAAGTTACCTCGAGTTATTGTGAGGCTCGAATTAGAAATATCTGCCCCATATGCTCTGCTATACAACGTGTATGTGGACATCGAGAGATGGTATAATGCCATTGATATCAGGATTTTAATGGCAAGGAATAATATTATAAAAGAACTAGGGTATAGTAGGGTTGACTCGAGTTCCTAATAATGCAACTGGAACATAATATTGGAAGAGCAATAAATATAATCGATCCAATCTCTCGGCTTCCAGTTTGAATCATAACTCACAATTAACAATAGAGACAATGAAAAATGTCTTTCGCCCAAGTTTGACTACTATACACAACGATGACAGATCATCATAACAGCAGCACAGCAGGGAAGCACAAAATGGCTTGATCCCCTTTAAGCACTATAACATGATATTTCCAGCACATTAAAATACTCCTTAGCTTTGGACCATTTCCTACTTCTTCTTTGGCACAACTCTAGCTTTCGAAAACAGATCCAAAGGGGCATCAAACCCAAGGGTGTAATAAAGGTCATGTGCAAAAACTAAGTACACTAAATTAGATATGACCCACGCCCAAAATAAACAACAACTTAAACCCACCCACATCTCCACCATTCAACCTCAACGCCGTCTCTTACTCATGAAAAGGCTTTACTATGGCGGAGTCAAATAATACGTACCGATGTGCTTGTGAAAATGAAGTGTCATCAATCATAAATGATACTCCTTTACCTAATATTGGACCTATTGAACTTGAGTTGTCATCGGCTTCATCATTTTATAAAAGTCGATTTAACTTACTCTCAACATCATCCAGGTACCTCGCACATAATGTTGTGCATTCTTCTGTCAGGTATCCTTCAGCAATTGAACCTTCTGGACGACTTTGGTTACGAACATATTCTTTTAGTGTGAATAAAAATATGTTCGTCATTGTACAAAAATTAAAGTAGTATTCATATGAATAATTTAGGTTACCCAAACATAATGCATATATGAAACGTACCTCTCGATGGAATACATACATAGCAATCATTGTCTCCTCAACTAAATGGATTGTCAAATGCTCCATAACATAGAAAAATGTTGGGGGGAAGATTTTCTCAAGATGGAAGAGTGTAAGAGCAACACGATCTTTCAAATATTCATAGTCTTTGAAGGTCATTGTCATTGAATAGAGCTGCCGATAGAAATTACATAATCTAATATTAAACTTTGCTACATTCGTAGGCAATGATTTTCGTACTGCTAGCGGGAATAATTTTTGCATTATGATATGATTAGTGTGGCTCTTAACTCTAGAAATATTCCACTCTTTAATGTTTACACGCTGTGAAATATTAAATGCATAACCATCTGGGACTTTGGTATTCTTTAAAACCTTCCAAAATATGTCTTTATCACTTTTACTCACTGTGAATCATGCTAGTGGTATATATATTTTGTTATTTGACAAGCTTTTAGGGTGTAATGCCTTTCGAATAGCCATGTTCTAAAGGTCTCGACGAGCCTTTATATTATTTTTTGATTTTCCATTAACATTTAACAATGTCCAAAGTATGCTATCACACACATTTTCTATACATGCATAACATCAAGATTGTGACGAATTAAATGATCCTTCAAGTATGGTAGCTGAAAGAATATGTTTTTTTTCTTCTAATTTCGAGAACTATCACCATTCCCTTCACCACAAATACTTGTTTTTCTCTTCTTCATCCTCGATGAGTGACCATTCTCATTGTTTCTTTGAATTCCCTATAATTTCCCCAAAATATCATCCCCTAATACTTGAGTGTGCTTGACTTCTCTATCAGATTTCCCATCAAAAGCAACGGTATCATTTGTGAATTTATGGTTATGATCCAACCACCGACGATGACCCCTATAGCAAAATTTCTTCCCATTCTTTAACTACTATGAATGAGTGTTCTTGTTGCAACAAGGACAAGCCAATCTCCCTTTTGTATTCCAACCTGACAAGTTTGCATACGTAAGAAAGTCACTAATTTTCCACGTTAATGCTGCATACATACAAAACATTTTTTAGTCGATTCATCGTAAGTAGCCATTTTTTCACAATTCCTTCAACTCGTCGATGAGAGTCTGAAAGTAAACATCAATATTATTCCCTAGTATGCGTGGATCATCAATCAATGTAGACATTATTAAATAAGGTGGTTTCATACACATCCATGGAGGCAAGTTTTATATCATCAAAACAAAGGACCATGTGCTATGAGAAAAGATCATTGTTTTAAAAGGATTGAAGCCATCGGCTGCTAATTCGAGCCCAATATTGCAGGAGTCACTAGAAAATTTAGATTTTGTTGATGGAAGGTTTTCCATGCTTTAGAATTAGCAGGGTGCCTTAATATTCCATCATCACCACATTCCTATGCATGCCATATCATGAGGGAGGATGTTTTCAATGACATAAATAATCTTTGAAGCCTTGATTTCAGTGGAAAGTACCTAACAATCTTTGCGGGAATTTTTTGATGCCTAGTTTCTTCATTATCAGGATCACCAAAAAATTTCTTCCATTTTGATGTATGACATATTACGCAATCCTCACAATCTTTGTTCTCTTTCTAATACAACATATAATCATTTGGACATGCATGGATTTTTTAATAATCAAACCCCAGATCCTTAACCATCTTTCTTACTTGAGAGTATGAACCTGCCAATTTCTCACCCTCTGGAAGTGCCTCTTTTAAGAATTGAAGAAATGTTGTAAACGACGTGTGGCTCCACTTATAAAGTCTTTTCATATGAAAAAGTCGAACAATAAATGAGAGTGGTGAGAAATATTTTCAACCACGTTACAACTCACGTTCCCCATATTTTAACAACTTGAAAAATGTTGATGCATTTTCATCCATCCCATCTTGGTTTTCATATGGGTTGTTACATCGCATACCTTCTTCACTTTGATTTCCACATATATCACGTAATAGTCCACACATATCACCTCTTGTATTCGAGTCATGCATTTCATCTGCTCCACTAATTCCCATTGTTTATGGAGAACCTTTTACGTGATAAATCCACCTAGTGTAATTCTTCACAAAACTATGTATGATGAGATGCACATAAACAACTTCTCTTTTTGGCTAATGGTATTTCGACATTTCTTACACGGGTAGTTGATCACTAGCTCGAGATATTTATTGGAAAATGCATAATCAAGAAGCCTATTAACTATTTTAATATAAGGTTGATAAACTCTTAAAAATTCCATCCAACTTTTATCACTGTCCATTTGAAAAGATTTTTGATTACCTCACACTATCACAAAATTGTTGTTAGATTAATTTGGAAAAATTCATTATAAAAATACAATAAATAAACAAAATGTTAAACCATAAATCATTAATATGCTCCTTCAAAACCATGTAAATTTACAAATAGTAAGACTTTAATTATAACAACATTTGGATATTGCCTTATATGAAAACTATGAATATTTAGTGATATAAAATAGGGAAACTTAAATATCAATATATTTTAACAATAATTAGTTAATAACAATTAAAAAAATCACTCATAACATAATCAATTACTAAAAGAAATTTATGTAGCATTGAATCATGACACATTAAGAAGGAGACTATGTCTAATGGCTAAACATTTTAGCTTAAATAGAAGCAATGTACAACTAGTGAATACTCAACACAACAACTCACATCAAGACTAAATTTTCTAAAAGCTATAAGGATAAAACACAAAATAATGCATAAGGCTCTCACTTAAAAAAACTTTAGTAAAAAATAAACATTACGAAAACAAATCTTCGTGTCAATAATGAGATATCATAATTAAATCATAGAATCTAGATGGAAGCGCAACTTAATCAAACTTTCTAAATTAGAAAGTAATATTAAAACTTATTTATTATCTTAAAATACAACACGTGTTGCCTGAATAAATGGGCTTACTAAATTCAACTACAATGTAGAAAACTAATTTTGTAAAGATACCATCACAACAACATAAATTACAAAACAAAACATATAGAAACTAAGCTGAGTGATTGAAAGAACGGTAAAAAATGTTCTTACATGTGTTCGGCCAATAAGTATATTGTCAAAATCTGGCGATTAGCTCTAACTTGGAGTCTGGACATTATCATATAAAAGTAAGATAAACTAGTAATTCTAAAATAGTTTAAAGAAAAATGTATAAAGACATGTAGACATGTCTAATTTTCATTTAGAGCTGGTAAGTTTTGTAATATCAAACTAAAAGGTTAATGTGATACATATATACGACCCATGAATACACACATACATAAATGTGAGAAATAATATGTACATATCAAACTAAAAGGCTAATGTGACACATACATACCCGCACATGAATGCACACATACATAAATGTGGGGAAAATATGTATATAACCCCTAATTGTAAAAGACCGCATCGATTTAGATGATTAAAATAATACTAATCGATTAAAACAGGGTTGTAATAGTAGGTGTGGCAATTCGGGTCAACGGATTGTGTTTTTGGCCGACACGACACGACACGACACGACACGACAAGGTTTTTTCGAACACAAATACGACACGACACTAATTCGTGTTTTGATTAGTTAACACGAACATGACCCAAATGAAAAACAACACCTCAAGACATGACACGAATACCATAGTTTCTTAAATTTCATGACTAAAAACACGATAACACGACACGACGTGACTCATAATTCAAACACGAACACGACATATCGTGTTAATTTCGGGTCAATTTCGAGTCGTTTTGTGTCATTTCGTGTCGTTTCTAAAATTGCCACCACTATGTAGAGTTACACAAAGATGATATCATAGGGAGTGATTTGAATATACGTTTAACTGGACTTTTTTAATCAATTAAAATAAATGAAAGAGTGAAATAAATTGGTAGTTACCAAAAATAGATGAAAAAATCCAACTAAATACGCTAGGTCATGGATAAATCTCATCTTGTCTATACTTCATCTAATTATATAAAAAGAACTAATAAAATAGCAACGAGCAAGAAACGGGACGAATGTAAACGATAATAATAATATAACCATGAATTCAATTTTCCTAAAAAAATTAGTACTTTGACATTCTTAAGAATTATGAAAACTAGAAAAACTCCATAAAAGTGGTCATTAAAAATGAGTATAAATTTCACCATCTGGAACTAAAACAGTTGTGAATTGGCTAATTTTGGTTGATAACAAAAAAAAATGCATTGAATCATAATCAAACCATTTACTAAAAAACAAATCTAAAATAAGCCGCTAAAACTTCAAACACAAATACACTCAAACAATATCAATTATTTATCAGGAGATTATATCCAAGCATATGAGATGTATAGATTGATTTCAAACTACCCAATTACAATTCTTTAAAAACTAAACAAAAAATTTTAGTAGAAAACTCACAAAAAAAAAAATCTCTTGCTCACACACATATCAATTAAAGAATGGTTTATATCAACTATATATATATACCTACTATATTAAAGAATGGTATATATAAAACTCTTTTTAATATCAACTATATTAAAGAATGGTATATATATATACCTGCTATTTAAAAAGAGGAAACTTCCTCTTCAATGGTTAGAAGACTAAAATACCCTCATTAAATTTAAAATTTCTACTATACCCTTAATAATAATCAACATATCTCTCCCCAATTCATTAGCTCCCATGAAATACCCAGGTTCATTGCATCTCATCTTTCTCATATTCATTCACACGTACCAAGCAATCAAATACATTCATGTTCCAACCCTAGAAATCTAGATTCAGTTGCCTCAAATTTCATTCTCCAATTCACTCACATTCATTCATCCTATCTCTCTCATACTCAATGAAGAATTTTGTCTCTCATTTGAAGATGAAGACAATTACATAAATTTTATAATTATAATTATATAGATTAGGAAGAATTTTGTCTCCCATTTTCATTTTTTCATGTTTTTAGAGATATGTACTTATTACATACTCTAAATTAAATGTTAATTTTAAAACAATTATATACATTCACATATGCCTACTGTTTTAAATGTTAATAATTTGAAAATTATGCATACTAATATAAACTTTTTCAGTACTAAAGATTGTGCTTATTTTTCGTGATTTTCTTCTAACTACGAAAATTTCACTCATGATAAAAAAAATTATTAGTTTCGTAAGGTGGAAGTTCAATACTACAATAGTTGATGGAACTAAGACAAGTACTTAATTTATGGTTTATTGTCATCCTTATATAATTTCTAATTACGAAAATTTTACTAAAGGTAATAATTTTTTTTATTATTTTCACAAGGTGGAAGTTCAATATTTCGGTACTTTAGATGAGACAAGTACTTAAATTTATGGTATATTGTCAGTCTTATATAATTTCTAATTACACAAATTTAACTCATGATAACAATTTTTTTTCGTAAGGTGAAAGTTCACTACTGCATACATTAGTTGATGGCACTAAGACAACTATTTACCTTTTGGGGTTTATTGTCATTCTTATATAATACGATGTTCTTACTTTTTACAAGTATGTTAACAGTAGTAGGAATGTAATATGATAGTTCATAAGAAATTGTTATCATTTCACTCTTTCGTAAGTAATTGTTAATTGAAATCTTGTGAATTAAAATTAATGAGTTGTTAGGTGTTATTTTATTAAGGTTCATTAAAAAGTTCATCTTTTAGGTTCACTTGTGAACCTCGCCCTATATATATACATATATATATATATATATATATATAGAGAGAGAGAGAGAGAGAGATTTACCATTGAAGATTAGAAATACAAGAAATCGAGGAAAAAGAATTGGATTACTGTTGTTTGGTGAAACCAAAAATGAAGTGCTAGGGTCAACTTCTATAGTTGCATGATTAAATCATTCGTTCAGTTACATGGGAGAGAGAGAGAGAGAGAGTTTCAACTTCCTTAGATGAAATGTCTATTCGTCATATGGTTGAAGGGCAATTGAGGGATTATGATTTATAGGAGGGTTATTTACCATTGAAGATTAGAAATGCAAGAAATTGGGGGAAAAGAAGTGGCTTACAGTTGTTTGGTGAAACCAAAAATGAAGTGCTAAGGTCAACTTCTATAGTTGTTTAAAAGGGGTGTATTTACACACTACGCGTGTATAACAAATTATAGAGTAGAACCAAGTAGACACCCAAATTTTTATAAAATAATGAAGAACATAATTGTTTGGATAAACAAAATTACATCATTGCAATATACATATTTAACTTTTTGATATCATGATGAATGAAACAACCTATGAACCAAAAGAATCAAAGACTCTGATGATTCATTATTTGGTCGGATTTTTTGGAGCAATTGGTACTCAGTGAGTGGAGTTTTGGGACCACTAATTTAAAATGACTTTGATGCAAGAACTTACGTATTCATTCATAATTTATTTTTATATTAGACGAATATATGTTTTTTAACCTAAATTTTTCAAAATATTTTCATTATATTTTTTTAACCTAAACATACGTATTCATGTTTTTAATTCCATTCATTTGACATGTCATCAAGATATAATTAGGTTTTATTGTTGTTGTCGTATTGATTTTGAAATTTGTATATGGTTATAGGAAAAAGAATAAAGATACTAATCTACTTGAAAATTTCAGAATAAAATTATAGATCTTCCCTAAATTAAATTCATTCTTCTTTGAGTCCTAATTTAAGATGGATCTCCGGCCTATAGGTGAACTATCAATATAGTAGTTGACTCCAAGGATATATTACTGGTATTAGGGGAATGAAACGAAGTACAAATTTCTTGCATTCCCTATCCAATAGTATTTAGGACCAATTGGAAATCAATTGACGAAAAACTGATCTATAAAATATTGTCTTATGTTCCCATAAACGAAAAAGAAAGGTCTACCAGTGTTGTTTTATGGGCTAGAATAGGTATTCACCTCCTTGTCCTAAGCCAAATAATTGAAGAGTTTTTCTTATACGGGATTCGGTAAAACTATGTGTCATTGACTAGATGATAGTAGACAAAATCCATCATAGGTCATAAACAACTATTGTAACGTAAATGTGACAAATCACATTCATTAAAATTTTGTACTTTATCCGAAATGTTTAATGAGGTGAGTCTAAGCCATGCTTCAGCCTGTCGCCTACGCCCGCAAGGCATAGGCCTTAATGAAGGAGCTTCGCCCGATTTGAAGCGAAGCGTAATATATGAAGCTTTGTTAGACCTGGTTCTGGGGATACCTTGGACAAATTCAATACTGCATGAGTTTTCCCCTGGTTTGAGATCACCCTGTAATCTTATATACTCCACCTTTTATTTATTGCATGGACAAATGAAGAAAGAAATGAAAGCTTGATCTTCTTAACCTTAGTTTTAAAAAATCCTTAAATGAAGAAATAAATCCCGACCAACATTCCTTGAAGTCTAGCTTGATTAATATGAATTCAGTCTATAATTTCTGGATGCAATTAATAATAACTTTACTAAATTAACTTAAGAACTATGCTATTATAGTTTTATATAAATCAATGTAACCTGTAGTTTCCCATTGGTCATATCTGTACTTATTGTGTTGGAATACTCAACTGGTTTATGAACGTTCAAAGTTGGGTTTATAGGGTCAATGTGGACTTCTTTATTCCCATTGTTTTCTTCTTCTTTTTTGCTGTATTCGATCAGATTTCGGTTCTATAACATTAGCCTCCAACTATTTGTGGATGATAGTACTCAATATAAGCAAAAATTCTCCTTCTTCTATTAAAATTAGGGGTGTGCACAGGTCGATTCGGTTCGGTTTTGGACCACAATTCAGACCAAACCGATCGGTTCGATTTTGGAAAAAATCATACCAAAACCAAACTAATGATGAAAAAAATGCTGGTTTCGATTCACATCGGTTTCAGTTTGGTTCGATTTTGGTTCGGTTTTAATCGATTTTCAATTTTGATCATTTTTTGTAGGTCGGTTTTATGTTTTGGTCGGTTTTGGAGGTTGGTTAATGGTTTTTGGATATAAAAATAAAAGATATTTAAGGTTTTTTTTAATATATAATATTGATGTCGGTTCAAATTGGTTTTTTCTTTGTTTAAACCGACAACCGAACCGATATTGTCGGTTTTTTAAATCCTTAAATCGCAAACCGAATCGGGCTAAAAAAACGTCAGTTTTGATTCAGTTCGGTTTTCGGTTCTGTCGGTTTTTTTGCACACCCCTAATTAAAATGGAGATAACATCCATTGAATTTAGATCTGTAGTGGCTCCATTATGTCAATCAGTAGCGGAAGATGTTACTGCTTGGTTCATGGATGTCACTACTACATTTAGTAACAATTATAGTAACAAATATTCTCCACCTATCATATAACGAACATTTGGGACTACGTTCACTGCCCATGCCTTTATTCTTTTACAATTTTATTCTCTCTGAAGCTAATATTTAGAACTTGAAACAAATAAATCAACATACTTTGAACAATAGGGTATGCTAATAGTAGTATACAAGAAACAAAACAATTAAGAATATTGAAGAAACATAAGTTGTCCTCTAGAGTTCCCTTGACCACTTCAGTGGGGACTCAATTTCATTATTAAGATTTGGTGAAATAGTATCTGCTGAAGTGTTTGGGGGGAACTCCTAAACACATCTATGATGAGATTCTTGGTAGCGACCTGCCTAATCAATCTGCCTACAATAAAGATTTTAAGTCTTATATTTATAGAGTAACTACATTTATTTACTTTAATATGTATAATGAATATTAAATTGTAATTTCAGTTCCATATATTTTTGTTAATGACAGCATATGTACATACAAAAAAATCATAATTTTATTTATGATCTTTCTTGCAATACACCAATTGTCACATGGATAATTTTTTTTTTTTGAAATTCTCCGATGAGGGAGTTTTTCCCACATAACTTGATCCGCCAACCAATACACGAGGTTCACTATAATAACCTGCTTTTAACACGATTATAGTAAGTAAAATAGCAAACCAAGTCACAATATAAGAGGCAC
Source organism: Sambucus nigra (assembly GCA_949130495.1). NCBI lineage: Eukaryota > Viridiplantae > Streptophyta > Magnoliopsida > Dipsacales > Adoxaceae > Sambucus > Sambucus nigra. The sequence continues at coordinate 328,610,509 of OX422219.1, read as the reverse complement.
ACGCACACAAGACACAAAATTAAAAGAACTCAACTCCCAACCTTTTGTCACACGGATAATTTTTTTTTTGAAATCCTCCGGTGAGACACCAAGTTTTTCCCACAAAACCTGACCAGCCAACCAATACACGAGATTCACTTTTTTCTGACTTTCTCTAGGCCCTTTATGTTGGACGTATTATCCTCATTGAATGGAAGAGCTTTTAAGGTGTTAACGGTTTGTCATTTCTCTTTGAGTTCCATGTACATGAATTTTCTCTTTCGTTGACTCCACTAGCTCAACTTATTTCAACACTACTTTAATTTATGTTCGATTGCCCTGGAATTTACCCCCCTCCCCCACAGACACACAAAAACAAACATATTGTTTCTACTATATTTTGACATTTTTCCTCTTTGGCGTACCATGCTTCATATCTAATAGTCTTGTGTCTCCTATTCATTATATTTGGCTCTTCATTCTACTCTCATAACTGAACTGCAATAGGAATATGGTATGAATCGTGTTTATTTATACGATACACAACAACATTCGAGAACATCAAACTCCATTCTTGATTTACAAACATTCTATCAAGTCTTTCCTCCACCCAATCCCCATTTTTCATCCCTCTTTACCATGTAAATTCATAGCCTTAAAATCGAGTTCAATTAGTTTACATATGTCAATCACCTATCTAAAATTACGAACCTGTCAATTTCGTAGAATGGTTGTTCCTCTTTTTTCTGCGTTTGACAAAATTTCATTGTCATTCCCCCCCCCCCCCACACACACACATACACACATACCACGACTAAGAAACGACCTCGGACTATCGTGACATAAATTACTCAACAATTTTGTATTCCTCCTTGCGTCGCTGAACCTTGAGTACCCCATAAAATCCTGTGATTCTCCATGACTGCCATTACAGAGAACATTTTCAATACATATGTTTTTCTCGTACATTTATAAAACTCATTATTTTATCTTATTTCTAATTATCACCCATACAGATGTGTTAGCATTTGTGATAAATGTAAAACTAATGAGTACGTCATTATCGCTTAATTGTTTCACACAAATTGTTTACTTAATTTTGTAACCTATGCATAGATTGTTGTAGGATTTATGCTCTACATAAAAAATTTGAAAATTTCCAGATTCATATTCATTTATTCAAAACCTCAAATCAAATATCTGGAATCAGTCACACGTGAAACGTATGTGGGCACAACTAGTCTATATAATAAAGGAGGAGGGATTTTTTTGTCTAGACCAATTAATGGCTGAGATTAAATCTTAAGAGTTTGGTGTTTATCAACCGACGACTCAGATTTAATCTTTTGAGTTTGAATCTAACGGTTGAGAATGTTTTTACATGAAAAAGGTTTTCTGGTGAAAGAGTTCATTTACGCCTTACATCACAAGGCTCGAGGTAACTAATTCTTAACGGAGCACAAGGCTCGAGAGGGCTCTTTAACCAAACTTCTCTCTGCGCAAGCTTCATTTCATTTCATGCTTCTCCGTCCTCAAGCTTCTCTATGGAAACCTATCCTTTTTATTTGATTTCAAATCTTCGTGAGCCACTTCCTCCTCACCGTAATAGATCGTATCGGTTGTAATATCCATTACTCCGTTCTGCCTGTGTTTGCCTCTAGTGACAAATCATGTCGGTGGGTTTTCCCACGATCTTTTAAACATATTATTTCTGATCTAGACATAACTTCTGGGAAATAATAATTAGGTGTGAGATTTTTTGTTTGTTTCTTGATATTTATTAGGCATTTTGGTGTGCTTCGTAGTTTTGGGATGTTATTATCTATTTTTTGCATGCTGTGGATAATATGTTGATTTGAATTTAAGGGTTTTTGGTGTTTTCTAGAACTATTTGATATTTATCTAGATGGTGCCTCCTATGTGACTTTTTGTTTTTGTGAACTGATGCTGAGATTAAATGTTTAACGTTTGATTCTAACGACTCCGTATGATTTCACTCATTTAATAGAGCGCAAGGCTCGAGAGTTTGAACCTATTAGCGCAAAAGGCTCAAAACTTATTTATCTATTCCCCTTCCAGTTTTAAGTTTCAACCTCCGAATGCTTCTCTTCATATTTCAACAGTTAACACAGCGCTATCTTCATGTAAGGTTTCAATTTACTTCTGTTATTTTGATGTTTAACCTTTTGCTTTGGGTTCTTAATTTGTTTTGGATTTGGGTTCTATTCAATATTTGATCTGGGTTCTTACGAGAAAATATATCATGCGTATTTACTTTTGAGTATCGGTATGAAATGGTACTCCGTCACATGTATTTACTTTCTTTCGTGTTAATTTCTTTTTTATTTTATATTTGATCAGTTACTTCCGTCTTTTTTATTCCCCCCCAGCACAGGGTTGTGTTGAATCAAACATCAGATGTTTAATCATCTCCATGTTTGGTTTACAAGAAGAAATATGTTTTTTCCTCTCTCTCTATATACGTGTAAATGCGTGTGTGAGTGATTATGTTAATTTGACGAGTTGATGTAATTTAAATCATGGATTTGAAGTGTTTTTGGAGTACTAATTAAGCGATTAGTGTTTAATTTTTATTCTCTCATTCAAAGATTTCACTGAGTTTCCGATGGATGGACACCTGTCAACAGTTATGTGTAGATGTATATTTGTTTACTGTGTAGAGGTATATTCAAAGATTTTACTGTGTTTCCGATGGATGGATGGATGGATGGATGGATGGATGGATGGATGGACACCTGTTTACAGATTTGAAGTGAACAAAGATGGAAAGTGTAGTTTTTGATGTTGAATGTAATGTATATATATGGTAGAACAATATTTTTTGGGTTTAATATAATAAACCATTATATTATACAATCAGTAGAGACAAAATGTAAAAGCAAATGACTAATTGTTTCTTTAAAAAGATCCCTAAAGGGATACATAGGAAATTATTACTAAGGTTCTTAATGAGACACCTATGCTAAAAGGGCTTTTAGAACCTAAATTACTTTAGCCAAATGAGTGGGAATATAAAGACCGCTGGACAAATGATCCTAATAGTTTAACAAATACCTTAATATCTGTTAAAATATTTATTTATTTATTTTATAAATATATAAAAATAAATATATATACTAATAGAAAAAATGAAAGAACCAAAATTCCTTTATATTATTTTATAATCCAACTGAATTTTTGAATTAATATATTCGGACATACATGTTCTATTAATGAGAAGATCTATTTGCAGAGAGTAATGTACCGAGATTTTTGGTACATAGTGATGTGGCCACTTATATCTCCAAACAAAGGCCCCACTCATATCAATAAATCGAAATAAACCTACTTAAACATTCTAAAGTTAAAAAAGACAAACTAAAAAAAAATCCATACAAATCGTGAAAATATTTTTTTTGTTAAAAACCATTAAATATTTTTATTTTTGAAAAATAAGACTCAACATGTTATTAATTGAAAAAACACTGAGTTTTTTTGCCACAAAAACACAAGAAAATATTATTTTTAGCAAAAAAATAATAATTTTTTTATTTTCGTCAAACAAATAGGGAAAATATTATTTTTAGTAAAAGAACGCTTAATATTTTTATTTTTGACAAACAAACATGGAAAATATTATTTTTAGCAAAAAAACACTTAATATTTTTCTTTTTGACAAACGAACACTACAGATATTAGTTTTGATAAAAAAAAATGCTTAATTTTTTTTGGGCACCCAAACACTAGAAAGTATTATTTTTAGGAAAAAACAACAACTTCGTAACTCTTTAAAAAAAGGAATATAAAAAGTAAAATGTTTATAAATGTTTCAATAAAAATTAAAAATATGTATTTTTAATAAAAGCATGTTTTTCAAAAACAAAACTATTCTAATAAGAAATTATTTTAAAAAATTATTTTGACGGCATTTAGTCCCTCAAACACCCATTTACCGAATATTCTTTTCTTTTTGAAGGTCCGCGCCAGCGGCACACCTTATTTTTAAGCTCATTTTTTAAATATTTTTATTTAACCCATACAAAGCATGAAAATATAATTTTTGTCAAAAAAAATTAATGATTTTTATTTTTGACAAATAAACGCTCAAAATGTGGATCCGCATCAGCGAAATTAGAATACTTCTATTGTAACCAAAAAAATGACATAAATTTTGATTGAAATTACACGCGACAGCGTGTTATTGGTTGGTTCTTTGGACCCGTTGGTGCGGACCCCACAAACTAACCAATATGATCCCGCTACCTAATTTTGTATCTCCACTTTCGGTAAAAATTTCGGTTCCAATATCATTTTTCGCGAAATTAACTAGTCTCGACACGCCACATTGTCAAACAATTTCAAGGCGGTCCTCAAATGCGGTTCACGTAAAATGACTCATATTTAAAAAAAAAAAGTCAATGTTTATATAAAAAACATGGAAAAATAGTTTTTTTAATAAAAGATTTTTTAACAAATACATTATAAAAAAAGTTTATTTCTCCAAAAAAATTTAACGTTTTCTAAAACAGTTTATCGTTTAAAAAAAAATTATTTGGAAAAACAGTGTTTTACCTTTTCTATTTAAAATAACGTCTTTAAAAAATTATGAAAAAAATAATTTTAAAAACTTTATTGTAAATAAAATGGTTAAAACACTATTTTTTTATCAATAAAACGTTTTTTTAAAATAAACACTTTTAAAAAATATTAAAACTTTTTAAAATAAATAAACTTTTTTATATATAACTCAAAAACTATTTTTTTAGGTTTTTTTATATAAATATTGTTCTTTTTAATAAAAAAAACATACTGTTATAAAACTATTTTATATAAACATTGTTTTTATATTATAATGTATATAAACGGCAATTAGCCAACACAGGCTTTAAAAAAAACAAGAGGAGGAAGCTATGTGCTTACACGTTAGTATGTACACTATATGTACAAAACTTCTCTGTGCAAATAGAAACACTCTCTATTAATAACTAACCAATTGACAATTAGGAACCGATTGGTGTAATTAGATTCATCTAACTTTTTTAATCTGATAAGGCTACAGGTCTATGGGACAAGGCATGCCTATGATTTATTTGTTTTATAAATAATATATAGATGGGTCTATTCATCCAAAGAAAACTCACGCAACTTTACTTTTTTTCAAAACCAAACAAACTGTCCAATCACATCTTTGCCTTTTTTCAAAAAAAAAATTGGCGTGTCATAGGCTTGGACAGTGAACTGTCTGATCTCACCCTGCCTTAGGGGTTGTAGCCTCGTTTGACCAACACTATATTTCATCTAAAATAAATTTATATTATTATTATTTTATAATTTTTACCTCCTTTATTATTTTACTTTGGCATGTTCAAACAATCACGGGCAATTGAGATTTCTAGGGGCCCGCGTCAGCATAACCAATACCTTGGTACGTTCTTAGTAAATATTGTTTGTGAATGCAATTTACAAATCTGCATTGTAAATGTTCTAAATAAATACTAAAAAAATAATAATTTCAGGTTAAGAGCAAATCAATGCTAAGTTCTAATTATCTACAGTTTATAATTTTTCAGGAACTCAAAACAGGGGTCAATCAATAGTGAATTCTAGAGCAATATGACCTTTGATTTATATTTTTAAGTTATTTTTGTTTGTTTGAAAGTTATCAGCTTTACTCATTTTCTTTATGTCAATGTATGTTGTGTTTTTCTAAAAGGGTGACCCTGTCTTAATTTAGGGCAATATAAATGTAAATGCAAATTTATATCACTAATAGTGTCATTGACACACTTATATGTCAGTTTGCTAAATTCTGCCATTAACATGTGTACTAATGAATTATTCTAACTTAATATTATATGTTACATTTATTTTGAATTAATTTTCTCATATATTTTAATGAATTAAAAATATAATATTTTCCTTCTATCAGCACGGGCAAGCATGACAAGTAATGTTAAAAAATATGTAGCCAAATAATGTTACAAAAGGTGTGTAATATCATTATTAATAAGATCAAAATTTAATTAGTATTTTAAATTTTTTCTGAAAGTGTGAAATACTATATAACAAAAAAGAATCGGGAGCAAATTTATCACCGTGCCATCGGCATGGGTACATCCTAGTATATATATATATATATATATATAGAGGCCCTCTCCTGTAAGGACTCCTTATGGTGCAGACCCCGGTACATACCATTTTTTTAAAATAGTAAAAAAATGAATTTTTTGATGAAACTTCATGGATATGATCTTCATGGTGAGAAGATCATCTCCAATTTTTTTCGTCGAAAAATTCAATAAAAAAACCGTTGAGATGAGGTGATATGTAAAAAAATAGTATAAATACGCATTTTCAACCGTTGAAATGTTGGCGATCATCTCACCCACTTTTTGATTGAATTTTTTGATGAAACTTCATGGATATGATCTCGATAGTGAGAAGATCATATCCATGAAGTTTCATCAAAAAATTCAATCAATAAAGTGGCTGGCGCCGACCCAACATTTCAACGGTTGAAAATGCGTATTTATACTATTTTTTTACATATCACCTCATCTCAACGGTTTTTTTATTGAATTTTTCGACGAAAAAAATTGGAGATGATCTTCTCACCATGAAGATCATATCCATGAAGTTTCATCAAAAAATTCATTTTTTTACTATTTTAAAAAAATGGTATGTACCGGGGTCTGCACCATAAGGAGTCCTTACAGGAGACTTTCTGTATATATATATATATATATATATATATATATATATATATAATATGGAGTAAAACTTATGTATGTCATAATATATAACTATGACGTCATATTTATGAGTTTTTCTGCACTACCTATTTTGCCCCTTACAAATTTGGATTCCCCCTCTTTTGACACACTCTAATTTCTCCCCCTTCTCTTCAAAATTCAAATTGGGGTTATCTTTGTAATCACACCACAATACACTTTCACCGCAAACACCCGTATACTCACCTCATTCCCCGGTCTCTCTCTTCCCTTCCCTTTCCACCCATCTCCCATTGCCCGTCTATAGCCTATGTCGCCCGTCGCCCACCTCTGCTTCACGCCTCCTCATCAATCAGGTACTGATCTTAATATGTTGGTTCTCTCTTTGAAAAATAATCAACTTAGGGATTTGTGTTTTTAACATCTTAGGGCGTTGTATTTTTAACATCTAACATGTAATCTCCCTCACACGCACGTAGAGACACATACTTATTTTCTTCATCTCCTACAATACATATTTGTTTACATGTATTTCTTCATTTTGGGGCTTTGTTCATTTTGATTATTTTTACATGTATCTTTGTGTTAGGATCTAATTATTTTTTTGTGTTTTGTTATTTATTTTTTCTTTTGCAGGTTACTGATGATATGCCTAAACAGTCATACTCCCTTTCTTCTCTTTATTATGTGTTTACTTATTTGACATTATGATATGTGGTTGTTAAGGCAAATGGAGAAAAGAATTAAATGATTCTTTGATTCTTCAGTAGATTGATTTTATGACCTAAGCAACATTCCCTAATAGTTTGTTTTTTCTTTGTTTAATTTATTTCACACACACTGATTTTTCTTTGCTAGAAATGCAGCTGAGAGATATTGCTTTGCTTGAAATGCAAGTATTTTACATATACTAAATTTTCTTTTCTCGAAATGCATTCATTTTACTCATTCTCATTTATTTTACTCATACATGTATTACTTTGCTTGAAATGTTGCTGAGAGGGCCCTCTTCCATAGATCAAAGTATGAAATTTTTTTAATTTTTTTTTACAAAATTTGGATTAATCGAACACATTCTCTGCGGGTGCATTATGTAAGGTTGTTGGTTTTTATCAATAAGTCCATTAATGGAATTTTACCTTTTATGTTTATTATGATCTTTCAATATATAGTTTGATTCTTAATTTTTTGAATCTTTAAAAGGAGCATAATATGGGCAAGAGATATATGCAAGAACCCATTGATATTATATTTAAGTGTTTTTTAGGAGATTCCCTGCTTGCCACCTGGATGAGAAATTGATTATTTGACAAATTTGGAACCCAATACTAAAATAATTGTGAGAGGACCGTACCACATTGATCGTTGACATAATAAAGGTTTATGTGTGAACATGAATATAAGTTTTAAGTTGGTGGTTTCCTCATCGTGTGGTTGTTTACATCATATTTATTATCAAGTCCATAAAATGTTTAGTATGTACATGTGATGTTTACTACTGGAAAAAAGATTTTGTCGATCCATTATTTATTTAATTGGATTTAAAAGTTAACTTTTTATAATTGGATCGACTGGTTTTAATTTTATGTTCATGTTTTGTGTATGCATATTTTATCAATGGTATTTTCATGGTTTGTCTAACAACCATGAATGTCCAATATTGTTAGGATTATTGAAAAGTAATGTGTTTGGGGTTCATTTACCATATGTTACGTTTTATCGTCATTGTTAGGACTGTTTGAACTCTTTTGTGTTGTGCTCAATAATTGTGTTTTGTTCCGTCCATATTTTGTAAAAACATATTTATTTTTCTACTTATTAAATAACTTTCCATTGTGTTTTCCATGATACTTCACAAGGTTGTCACTGAGTTTCTCTCTTTCTTCCTCCCTAAGAAGCATACATTGATACCGACAGTCAATACGGCAGTCCCATTATTTCCACTGCAGATAGAGTGGTTCTTGCAGATACCATGGACCATAAATGGTCTTTCCATCAAATGAAAATTTACTATGTTAGAAGCATATATCCACCACGCATCTAGTCCTTTCACATTACTCAACACAAACTTTGTAAATGGGATCGACATCACCCGTGCTTACTTCGAGGACAACGAGGATGAAAGAAATTTCAACCAAAAACAAAATCAGATATCAGTTGTCCATCTAATTAATTAATTGATTCAATATATGTGAATTAAAGGATAACCAAATTGGATATTGAAATTTTATATGTTAATTCTATTGATAAAAGAGTTCATAGAGATATATGTGAATTATGTTTTTGATTGCCATTTATTTTTGTATTTTATGAAAGGAAAACATTCTCTATTTTTTTTTAAATTGTAATGTACAAACTAATTGTAATATGATCATGTGCGAGTTATTTTTAAATCAGTCGTCCAGTGGTCTATTAGTAATGTATGATCATGCTCAACTTTTCTCTCTTGGAGTGGTCCAATGGTGTATATTCATGAGATTTGTTAGCATTGTTGAACTTTTGTCATTAGTTTTTCAAATGGTTGTTTACTATTATCCAAGGAGAGTTAGCTCGTGCATTTGGTGACTTACTTCGAAAGTTGTGGACCCCTAGACGAACTCCAGTTGCTCCTCAGGAATTTGAAACAAATCTTGCATGCTTTGCACCATAATTTACTGGATACAATTTGTAGGATTCTCAGGTTTGATCTATCACATCAAGTTTCATTAATTCATGCTGATATCGGATCATATGCACTTAATAGCCATATGGTTAAATCTATGTTCAGTAACTTCTTGCATTTCTATTAAACGGACTTCATGAAGATCTGAATCATGTCAAACACAAACCTTCCATCAAATCTAGAGATGCAAATGGCCTACCCGATGAAGAAGTTGCTGATGAGTATTGGGTGAATCACAACTCCATTCGTACCCGTACCTTTAAAGCACTACATATTCCTTTCTTTTCATAAAATAGAAAATATACAATGTGGAACTACTCTAGATAAATCCTTATTTGCCATGCCTACCACCTTACTTCTCCAACTAAAACTCCACGATGCCATCACTTCTGCCACAAAAATTGGGAAATTCCTAGGAATGACCAGACAAGGAGAGAACTGGATAACACAAACATAAAGATCACTATGAACTTCTTATATTAAAAATTTATTAAATTAGCAGACCGTAGACATGGATGGGGCAACAATAACAGTGATGATGACATGTGTCATATTGATGACCAAGAAGATTTCATGGTGTGTGAAGAAGCAAAGGTTAGGCCTATAGTGATTTTTAGTGACTTGGGTATGAAACTGATTTCAATTTCACAAATGTTTCATATTTTTCTAAGCGTACAAGATCTTCGGGATCTAATGTTTAAAGTATTACATTTCTTAATTAGAGTTTTAGCCCAATGTGTGATCCTTCGGGTGATTCGAATTGTAAAGATCGTTGAAATACGGACCATTTATATATGAGGATGATGATGAGGTTACTCAGTCAAAATTAGAGCCTTTCTTGATAAAAAGGTACATTCTTTATATCTTTTTCTGTCTATTGTGGGTTTGCACTGCTGCACTTTTGTGATGTTTCTCTCTTTCCTCATTACCTCAGGCTCTAGAACTGGAAAACTACAAACACATTTATATGAAGAATTATACAACAGCATAAATTCTTCTCGCTCTCCAAATTTTTCTAAAACCCCATGCGATGGAAGTTCTTGAAAGTACTTGAAATTACCTCCTAAAATTAGGTCACCTAATCAGGTTCTAATCGGATATCCATCTATAATGCTGCAACTAATGTGGGGCCTAGTAGTAATAAACTTATGTCAAATGTTAGTCGTGCAAATAGATTAATTCCTCATAATATTTCACTAACTGGTCGTAGTGATTCGAAAGGGCTTCTGGTTGGTTCTCAACATGAATCGAGTATCCCAGAGTTAGTCCATTAGATCAATCTTCCTTCATGTGTCCATTTACCTTCATGTGTCCATCTATATAGTTTCTTTGATAGATTCTAAATTATCTAAATAAATATGTGTTAAATCACAATATGATGACCAAGAAGATTTTAATATTTTTCTTTCAATTTTTTAGACATGGATGGGGCGGTAACAACAGTGATGGAGGAGGCATTTAAATCCGGCTTTTAGTTTTTTATGTTCTTTCCTAATTTTTTATGTTCTGATCCGGATTTTAATTTACTGACGATGTGTCTATTTTAAGTTTTTTCATGGCTTTTGATTTATCTCTAAACTAAGGTTTGTTATTTCTCTATCTCCCATGGTGTTTTTTTCTTTTATATTTTACAGGTTAGCTTCAACCACTCTATCACACCGTTAACGATGAACACTCGAAAACATTGAAGTTGCATTCGTTATTAGAAAAATCATTTGAATCGAGAGTTAGAGTTCAACTACTATGAGTTAGAATCTAGTTACTTTAAACTGTTAGGATAGTCTATGGCCATGTACCGACCGGTATAGATTATTTCTATGCTCAAGTACCGATTACACTATTAGGACAACATATGGTTAGGTACTAATTACAGTTTTAGGACATCCTATAGTTAGGTTTTTCATTATTTCAATTTTAGTGCTTATGAACTCATTTAAGAGCCTCTATACTATTTAAAGTAGTATATAATTCTCTCATCATCTTTTAAATACCACTACACAAGTACACCATCCAACTCTAATGAAACATGGGTGGTAGCCTAGTAAAAAATGGGGTTAAAGGTTTAAGGACTTGATTTTCATTTTGGGGTTTAAATTCAATGTTTTTTCACATAGATATTGTTATTGTTTTTCTAACTATTGTTAGGAGGTGCCCAGGATAAAGCAAGCGATTGCCAAATATTAGCAAAGATAAAGAAAGCGATTGGTACCACACAAGTTCATCATGGTATGATACGATTACAATTATGTTGAGCAATTTATTATATTATTTTATTCCTTTTTATATCTTTTTGACATTCTAAATTACGTTTGCTGATAATGTAGCTTAGATTATTGGAGTCATTCTTTTAGGGATAATTTTATGATTAATTTTGTGTGGTAAGTATACCCCCGAGACACCGATCATTTATTTTGACTCATGTAACATCTTCATACAATGTTTTAATTTCATCTTCATATGTAGTAACAATTGGGGAATGATATATAGATGTTTTTATTGGGGAATGATATTTTTGTCATTTTGCGATTACGTAGTTTTCACCATTTCACGATTACATACTTTGGATATTTTCGTCGTGATTTCAGGCACGAGTATCCTCTAGTGTATATATCTATATAATAAGTTACAAAACTTATGTATGTCATAATATGGAACAATGATGTCATCCATATGAGTTTTTCTTACAATACCTATTTTTACCTTGAAAATTTTGGTTTCCCCCTCTTTTTACAGACTATAGTTTGTTTCCCTCTTTTATTTAAGATTCAAAAACAAGGGTAAAGGAATAAATTGGTGGCACTATCCAAAATCTCTTTCATATCTCTCGCTTCCCCCCACTTCTACATGCACGCTTCACTCCCTCTCTCTTTCTCTGTCACAATAACCATCCCTCTCACACCCACCGACTGCCATCACCCATCTCTCACACCCATTGACTGCCATCACGGTCACCACCCTCTCTTTCTGGGGGTAAATTTTTCTTTCATTTTAGTTTCACAGTTTGTTTTGGGGTGGAGGATGATGACGATTGGGGTTTCAAATTGGGTTTTCATATATTTTTTATTGAAACATGATTTTAATGGATTTTCTAATTGATTATTGATTTTTTGTGTGTTGATAATACAGGTTAACAAGTGAGCATTTGATTTTTAAGTTTCAAGTTATTGGCATTGCCATAAGCCGTAAACAAGAGCTGTAAGTTTCAAGTTTTTATTTTATATGAGCGCATTTGTTCTTTAAGGAGACTGAGTACTCTGATTTTATTCGAGCACATTTTCTCTTTTAGGAAATGTGCCCTTTTTGTGTATCTATCCATTCGAGGACATCCATTTAGTGCAATAAATCATGTGTAGCTATTTGTTCTCCCCTTTATTTTGTAGATATATGTTCTCCTTTTCAATCATGGAACTATTTTCATAGTTCATTGATTAACATGTATTATAATTTTTTTTGAGTTTATTGGGTTTTTGATGCTTTAGGTGAAGGAAAATATTATAGAGGTTGAGTTCCCAAAGATATGGGTTCCGGCGATGATTTGATTCTTTGTTTGTTTAATGTAATTACACGACACAGTTATTAGTTTTGAATAGTTGTATTTGATTTTTTTTTCCTGTTATTTAAATGTTTTAAATTGGTAGAGGAAGTGGTGGTCGTGACCTGTGGAGTTCAAGGTAATCCAATTTCTATTATGGTTGCAATAATGTCAGTCATAAGTTTGCCAGTAATATTCTTTTCTTTACTCTTCGATGTTTGAGATAGGCTGTTATAAATAATATGTTCGTTGACCCATTTATTGCAAAAACATCTATCATGAATTTAATTCGTTACTATAATGAAATTTGGGTCTCATAAAGTTTTAACTAATTTGATTTGTGTTATATTTAATTTATTTCAGCTACCCAAGCTAAAACACATCCCAATCGATACTTGATGATTGCAACCAGTTGAGGGTTAAATCGACAACGAACAGGGCTAAAAGAAGACATGAGAATCGTTTTATGTATTTAGTAGACTTTATTTTAGTAGAGACTTCATCATCTTATAGGTCATGACACTCTTTTGGCATAACATGAGATTTGAAAATATACTTTCTAAGTTGATTTCTTAAGAAAAAAAATTCAAACCTTTGTATTTATGTTTGTAGAGAGATGTTTTTACATCCCAAAAAAAATTCAAACCTTTATATTTGTGTTTGAATGTCTAGTTTTTTTGGAGTCGATATGTTAGTCTTATTTTTACAGGTTTGATGTCTGATTTTTGGGAGTCTATTTGTATGTCTATTATGGGTTTTTTGATGTCTGATTTGGGTAATGCCAAATTGTATATACATGTTTTGGGAACCCAAATCAGATACAAATAGGTATATATGGATTTTTGGAACCCAAATAAAAAATCAAACAAGTTTACAATGGAGTATATACCAGTTTATATGGATTTTACAGGTGTAAAATGGAGTATGCACAAGTTTATATAGATTTTTGGAGTCTGTTTCTATATAAACAGGTGATCCATATAAACATGTGTTTATATATATTACCCGTGTCTATATATTACCTTTTTGGACTCTACTATTGGGGTCGATTGGTTTACAAATTAACACCCCCTTTTTAAACATTGTTATTATATATGTTAAAGAGGTAAACACTTTTTTATATATTTTATAAATTAATTTTGGCAGGTTCTTTCACATTTCAGTTTGAGAAGTTGTATAATTTACATGAAATTTTTTATGTACATTCGTGTACTTAAAATTTCTATACAATAAGTTCAAATGACAACATTGAAGTTATAGGAAGTATTGTAGGCATGAGAATTCCAATATACGTGTATTGAAAATATGCTATTATAGAAGTAGTAAATATGCTATTATAGATTCGTAAAAATAATATTCTTTTATTTATGAAAGGTGAAAGTGAAAGGCTACTGAAGTGAAACATTTGTATGTGGTATCACTGCCATTAACCCATTGTAGTAACTTGATCTCATAAAATGTCCAGTTACTGTAGTGGCAACTCATGAATGGGAGGAGTTTAAACCCATATAAGGCCACTAAAGTTCAAGTTCACAAAATGTTAAAGAGAGCGTTGGTGAGAAAATTATAAGTGTGGTTTGAATACTGAAGGGTATAGGTTCAAAATTTCACATTGACACAATCCATTATATAATGACATTATATCCTCTGTTTAAGACTATATAACGACATTATATGCTATGCTTGAGCTTACTTCCCCACAACCTCAACCTTTATTTCTGAGGTTTCTAAATTTTTTAAGCTAATTTTTTAAGATGATTTTTTTATTGAGAGGTTGAAGCAATTTTAAATTGGAATTACTATATATGTATTGCAACTTTGGTTTTATTTTTAGGTTGTGATTCATTAACACGGATGCTAATATCAAGAGTTCGTGAATATAGCATGGCGTTTATGAGATGTTTGGACTTGGAGTTGTTAGCATGGAAAATGCAAGCCCCAACACTAATGGTAGGTAATTCATCATATGCACTGTGAAGACACCTTAGCTGGATCAAATGCGTGTTAAGTTTGTTCAAGTTATGGTTTCCAAGTTTTTAATTTCGCCTGAACATAGGTACTTTGTGTATTTAATTACAACTAAAAAAACTGAAATTTTGAAGACAATAACACCACCACCTCTAAAATAACATTATCACCACCACCACCAGCTGAAAAATAAGTTTAAATTTTTATAACACTCAACATGATAGGTTCTTGATCCTGTTTATATGCTTCACACCAATGGTTGCACAAAATAAGTTTATGTGGTATGATTTTCTAACAATTCCAACTTAAGATACTCAGACATTAGCTAAATGAAATTTTAATGGACAAAACTGGGAGGGGAGGGGAAGTATTCACTAGATAGAGCTACAACAATTAGTGGGCATAAAGTTTTTAAGGAACATCATGTCGGATAAGAAGATTGAGTTGTACACCACTTATGGAAAAGGTGATGAACTGTGAAGTTGGTGGAAGTTACGGAACTTGCATTATGGAGGTTATAGACATAAAGTGTTTTCTAAATGAGAGAACTAACACAGAAATACAATATCTAAATAAGAAACTCGAGTCGTGGACGTTGGCTTGCAAACTATTGTTGGAAATAAAAAAAAATTGGTAAGGTAGTTATTCAGATATTTCTTCAATGAAAGAAGTAATTTCGAAAACAACTGTTGTGTCTATGATCATTGAGCTGGCAACTTGCTAAAAGAATAGAGCATTATGTTCATATTACAATTATGTTCGAGTGGAGATAAGTAATTTTTGTGTAATTATTTTATGGTTATTCATACATTGTACATATTTCTCCTTTTATATGTAGTCCTGTATACATAATATATCAGAAACATTATATTGGGTTCATTCATAAGATTCTAGGTGGTCCTGGGTCTTACACTACAATTCATATGATTCATACGACAATAAGATTTGAAGCCAACGTTATAATTCCTATAATCCATATGACAAGAAGGTACGAAGCCAGCACTATAATTCGTGTGATTCATATTACTATATATCATAATAATATAAAAGTTTCAATTCCTTGAATATCAATAGGGATCGCTCTCTATCTCAGTTTGATATTAATTAAAAGTGTTGAGAGTTGATGAAGTTATGTGATTTCATTTCCCCGTGCTCAAATCCAATAATGATACCATTATTGCCACTCGACTAAATAGGTAGATTCTGAAAGTCAGATGTAATGTGATGTGATTCCCACATCAACTTATATGTGGTTATTTTTTCAGCAAGAAAAAAATAATTGCTCATGTCCTTTCTATCCTTCATTATGATTATGCGAAGTGATTATACACGGATGAAACTTGCAACCACTAGACTAGCATCAGAAAAACCATTTAGGTCTTATTTCCTCTTCTTTCTCTATTTTTTGTCAATACTGATACCACTCTCCTCTGGCCTTTCCCACCGAAAATGAAGTCCAAATAAAAATCTCGGTTGTCCTCGAAACATGGATAGCCAGAAGTAGCTCCGTGGTAGTATCTTTCGAATTTGAATTAGATGTTTTAAGTGATTTGTTAACTGGTTCAACAGTAATCCATCCAAGATCCGATATGGCCACATCACAAGTGGGCCTGCCCAAACAAAGAAAATATGCAATCTTAATAGCATGTTAAGCATATTATGCATGTTAAGAAAATTAAGCAATGAATGGTGGCTTCTCGGATTTGTCTTCATTATGTTTCAGTGTTGTTTTCATTATGTTTATGTTTGACAACCTTTGTTGTTTATGTTTTAGGATTTGTTTGTTCTTTGAATTAATTATTTGATGTCAATACTTCAGTTACTCGATTCTGTATTGTATAGGTATAACATTTACGAATTACAAGTGTTTGAGTAGTACATGTTCAATTAATTTGTCATTTAAGGTGATTTTTTTTATTGAAAACACGCATTGGTTATTTTGTATACTGATTTGCTTATTCTGTATACTGACATGCTAATTTTCATCCATGCAAGTTGGCATTCATCAATTTTGTACTTCTTTTTCTTACTAAAATCTCTCAAGGGATGATCTCTATTTCTCGATGACCTACAGCGATTTTTGTTCGGTTTCATTATGTTTTGGCATTGTCCATTGTTTCTCTTTTTCATTCACTATTTTTTTATGTTTGAAATGAGGTATTCAACTGAGATTTTTTGGAATAGTATCAAGAAGAATGG
Source organism: Sambucus nigra (assembly GCA_949130495.1). NCBI lineage: Eukaryota > Viridiplantae > Streptophyta > Magnoliopsida > Dipsacales > Adoxaceae > Sambucus > Sambucus nigra. Next base: position 328,593,438 of record OX422219.1, on the reverse strand, counting down.
GAATTTTTATTGTTCGACCACACAAAATAGGGTTCTCTTAATGCGATGACACTATAACCATTGTTAACGTATACCACTACAATCAGAGAATTTTAATTGTTACACCATTGAATTAGTGTTCATATCTAATATTATCTTCTCTGATTTGCTCTTTTTTTTATTGCAGATGTGGTGTTGAATGACATCCTCCCTAAACATCCCACCACTTGATCGACAACAACGAGCATCGATAATGCTTTGCGCTTGATATGGTGTTGCCTCCAATTGAAAATTTTGAGTGCAGAAAACAAAGGGGATATATGATACTTTGATTCAAATTGTCTTGAGCGATAATGTGTGAATTGGCATATTTAGTGTAAAAAGACGACACATTCCTTCTTCTTTCGATTTAGATGTTCCTTGATTGGCTCGCATTTTTTGTTTCAATGTAGTGTGTTTTGCTTCAAAATAGGATTTTTGATTTTGTGTGTTTGTCTTTGTATAAAAGATTAATCTTATTTAGTCTTTGTTTTTTTCTTGGATATTGTATTAGTCTTTGGTCTTTGTGTGTCGATTTTGCACATTTACTGTTGAAGGCATGAATGCACTCGAACAAAGTGTTCTTACATTTGTTGTTCGAATATTTTTTTTATTTCTTAAACAGGGAAGATGCTCATATAAATAAAGGAAACGCTGCCCAAATTTTTTAAATTGTTTACATGGTTAATAGTTATCTGAACATATGAAAATTTGCCCAATTTTTAAAAATTGTTTACAATTATGTATTATAAAAAAACTTTTTGACTAAATAGGTTTATACCATGTTGTATCTATGTACATAAACCAGACGCATGTATGTATGTAAAAAATCTTTCAAAAACTTCCCAGTTTTTTAAAACTAATATGTTCATACAATAGGTTATTAAAACATCGCTATTACGAATTAAATACGTCACAAGGCCCGATGATGTACACTTTTGAAAATTTGAGTCGTGCCTTCAGGCATGGGCATACCCTACTGTGTGTATATATATATATATATAGGGACAATAATTAATTAAAAGAGATGTGTATAACAAAATTCCGAGTAATATACATAAAAAATTAGACAAACACACACTTCAGTATGGAACATGGCATCAATACAGATGAGCATTCAAATTTCCACCACTTTTTTCTCCCACACATCAAATAAAAACAAAGATTACACTATTTCATATACATGATTATATAATGTCAAATTTGAAAAAATAAGAAAGAGTTAAATAATAAACATTAACAAAAGAACAAAGATGTCAAAATTCCAATAATATTTTTTTGATCTGGTGTCAATATTTTTTTGATATCCTAAAATATTTCTAACAATGAGGAAGCAGGTCCTAAAAAAACTTACCCCTATGCTATAATTTTTTTTTTTGAGATCTTTCATAAGAAAGATGTCAAAAATAATATTTTCTTTGACGCACCGAAATAAAAAAGAAAACGAAAAAAGAAAGAAAACAACAACAATGGCCGAGAAAGTGAGCAGGGCAAGAAAAATACACCGAAAAAAAACTTATCAATGACGACCAGGGTAGGTCCAAGAAAGCCTTCAAAGATCAAAACGCAAAAATGCCAATGGTCCTGACAACAATGTTTGTATATCAACTTTCAAAAGAATACCACGGAGCGATTGGGTATGCTTAATACCACGAACAGGTCTCCGCGGGATTATTAGGTCAAACTAATTGAGGGGGAGAGAGGTTTGGGGAGGATTAGGATTGAGGTGATTCTTCCGGAGAAGAAGAGACGTGATGGGAGAGAGGATTGAGGTGGTAGGGAAACATGGTATATTTTTTTTAAGAAAAAATAAACCCCCGCCAAAAACACTAGGAGAGGTACTTTTTTTTCCTAATTTTAGTGGCATTAGTTATAAAATGCCTAAAAAATACCACATTTATTTCAGCATTTACTAAAAAATGTTTTATTTATGCAAAACATCAATATAAATGCTGTGATTTTTCAATACGTATAAATAAATGCTAGTAAAAAGAAAATTCTCAGCATTTTTAAATAATACCAAGAAAAAAGTGTCGAAAAAAATTAGTTTTCTTGTAGTGTGAGAGGACGCTACAGGGGAGATTTTCTTAGATTTTTTACTAGGATTTTAATGAATTTGAATTTCAGGCACGAAATTCGTTATTTAAGGGGGGAAGAATGTAATACATTGTATTTTAATGCATATTATTTAATTAACTAAATTATTTAAATTAATTATGTGTGCTTGTTGTGTCTAGAGATGTCAACATTTATATTGCTATGTCCTATTTAAGTTTGATTGGAATTGGGACTTAACACACGGTGATTAATTAATTGAATTAATTAATGTTTGAACTCGTATGGAGGAATTATTAAATAACTAAGTTGTTAGTTATTTAGATGGTCTCTTTTAAGGGAAACCCATTTGGTACCCAAACACAATTTTGGGATTAAAGGATTGAAAAAGGTCATTAGGAATATCATTTTATCATAAACACAATGGGGAAGAACTAGAGGGGTGAGAGAGAGAAAGAAAGAGATAACACCAAGTGGAAAGGTTGATTTAGGGGAGTTAGGGATTAGTTTCTCAGTCAATCCATAAGGGAAGTTCTATATGGAAAATGATTATGATTACATATATGTTAGATTATATCCATTTCATTGGATTCTAAAACCTAAACATATATTAAATCTGAATTGATTAATTTCATGATTACCCTGGTCATGTTAGTAATCAGGCTAAGTTCCCATTGATTTCGATTGATTTCCTCATGTATATGACTTGAAATTGTTTGAAAATGATTTGAACATGTTTTTTTTTATTATAACTTAGTTAAAACCCTTTGTTTATTTGAATTAATTCATGGACATATGAAGAATTGGATAAAACGAGGGTTCTTAAATTTTGAATTGGTTTTTATTAAATATTGGGACAAATTTAGGATTTGATCATGGAATTAGGTTCCAATGGTAGTTTTGATGAGTTATATAAATTGAATGTTGAATGGGTCCATGGATGATTTTTTTTGGGTTCATTAATGGAGGTCTGAGAGAAGAAAATTGGAGTTAAAGATGAAAAAACATACAAGGGGGAAAATTAGGATATCAGGGACTTGACTGGTATATCGTTCCCAGGGCCCCAATTGACCAGTGATAACAGGTGTGGCTGAGGTGGGGACTATTATGGTATTTATTGGAATATTGGGTTTTAGGGGAAGGGCTAAGGTTTTTTGGCCTAATGTTTTTATGTACTCATAGAATAGAGATTATTCATATGATTTGTATCGTTCAAAATCAATTTTATGTTATTCGAATATTTGATAAAATCATTGATTTGAGGGGGTTAATTGGAGGATTTGACATTCGAGGGTAGGGACAGGTGAAGAATGGGTTTGTCGATTGGGAATTTGTAAGTTAGAGAATTAGGCTTGTTAGTTAGAATTATTATAGTCATCGTGATTTACTTGTGGAGTGTTTATCCTTTAGGTGAGACTCGGAATTTGGTAAAAACCCCTTGGGGGACAATAGTTATTATAGATGATAGATTTATATATATTAGGTGTGTATATATACCTAGAAGTGATGCCTTGGGAGATTTCAACAAAGGCTAATTAAGGTAAATATTATATATGTGAATATTTTGTATATAGGGCCAGGTGAGACTACAATTAGAATTGGGGACTCGAGAGGTTAGGGTTAATATATAAGAGACGAATATAAGGTTATAGATGTGATATACCTTTCTATAATAGTGATGCTAGTGTGACTAGATAGAGTTAAGGTTGGTATGTGTATGTGTTTGACATTAACCCGTTAATGATGGTTAAATATGTGTGTGCTTTAACCTGTTAGTAAGAGTTGTGAGTGCTCCTGTGCTTTATGTGAAATGCATACCATGTGTGAGTGCTCAGTGAGTATTGTACTGGGAGGGATTCCATGGTGGGGCATGGGCGACGGGTACCGCATTAGTATTTTGGTGAGTAAATGGGATATTCCTTTATCATATTTTTACCCCAGGGTCTCACGTCTTTGTACAGGCAACCAAGAGGGTGTTTGAGGAGATTTGTTCATAAATTTTTGTTATTTTGGGCCTTATAACAGATGGGTATACATGTTAATTTATCACTTAACTATGATGAAGTCTTAGGTTTGCGAAGATCGAAGACTACCTAGAGATCCCCGAAGGAAATAAGAGTAGGCCTTCGTTATTTGTGGGCGTGAGATATGATCATCTATTTATACAAGCTGAAGTTAATACCTTTGTATGGATTTTAGACATGAGTAAATCTTTTTCCTACAATATGTGATTATTGTGCGGCTGTACCATGGATAGTTGTACCGAGTTCTATATTGTCTAGTGATGTATGTGACTTATAGTAGGGATGGTCATCTACATACTGTAATAACCCTCACTTTTAGCAGGCTAATTTTACATTAACTTACCGCATAAGGTAATTTTACAACCCTCACTTTTAGATCGCTAGAGACGACCTTAGTACAAGTCCATTTTTGGGCACCGTAATAACGAGGGCTTGTTAAGGGCGATATAATGATTGTTTAAGATAGTATACCCTTTATGCGTATAGGGTATGCATGAATTCTGAGGGCAAAATTCCCTCCTAAGGGGGGGAGTATGTAACAACCCTTGCTTTTAGTAAGCTAATTTTATATTAACCTACCGCATAAGGTAATTATATAAAATGTCTGAACAGAAGTAAATATTAATTTAATGAGTTAGAAGTTAATATTTACTGGAATGTTGCATATTTACCGTATGTGTAGGTAAATATCCTCATGTTGTATGTTTTATAGTGTCATGTATTTTAAATGACATTATGGTTTAAATGATATTGGAACTCGAAATAAATTATAAAATTTCCGGATGCCAGTTTAGAGGGTGTAGTTAGTCCCAGAAGGTCCGAGACAGTCAAAATAAGTGTCATATTGTATTTTTGGGTTTCGGGCACTTTTACCTGGTTTTAATGTAAACGCGTATTGGAAGTCATTTTAATGTGGTATCAACCACTTAAGTTGGGAATTGTGGACTAAAGGCACGATTTATGTCTTGCCTTTCTTTTATTTCTCTTAAGTGATTTTAATTAAACAAGGAGAGAATGAGAGAGAGAGAGAGAGAGAGAGAGAGAGAGAGAGAGAGAGAGAGAGAGAGAGGAAGAGAAAAATGGAGAAATGAGAGAGATTTGGAGATTGAAGATTGGGATTGGTCCTACCCAAAACAAATATGAGATTTCAACTCTAAGGCAAGTTTTCTACTTGCTAATATGTGATTTAAGTTGAATAATTTATGTGATAGTTGTGTATTTGTAATTTTGGGATAAATATGAAATTTATGATGTTTAAACCCTAAATTTTATTTTGGGTTGAAGAAATTGTGGGTTTTAGTAGTGAATATTCATGTAGGATTATTTGGGGTAGATTTATGTTGATGAATAAGGGTAAAAATGGAGTAGGTATTGGTTGTGGGGAAAATCTAGGGTTTACAACCCGTAAGCCATTCTTGGCAATTTCTTCAGGCCGAACCAATTCGGCCCCCAGGGTGAATCGATTTGCTAAGGGCCAGTTTCCAGGTTTGCTTGGACCGAATAAATTCGGTCCCAAGCCAAATAGATTTGGCAGTTGCAGAATCCTTGGTCTTATGTCCGAACCGATTCGCTGTTTGGTCGAATCGATTCGCTAGGGCGAATCGATTCGGCCCTAGGGTTAATCGATTCGGAATCATGCTGTTTTTGAGTTATTTTTTTTAACTCAATTTTCTCCTTTTTCTTTAGGCTTAACACCTAGGAACCTTCTTTAAAGAAGTAAACTTGGAGTACTAGAGTTCTAGAGGTGTTAGTTAATTACCCTACATTAGGAAGGGGTTATGTGGGGACTTTTTCGGGGCTATGCCAATTGATGCTAGGGCACTCTTTTCTTCTAGTTGATTGTTATGAAACTAGGATATGTAGTGTTATGTTTGGGAGACTATAGAAGCTCAATTGAGCTATGTTAATCTTGATGGTTCATAATAACACCGAAAACGCATGAATTGAATTGTTATGTTGGAAGAATGAATTATGTTGGAAGAATGAATTGAAAGTTTATTCATTCCTTTAAGGTATGATAGTATTGGGGTTTTAAAGTAATACCCCAAAATATTTGGAGATGATTAAGAGTTTATTTACTCCTTTGAGGTTGCAGTAACGATATAATTTATCATATGGCTCTGGATAATAAGGTGAATTATTTACAATAATGTAAATAAGTATGGTTTCAAATAAAATGAAACATATATGTATAAATGGAAATGAAATGGATATGGTAATGATGATGGTAAATGATAATTTACTTAATCATGAATATGGTAAATGATAATTTACTTGAATTTTGAAAATGGTAAATAAAATGGTTTAAACACACCCTCTCTAAAAGACATCATAAGGGGAGCTCACGCGTGAGGTGAAGCCCCCTGGCTAATGAATGCAGGGTGGATACAGTCCTAGGCCATGTGAGCGCTTGTTGTTGTATATTTTTCTACGATGGGTAGGTAATTCCGGGTGTGGTTATGACTACCCCGCGGGCACATGGCCTCTTCCCAACGTTTTGCGTTATAGGTGCCCAGGTTGTCTTAATGATAGGCCCTGGAAGATGATGGTCATTTAGGGGCGCGCAAGGTGGGGAAACCCGGACGGGCGGTCTTAGAATCGTTATATATATATAAATATAACTATTCATAATCAAGTGGGACTTGATGTATGAGATATGCCATAAAGAGCATAGTGAAGTTCCACAAAGAGCACATTAAAATGCCATAAAGAGCATTTGAAAATGACTATTTTCCTAATAAGGAAAGGATTTTTAGAAAATGTAAAAGTGAGATAAAAATGCCATAAAGAGCATAAGATTGTTATTATACATACATACATACATATATATATATATATATATATATATTTCTTGTTAAGGAAAATATATATGAGATAATTGGTGAATATGACGAAAGTTTTAAATTAATGTTACTCATTTTATTTTCTTGCTTAGCTTATGTTTTCACTTGTGTAGGTAGATTCTTATTTCTCTTTCTTCATGATTTATCATTCATAATTGTCATACTTTTTATTCATCTGGTAATCATATATAATCGGGCCCTGACCCGGTCATATTTCTTTTTGTGCTTGCATCTTGTATACGCTCAGGTACTCTGCCATAAGGATGGCTGATCTGACTTCCTATCCAGGTGTCTTTGGCGAGCCGTGATGCTTTGCGGGTATTACGGGACATTTTGAAATAGACGCCGTCATCTTTGCACTCTAGTTAAGATCGGGTCTTATTACTCGAGCGAGAGGCCCAAGCTTTTGTAATTGATTAATGTAATGTAATGTATTATGTAAATTATTGAATTTTTGTAATATTGTTGTATGAGTCTGTGGCCGACAACATATTCAGTCCCTTATTGTACGTTTGTGAGTATATTATATAATTTCATCTGGATTTCCACTTTCTTTTTAGTTGGGTTCTTTAAATTCTTTTCTTTAACCTTAAAAATCAAATTTTTTGGCAACCCACTTTCTGGAATAAGGAGTGGTTATCCCGTATACTTCTTATTTTGTTGTGATGCTAAGAATGATTCCATCCATGATTCCGTTATTTTGGAGTATCGGGCTGGTCACCCCCAATTTCGGATGGCGGGTTGTCACAGATGGTATCAGAGCATCAGGTTCTAGAGTCCTTAGGAATCTGTGTGGATGCTTTACATTTTCTGCGTTGCTTTTGATTGGACGTAGAGCCTTAGGATTAAGATCGTTGATTTCTCTTATGAGATCTCGTTCTTCTGCCATGAGGTAGGACCCATAGAATCTTTTGCGCATTCGTGTGAAAGAAGTAGGTCGATTGAAGAGGGGTACCAAGGAAGGTTGTGGTGAAGGCGCCATTAGATGGAATTGCTAGAAATTATAGGTGGTGGTGGGGGAGGAGGACCGATTGGAAGGTCGCTCCCTTTTTGTAGCACTTTTTTTGTCGTGCTACTGCGACCACTGATTCCGGTACATGTAGTTTTTTCGAGTACCGCTAGAGTAGAAAGTGGTACTAAGCTTGAGATTTCAAGTGATGTTAAATTGAAGTGAAGTAGGATGGTGGAGAATCCTTCACCCGTAGGAGTAGTGTTGAAATGGTGGGAGCGTGGTCACCATATTTATGGGTGCAGGAAGTTTTGCCCATGTAGAAACTCGGTAGATACTTTCTATAGTAAGTTTCTCTGGGATAACTGGAAGGAGGAGAAGGTAGATCCTCAAATGTTCACGAGAGGCTCGGTCAGAGACCGACACGTGAATAAAGAGTTGTACGGTTAGGGAAGTCGTACACCAAAATAAGGAAGAAAGAGCCCTCCAATGGAATGATAGGCTTCAGAATAAGTGTCTTCAACACTTATGATGGAGCAGTGATCATGAAACCCCATTGGTGGACATCCGCCCGGGGAGGTTTCATTTGAACTGAGGAAGAGGAGGCTGAGAGCATGTTCTCTTTTACTGAGAAAGTAAGAGGGACTGCGTGGGCAATTGTTTGGCAGCTAGGGGTGGAACAATGGTTATGACGTGGTAGAACCACGCATTTTCATTATGTTGATTGGAGAACAAGGGCAAGAATAAGGTGCCTAGCCGGTGAGTTGATGGAAGAAATGTTAGTTCGGATAAGAGTCGAGTATGGAGTCTGAGAACCATTAGTATTGACCCGGAGATATTGGCATAAAATGTTGGCGGGAATTCCACCTTATTAGTGGGTGGTGTATTCCTTAGGATAAGATTTAGTAGTATTGTATCTACTATACATTCGGGTGTGTATATTGAGGTTGTGGTAGTATCGATGCTACTAAATAAAGTAATTATATGACTTCCGTGGTAGGGAAGTTTTATATTTTCCCTCACTCGTTATAAAGCGAGTGATGATATATTTTTCTTTTTAAGAACTATGTACGATATGTACTACGTGTATGATGTATACTATACAAGTATAGATATTTTGGTTTAATTGGGTGATAGCAAGCAATTAAATTACGGGGACCCTATTTCTAGTTTCAGGATGGAACTAGTTCTTCTATAATATCTCTCCTGGATACAAGTTGAGACTTTATAGGGGTGGTTGAGGTAGTAGGAGGTTTTTATTGCTTGTTGTGTTATCTTGCGTGTGTGTTTGGTTGATTGTTTGCATTGTATGTGATTGGTATGCCTTATCTCCACGACCAACAAAGTTGAGTAGTAATGCATAGGAAGGGTTCCTTGTTTGGATTCCGCTTTTACGGGATGCTCCACGCATGAACCTTAACGACGTTGGAAGTGGAGAGATGCTGTTCTTTATTCTTTTAGTTCATTCCATTTTATTTTATTTTATTTTTTTGGTTAAAGGTTGGGTTGAAAGGTTTAGCCGAGAATCACGTAGAAGAGTGATTAAGGGCTATTAAAGTGCGAGATAGAAGCATTGTATATAGTTCTCTCCTCTGATCGATGTGAGGGAGACTGAGATACGAAGTCAAATTGATACTTCGGGTTATGCCTTGATAAGAAGGCTATTTGAAAAGATGTATATATGTTATGGGATAAAATTTGTAAGACTTCATAGAAAGTGAATTTCTGATTAATTGGATCTTTAAAGATGCAATGGTAATATATATAGAAGTAGAATTTTATTAATAGGGTTGTGAGTTAGACTTTTAACGATCCCAATCATGTGTCTTAGACCATCACATCTTGATGACTGACGATGCGAGGTAGTAGTGTAACGGGAGGGTTCCTTGTTTGAATTTCACTTCGGCAAGACGTCCCACACATGAAACCGAGCGAATGTCGGAAGTTGAGATAGGACTTGGACACTAGGGATATACTTAGTATTATACGTCTATGACTTAGATAGGATATATACATATAGATCGATCTTATATTTATTAGGACGTAAATCCATTAGGGCAGATGATGTTGGTTTAGGAAGGCTATAGGGTCTTGACCACAAATATGTTATGGGTTAACCCTTAGGGGGGGGGGGGGAGGTAGGTCCCTAGAAACGAGAAGTGTCGAATCTTGAGTGATTTAGAAAGTTAGGCCAAAGGAGATGAGGCCTCTCTTAGTTAAGGTGTTACGTTGGTAACTTAACTCCCGAGGAGTTAAAAGGGTGAGTTGACTTTCACTCCCGAGTTCATGTGGTTAGGCTCGAGGGTGAATTTAAGGAACAAGTCTCTGCCAGGGTGGGGAGTAATAATACTGGAGCATAAACCCATTGTTTATGCGTCTCACGAGCTTAAACCTTGTGGGAAGTATTATTCCACACTTGATTTAGAATTCATTGCGGTAGCAATCGCCTTAAAGAGGTGGAGGCACTATTTCCTAGGCAAGAAAGTTGGTCTTTCTCGCGTGCAACAAGTTGTTGCAGTATGTCGTGGGAGAAATCAAGTTGGTGTATGAAGTTCATAATGGATTATTGATTAGATATTCTATTTCGCTAAGGGAATGCGATTGGGGTAGTACATGCGTCGAGTAAGAAACCCGTCGTAGAAATTTGTGATGTCATGGAAAGCCAAACGAAGCGAATATAACTAGGAATATTTTATAGCAAGAGCATTTCGGTCTATGATTGACCATTTCAGCTACTCGTATGGAGAGAGTAGTGGTATAACGAATAAGGGTATATTCATAGACGTTCACATTGAATTGCCGGCACCGTTCTGGTCATGATCCTATTTGAGAAAATTGTTGATCATTTGACCAAACCGTTGCTTTTTCGGACATTGCTGGCGGACGATATGTGGAGGAGTACGTCCCACTTTTTATGGAGAAATGATAGAACTGTAGGAGGTGCCTATTACAATAGTGGTGGACCAAGACTAGATATTCGTGTCGAAGTATTGGTAAAGTATCCATGAAGAAATGGGAACCGTATGGAAATGGCATATATCTTTCCACCCTAAAGTGGATGGACGATAGGAGGGAAATTTTTCGTACTAGAATTTGAATCATTTCCTAAGGTATGGCACCGTGAGTGGCCTCGTGTAGATGGGTGAGTAAACTGCATACTCGTTGAATGAGATCGACGAATAACTGGTTCCTAGGACTTGGAGCGATCCCGGAACATTTCTTTAAGGATTGGGGTTTTTGAGCCATATGCCTTGAAGAGCTACGGCTATGCAAGGAGAAGTTGAGTAGTGTTGGGGTTAAGCCATTTAGCGTTGGTGTGAGTACCCCCTGAGGTGTGATGTAACATGATTCAAGATGTAAGACTATTTATGCCGAGTTGCATGGTTATCATCTTCCGCCGTAGGAAGCTAGAATTGATAGTTTATGAGGAACTCTTTGTGCTATGCTAGAGCACAAAGATTGTAAACCGAGATCGCTAGAGATGACCTTAGTCCAAGTCCAAGTCCATTTTGGGGCACCGTAATAACGAGGGCTTGTTAAGGGAGATAGAATGATTGTTTAAGATAGTATACCCTTTATGCGTATAGGGTATGAATGAATTTTGAGGGCAGAATTCCCTCCTAAGGGGGGGGGGGGGGGGGGGAGTATGTAACAACCCTCGCTTTTAGTAGGATAATTTTATATTATTTTACCGCATAAGGTAATTATATAAAATGTCAGAACATGAGTAAATATTAATTTAATGAGTTAGAAGTTAATATTTACTGGAATGTTGCATATTTACCGTATGTGTAGGTAAATATCATCATGTTGTATGTTTTACAGTGTCATGTATTTTAAATGACATTATGGTTTAAATGATATTGGAACTCGAAATACATTATAAAATTTCCGGATGCCAGTTTAGAGGGTGTAGTTAGTCCGAGAAGGTCCGGGGCAGTCAAAATAAGTGCCATATTGTATTTTTTGGGTTTCGGGCACTTTTACCTGGTTTTAATGTAAACTGTATTGGAAGTCATTTTAATGTGGTATCAACCACTTAAGTTGGGAATTGTGGACTAAAGGCACGATTTATGTCTTGCCTTTCTTTTATTTCTCTTAAGTGATTTTTATTAAACAAGGAGAGAATGAGAGAGAGAGAGAGAGAGAGAGAGAGAGAGAGAGAGAGAGAGAGAGAGAGAGAGAGAGAGAGGAAGAGAAAAATGGAGAAATGAGAGAGATTTGGAGATTGAAGATTGGGATTGCTCCTACCCAAAACAAATCTGAGATTTCAACTCTAAGGCAAGTTTTCTACTTGATAATATGTCATTTAAGTTGAATAATTTGTGTGATAGTTTTGTATTTGTAATTTTGGGATAAATATGAAGTTTATGATGTTTAAACCCTAAATTTTATTTTGGGTTGAAGAAATTGTGGGTTTTAGTAGTGAATATTCATGTAGGATGATTTGGGGTAGATTTATGTTGATGAATAAGGGTAAAAATGGAGTAGGTATTGGTTGTGGGGAAAATCTAGGGTTTACAACCTGTAAGCCATTCTTGGCAATTTCTCCAGGCCGAATCGATTCGGCCCCTAGGGTGAATCGATTCCCTAAGGGACAGTTTCCAGGTCTGCTTGGACCGAATCGATTCGATCCCAAGCCGAATCGATTCGACAGTTGCAGAATCCCAGGTCTTATGTCCGAACCGATTCGTTGTTTGGTCGAATCGATTCGCTAGGGCGAATCGATTCGGCCCTAGGGTTAATCGATTTGGAATCATGCTGTTTTTGAGTTATTTTTTTTAACTCAATTTTCTCCTTTTTCTTTAGGCTTAAGACCTAGGAACCTTCTTGAAAGAAGTAAACTTGGATTCCTAGAGTTCTAGAGGTGTTAGTTAATTACCCTACATTGGGAAGGGGTTATGTGGGGACTTTTCCGGGGCTATGCCTATTGATGCTAGGGCACTCTTTTCTTCTAGTTGATTGTTATGAAACTAGGAGATGTAGTGTTATGTTTGGGAGACTATAGAAGCTCAATTGAGCTATGTTAATCTTGATGGTTCATAATAACACCGATAACGAATGAATTGAATTGTTATGTTAGAGGAATGAATTATGTTGGAAGAATGAATTGAAAGTTTATTCATTCCTTTGAGGTATGATAGTATTGGGGTTTTAAAGTAATACCCCAAAATGTTTGGAGATGATTAAGAGTTTATTTACTCCTTTGAGGTTGCAGTAACGATATAATTTATCGTATGGCTCTGGATAATAAGGTGAATTATTTACAATAATGTAAATAAGTATGGTTTCAAATAAAATGAAACATATATGTATAAATGGAAATGAAATGGATATGGTAATGATGATGGTAAATGATAATTTACTTAATCATGAATATGGTAAATGATAATTTACTTGAATTTCGAAAATGGTAAATAAAATGGTTTAAACACACCCTCTCTAAATGACATCATAAGGGGAGTTCAAGCGTGAGGTGAAGCCCCTTGGATAATGAATGCAGGGTGGATACAATCCTAGGCCATGTGAGCGCTTGTTCTTGTATATTTTTCTGCGATGGGTAGGTAATTCCGGGTGTGGTTATGACTACCCGACTATTTTCCTGATAAGGAATGGATTTTCACAAAATGTAAAAGTGAGATAAAAATGCCATAAAGAACATAAGATTGTGATTATATATATATATATATATATATTCTGTTAAGGAAAAGATATATGAGATAATTGGTGAATATGACGAAAGTTTTAGATTAATGTTACTCATTTTATTTTCCTGCTTAGCTTATGTTTTCACTTGTGTAGGTAGATTCTTATTTCTCTTTCTTCATGATTTATCATTCATAACTATCATACTTTTTATTCATCTGGTAATCATATAGAATCGGGCCCTGACCCGTTCATATTTCTTGTTGTGCTTGCATCTTGTATATGCTCAGGTACTCTGCCGCAAGGATGCCTGATCTGACTTCCTATCCAGGTGTCCTTGGTGAGCCGTGATGCTTTGCGGGTATTACAGGACATTTTAAAATAAACGCCCTCATCTTTGCACTCTAGTTAAGATCGGGTTTTGTTACTCGAGCGAGAGGCCCAAGGTTTTGTAATTGATTAATGTAATGTATTATGTAAATTATTGAATTTTTTCAATATTGTTGTATGAGTCTGTGGCCGACAGCATATTTGGTCCCTTATTGTACATTTGTGAGTATATTATATAATTTCATCTGGATTTCCACTTTCTTTTTAGTTGGGTTGTTTAAATTCTTTTCTTTAACCTTAAAAATAAAAATTTTTGGCAACCCACTTTCTGGAATAAGGAGTGGTTATCCCGTATACTTCTTATTTTGTTGTGATGCTGAGAATGATTCCATCTATGATTCCATTATTTTAGAGTATCGGGTTGGCCACCCCCTATTTCAGATGGCGGGTTGTCACACATACTTATGTTTCATAATTTTTTATTACATATACTAGAGAGGTATACATTGTATTATTAACATGAGATGGTCAAATGTGTACGAACATGAGATAAAAGCCTGTTATTAGTATATTGGTTATTTGGTGAGACGAACTGTAGGTTTGAGACTACCACACAACTTATGTTTTTAAATGAAAGAGATAAACCTAAATACGAGAAACTAAAGATTAATGAATGAAGATGTAAATCTTTAATCACATGGGCAACATATGGATTCTGGATTTAAAACCGCATAATATTTTAGGTTATTGGGTTGGGTAACTAATAACTTAAAATGTGTTAAAACACATTCGTAAGATGTGAAGTTGTGAGGTGACTCGGATTCAATTATAATCTTATTGTACATTGGCTTGTTGTTTATATTTTTTAAGAATCTCTTTTACAACTCCTTGTTGTGGTAGTTCCTATAGATTCGGGATTATTGGAGGAGCATCTCTAGCGATGTCCCATTTCTTACTCCCAGGATTGTAGGAGTCAAGAAAGTGAAACTCATCATTTTATTGCACTTCTTTATTTTCAATTTGGTTGTATATGTCTACCTACATTTCATTACAATTTATGTTATTTGATTGGGCATTAGTATCAGAGTTGATTTTATGTGGATTCAGTATTTTATTCTATTGTCCTTATTTTTTCAATTACTATTTATTTCTTATGCTATGAATGTTACCAAAAGTTTTGTTTCCCTTGATTTTTTGGTTGACCTGATCAATATATTTATTGATTTTGTTAAGGTACTACATAGAGGTCTAAGAACCTTATTGATTGAAGCCATGATCGTATTTTAACAAATTATGATGATCTACTAACTGCTCCTCTTAATTAGATGAGTGTCAATCTCACTGTCATTGTAACGCCCTGACCCGAATTTAAAGGTTAATAAAGGATTAACCCGATCCGATTCATATGTTAATAGTGAAGTGCAATGAAACATCCTAAATAATGTTTCTAATCCATTTTTATTAGTATATTAGCATGCTAGTCCAATTTACAATCACTACGTGATATGACCCAAGGGAAGTGCCCCCACGGCCAAGTAAACAGAGATACTATTCGTAAATGCAGATAGTTACTTACCTGTATAGCGCTCTCAAAGTACAAAATATCATACAACCTATTGCAACAAAAGAAGGGATATGAGTCGAAGGCTCAGTGGGATCATATACAAATGCATTATACAAACGAGCGACAGAAATAAGTACTCACACGCTATACTACATGCATGTGAAAATATGTATATGTCTACATATATACCTTTGAAAAATACATATTCCAATGTATTTAATCGTTTTATTCCAAAAATGTCATTTAATACCATTTAACTTCCCTGACATTACAAAACAGTCATCTGCATTACCATTCTTAGGACTTGTACGTGTTTCCCATTAACGCAAAGAGTTTAAACAAATGGCATTTTTTTGGAAAACATTCATCTTACTTTCAAAAACATTTACTATCCAATGTTTATTAACTCACGCCAGAGTTACTTAACCATTATTCAAGATTTTCTTTCAATATTCACGTACACCATGTTTAGAAAAATACTCATTTTGTGAGAAAAATCTTACATAAAACACGCTTGTGTGCATTATGGTTCCAATCTCACTTGGTAGCTTAAACATCATTACACCATCTTATTAAACCATCCCAAGTCTCCACATGAATATTAAACATTTAATGCGTTGTTCTTGCATTAGTAAATCAATGAATTTGTGTCATTCATTTGTGCCCCTTTCATGAACATTCGATTCATTACTTAGCATTATTTTTAGGATTTTGCCAACAAACACTCACAGACTTTGTGGCCTCACACCACCGATCTCCGTCGGGACAACATAGCCCTGCCTAATTATTTCACACGGCATCTTCCAATATCAATATCTTGCCAATATGTTCAACATTTCCATAATATTCTCATTAATATGATTTTACGGGCCAAAGCCAAAATTCTGGACTCAACCATTCGTCTTCCCATTATCACTTGAAAATTGATTTCTTTTCTTCTTTAAGTCCTTTATTTACACACACGTTGATTTTTATACCAAAAATCATTCATGCTTTAGGACTTAATTTGTTTTCAACGTACTAGTATAAAAAACATTCACTTACATTTTTATTTCATAAAAATGTTCCACTTTAGGTAAATTACCGATTTATCCTTTTTCTTCACCAAAACTTACAACCTTATTCTTTTTCAAGTGTTATTAAAAAAAAACACCCTTTTTAAAGTTTCGTTTTCGACACATAGGCATTTTCGTCATTAAAACACTTGTTCAACTTCTCACTTTGTCAAAATTATACATTTTGCGTTTTAGCCTCTTTAATATATAAAATCATTCCTTCCACATATTAAAGTACCCGCACTTGATTTTTTGAGTTTAACACTAAATCCCCATTTTAACCAACATTTACACATTTGACACTTTATAATTTCAAACTTGTTGTCACACACTTTCATCATGGCTATTTTCATAAAACCCTATACTTAATCATTTATTTCACACTTAGTCTCCGATATTCTCATTATTTACATTTTTACCCAAAGTTCTCAAGAAGACTACACTTTTATATATTTACGCTTTTAACCCCAAAACTTAGTTTAAAACAAACTAAATAGTACACTTTATAAATAAAAGTTTATTTGTGCACTTTATAATGATTTATCAACATAAAAATCACTTTATCAATCTAACAAAAAGGGTACACGTACGTCAAGTGTTCTTTTATCAAAGAAATCATTTATTCACCTTAAAACTTAAAATTAAAACATTTTACTCCATAAAATGTTTGTGATTTGGGGCTGAAATTTATGTATTTTAAAATCCCATTAAACCTCTTGTTGTAAGTACCCATTTTCATAGAAAATAGTAAGCATGATACTAATGAGTCTATTAGTACATTTAATCCTCATTTTAAATACCCATCCTTACACAAAATACCAAGAGTGTAACCAATAAACCCATGAATGAATTTTAACCATTTTCTTACACATTTTACACCCAATTGGTGGAAAATACTATTCTGAGATTTTTGTCAAGTTCAAAATCCATTTAAATCACTTCTTTGAAAACCCATTTGTTCAAGCAATCATAGAAACCCACCCATTGAACTCCATGAATGAAAATCAACACACATCCTACATATATTAAACCTAATATATGTAAATAGAAATCTGAGGTTATGCTAAATAATAAACTTAAACCAAGGTTAAAGAATTCCACCTCTAATGCTTCCAAAATGGTGTAGATGTTGTAGAGGATGGAGGACCCTCCCACCTTCAAGGGTGGCCTCAAGGGGTCTCTAAAATCCCACCAAAGCTTGTCTCTAGGAATACATTCTCCATATACAAGCTAGCTTTCTTCAAACTCCAATAACCCTCTTCAAGGTCCATTTTCAGAACACCCAACAACCTTCAAGAATGGCATCTTTAACCTTGTACCATATGTCTAGGGTTTCTATATGGTGATGTATGGGGTTTGTAGGATTACTAATGGATGGTTCATCTATGTAAATGGAGGAATATTATGGAGGATTTTACCTTATCATTTCTGTCCAGAAAACATCCCCAAGAACTACAACTTAGAGAAAGAGAGAGAGGGAAGGTGGCCTCAAGAATGGGGAGAAGGTTTTTCAACCCTTTCACACCCCCACCACTAACGTTTATATACCACCAAGTGATGTCCTAGACCGAAATCATCTCGTTCTAGAGTACATAAGAAGTTTACAAGTGGAAAAATCAAGGGACCATAATCAAACAGCGCATCAAAGAAGGCTGACTGTCGAAAGACCTGATCGATCGATCGATCGATCCTCATCGTCGATCGATCGACCCCTTCTCAAAAACTCTTATTTTTTTTCCAATTTGACCCCATAGACTTGTTATCCTTATTTTTAATACCCATAATTTATGGTCAACCATTTTTACTCCCTATGATTATTTTTCTAAAAATCACGCAAGGTTGCACTTTATAGTGTCGCGTACAGACTAAATTTCCGTTTATAGTTACTCACGACCGTAGGTCCTTCGTTTCTTAATTGAATCGCATTGTACTCTGGAAATATATTTATTTGGGCCATTTGAATCTAAATGTCCCTCCATGCCTCCTATGCAACGTCAATGTTTTCCTTTTTATTCACTTTGCGCAACTTGTCGTTTTATGTACAATTCTAGTTCAATCACTTATTTAATTGTTTTTCCAATTCCATTTCTGAACGAAATACTCCAATTATTATTTAATATCTATTTTCTAGGGTGGTGTATTACATTCATGCATCCCCACTTAACCTTTTAGTACTTACCTCAAGTGGCATACACTTTATTCAATCATTAATTTAGGGAGATTACTCTTGGTAATTGCCAATCAAGATCTTTTATCCCTTTAGCCATGAGGCCAATGAGTATCTGAATCTCTTATTTACGCATCCTTATACCATATCTGAGTCTTTTCGGGTACGGTTAGGTTGGTCTTGCATCTCATAATTTTATTTAGCAGTCATATGAGCTTGTTTGAAACTGTATGTATAGTTATTTAATTTTTTTTCTAAAGATAGCTTTGACCTGGATTCCTTTGAATCCCTAGTTACTGGAACTATCTTTTATGCTTTTATTCTTTATGATTTAATCTCATATCCTTATAATATTGTGGAGGGTCATTTCATGAACTTGGAAAACTATACCAATAATTATTTTACCACTAGATATCCTCATCTAGAGTATATATATATATATATATATATATATATATATATATATATATATATATATATATATATATATATATATATATATTAAACTAGTGATGTTCGCAAACCTCTACAGGCTCTACTTCTTTTCCTATTTTCCTCCATCCATTCTGCTGAAGGGTTATGTAAATAATAATTTTTCTTGGACCTTCATGATCGTTGAAAATCTTCCCAACTATCATTGCACACCCAAGGAAAATATTTGTTTTTTTCTTCCATCTTATACGTTCTTTATCAAATGATTAATTAACCCTTTATTGACTTGGAAGATTATAGGAGACGAGTTGACACTCATGATGAACTCTATTCTTTTTCCTATTGAAGTTTGGAGGATTGGAAGAATTTTGAGATATTTTATTTGAACAACTTAGAGGATTCGTCTAGTTTATGCTTTGAAATATTGACATCGGATGTCATTCCTCTCAAATTCAAAGAGTTAAAAAAATAAGGCTCCAGAGGCTGTGCTGAATTTTTAATTTCATGAGCCATTATTTATGAAAATGGTACAAGCTAAGACCTGTCTGGATTTACAAGAAAAGTATATTAACTATTCGTGGAAGAATTTGCACCATTTTGTCACTTACTTTTTTCTTCACTATTACACTCTTCTAGGAGTGTAATGTTGTATTTTCCCTAATTTTTCTAATCTCTCATCTTGGGAAATTAATAGAAGAAAGTTATTTTATTTTGAATGATCGTTGATGGCTTGTGATTGAATAAATTATGTTTTTAATGTTTACTCCTATCATTTTGTTTGGTATTTTAATTTCACATTAACCAATTTTGTTACCCTAGCACATAATTTACTTCATCCACTTGGTAAATATTTTGCGTCATAACCAGATTCGATATGGTGCATGTACTTAGAATATTTTTTGTACATTTAGACGAAATGAAATTTTAGTTATGGCCTATTCTGCATGCATGTCTCGTTATTGGTAGTGCGACCACCAAATCACATTGCACATGTGGAAGTGTCCAAATGATCACTTTTGCTACAAATTTGAATAATTAATTCTTAAAAAATAGGAAAATGTTTGAATTTTGATTTAACCAAAACATTTAGAGAAATCCTATTATTTAATTTCATTTTCATGGGTCATTGTAAGACCACAAAACTAATCATGAGGGTATTGAGACTAATATAGCCACCAGATATGCCACTTATCTCCCCACTTCCCCATGATACCACCTTTTAGAGGGAACGTAAAACAATATGTGTTAATGTTTATTTGGGTATCATTACATTTGAAATGTTTCTTATTAATCCATTTAAGCTCATTTTGGTACACATTCTGATTTTTTACCATTTTCCTTCTCTCCGTGCACACATTATCAACTCTTACAAATACTTTATTTTCGTTCATGCTTTCACCATCAATGGGGTCCATCTCTTCCAACACTGATGGTTTCCGTCGATTGATGAAACCATCCCTAGGTTTTCAATTGATGACTCCATCGCTGTTGGGATTAATTCTACATATAGGGCATCCATCTCTATTGTTGGTCCTTGTTTCGAGGAGGAACCTCCCTTCTTATGTATACTTACTATCCTAAGTTTGGGGACTGTAATCTCGTAATCCAAACCTTTAATAGTCTCGAATCATCATCATCCTTCAAGTTTAGGGTTTGTACTAAAAAGTTGGACAAAGAAAACTGGCCTAAGTGGGGGCATAAAATACTTACTCAAAAAGCCAAAGATGTGGCAAAATTTGACATTCTTGACTCCGTTAAACTTACATTGAGAGACATTGAACCTAAATCATTTTTCATATCAAGTGCTATCCATTTGGGTAACACAAATTTTAATTTCTTCGAGGATAATTTTAGGTTGGAAGGTCCCAATATATTGGACATTTGTCAGCTAAATATGTTTAAATACCTAGGAAAAGAGGTTTATCCATGCTTACCTCAATCTGAAATTATAGTGAAGCTTAAAAGTGGCAGCATCCACCTGTTATATTCCACTTTTATGTGTGCCCACATGAACAATATTGAAAGTGTGGATGAAAAGGAGTACTTATACTTCCTATTATTATTGTTATCAATAGACATTATTTGTGGCAAGTCTCAGATGGTGATACTAGATTATTCTTTTTTACATATCTTTTTAGTGGAAGGAAGGGAAGTTACTCTATCCCTTTTTCTTTTAGGTTCCCTTTATAATAGTTTACCAAAGATTTTAAAGGAACCCTTCAATTCTAATCAAGGTAGGACACTATGGGTCCTCTAAATATTAATCCATGCATACTTCCCAAAGATTGATCACATAAAAAACAATTCATAATTTAGCCATTGGAATGCCTATTGTCTCTTTAAACCATGTAATAAAATCTTCGAAGATATCATTTGCATGTTTAGAAGTTTTCCAATTAACAGACCAGGGCTTTATTTACAACCCTAATTGATACCCACTTAAGCACCATTTTGGATTACTTTGATGTTGAAGGAATCCCTTCCTACAACACTGGAGAATCCATATTAGGGAAGGTTTTTTATTTCTAGAGATCCATACTGTGGAATATCACCTCCCACTGCCTCCTAATTCTAGGTATTTTGGGGAGATATACATATTTACTAAATTTTCTACGTAAGTTTGCTACCACTAGTCCATTACAGTCCCTATAAGGAGTCTATCCAACCCTCATGTGTTTTCTAGGTATTTTCACCTCTAAGACATAACTATTGTGGAAGAAATTTCTAACTTTCATCAGGTTTAAAGCACCTAATCATACTTGGGGTTGAGTTTAAAGTAGGAGTGACCAATATTTTTGTGGAGTGACCATTACCGGAAGCCACAAGGCCTTCGAATCTATCTTCTTATGTTAAGGTTTTAATTACTACTTGTAATCTTATCTCTATTCTATTGGACTTAACTCAACTATTTGTGTTCTTAAAGAATTTATACATCCTATGATTCTTCTTGAAAGAGGAAATCAACTCCTAAAGACATAAAGGCTTTAGATGAGGAAGCTTTTAGGGAGGAAATAGAAGAAGAAGAAGAAGAAGAAGAAGAAGAAGAAGAAGAAGAAGAAGAAGAAGAAGAAGAAGAAGAAGCAACTCCTTTTATTTTACGAACCAAATCAAGTTCTTCTTCTGATAATCCAACTTTTACTACCTCAGGCACTACTTAGTCTGTTGAACCTTTAATTTTTGCTATGTTCATTATCACCAAAAGAAAATGTATGAAAACAATAGCAAGAAAACTTGTTCACCAAGTCTAGTTGCCAGGTATGCTAATGCCTTTTCATTTAAGTTTCTTAGTACTTTGGCATCATTAGACTAATAAATTTGACTTCAAACTATTTTTCTCTTATCATATGTTTAGTTAGTGCCTCAATTAAGATGGAGAAATCAATCCCAACTGGAGATGGAGAAATCAATCCCAACTAGAGATCCTAGGACACATCCTCTAGTATCCCCAATAAATGATATAGTTGATGATGTTGGTCCATCCTTTATCCTTACTTAGAACCCAGTGTTTGAGGAAGAAAAAGTACCAGACTATTCTCATCTTCAAAAATTCCAATCTTATTGGCAGTGTTCCAAAGTCACCTACCATTCAACCAGTTGTTGAAGATGTTAGAAGTCCAAGTGTTTTAATATTGAGAGAAGCATCACTCAAGTTAGGGGTTAGTCCTCCATCTAAGGATGTTCCTAGCTTAATGATACCTGCAGAGGTCAATGATTTCCTTGGACAACTTCAAGAGATCCCATCCAAGGATCAACTTCCAACTCCAGAAATTAATACTAGTAGTCTATAATAATAGTTGCAACATCTTATCCAAATTCAACCAACTCTTCAATGTTGGCAATTGGAAACTATAAAAACTTTAGAGTTTTTGTGAAGCCTTGCCAGAGTGCCATTTGAGAACTTAACTGACTTTAACTTTATTAATGGGTTTAAAGCATCATGCTCCTATATTTCCAAACATAAAGTATTGAAGGAGAGTGGGGTAAGGACATACAACATAGACATCTTTGCACTCCTGTATCACATCAAAACCATAACCCAAACGGACATTGAGGAGAATGCCTTATTTGTAGATATAACATAATTTTCAAGCCAATGAGCTAAAGCTTCCAAAGTTTTGTTAGAGTTATCTGTTGTTCGAAGAAAAAAGGCTTCCCCCTTTATTAAGAAAAAGGGATCATAGAAATAATTATCCATAGTTAATATTGAACTGGAGTTGGAAATTATGGAGGAAGTTGACTACTCGTAAAGAATGAGCTAATTGGTATGTGAGATACATGTCACAACCAATTATACAGGTTAGTTTGATAAGAAAGAGGTTTAAATTAGAACTAAAAGACTTGCACAAGAAAACTTTTGGATCGAGTTTAGGTCCTTTATATTCAAAAATTTCTATTATCATGTAAATTTTCCAATATTCATATGGAATTGTGCATTTTTTTCTTCTTGACTCGCTTCCCAAATAGTTGGATAATATGGATTTAGAAATATGGTTTTAACGTTAACATTAATGTCTCTTAAAAGGTATGATTCATCTTTGAATGCCCAGTAAATTTGGAATGGCCCTTCTCATTTTGGGGATAACTTTTCATAAGCTGGATCTTTTGATCCCAAGAGCATAATGGTTTTCTAAACCAATCCCCCTTCATTAAAGGTCCTTTCCTTTACTTTTTTATTTACCTTTAAGTTATTTTCTTCTTTTAGATGAGGATATTATTTAAGTCTCCCACCTTATCTTCATCTATATTTATCAGCTCCATGTGCATAACTTGGTCATATCCTTCTACTAGGGCAATCCCTCTCAATGAATTCAGAGTAATTTCAACTGGTAAAATAACATCATGACCAAATTTCAACAAAAATGTAGATACCCCAGTAGTTGACCTTTTAGAGTAACTATAAGCCACAAAACGTCTGGCAATAAATTTTGCCAATCCTTAGATTTTTCTCAATTACTTTGATCTGGATGTTCTTGATTAACTTATTTGTACCTTCTGCCTAACCAATTTATTAATCATAGTAAGGTTATCCTTTTTTTAAACGTATTCCTATACTTAAAGTAAATTCCAACACCATCTCTAATTCGAAGATATTCACATTGTCTCGGTTATGGTATTTCGGATTCCAAACCTATATACAATGTCTTTCAAGAAATCTAACAATTCATTATGGGTAACAAATTTATAAGTATTTTCTTCTATCCATTTGGTAAAGTAGTGCGTTGCTACTAATAAAAAAATGTGTAATTTGGAGGATGGAGGATAAATTTTTCCGATAACATAAATAACCCATCCTCTAAATAGCCATGGCTTTACTACATATTATGGATCCATAATAAGACATGTTTTAGAGGGACATGTTGTCGACCTTTTTTAGCATCCTTTTATAAAGTCAATATAGTTTTTAAAAAAATGGAAGGCCAATAAAATCCATGTCTTCTTAACAACTATATCATCTTAGGATTAGCCTGATCAGCCCCATAAATGCCCTCATGGAATTATACTATGGGTGTTAAACTAATAACTTTAGTTAGGAACTCTAGGTTCATTCCATCAACACCTATTTTGGATCACTTTTTAGAATACATAACATAACTAGTTGCTCTTAGTCTAACAACCCTATGACTTTTGATATTTGTACCAGTTAGATATTTAATTAATGTTTTTATCCAATCCTACTAAATATCAATATTCTCAATTTCAACCAAGGGCCACCTATTATGCAGAAGTGGTAAGAAACCATCAATGGAACTAATCTTTAACTTTGCTTAAAAATTGACATCAATCTTAAAACTTAAAGACTTTCGATCCATTCCATTGGTGTCTTCATTTAAAAATATGGGAACATAATTTAGTGTGACTTCACCAAATTTGGATTGTAAATTCAAAGCTACATGATTATATAAAGTTAAACCCTCATTAATAGATTTATATTCACCACTTATTAGTATTATATCCAGCTAGTAATCACCAAAAATTTCTATCACATAACTCTTGAAACTTCAAAGAATATATATGTCCATTATAAATGCCTCATATGCTAATAGATTGTTCGAACATATGTTCTCTTCTAACCTATATCGATATTTGTTTTAATGATATCCAATCACTACCCTATTCGTGACATTATCGCAGTCTTTGAAACATCAAACCAAAATTTCCAAGGACTTGGAGATAAATATCTTATCTAGTATTCCCTTTATGTTTCATCCTCGCATGGATGATTAAAAAAAAATTAGGCAAATATCGACATTTTACTACTTTTTAAGGCACATAATGTAGGCTAAACTTAGATCTATCTAACACCAACATACCAACTCTATTGCGCAAAATAGGTGTGCACAACTTATATTTGACTCTATTAAACTGTGAAATGATAAACAACTCTATAGGCCATAGATAATATCTTAATTTCATCAAATCAAAATACAAATTCAAACATAGTTTTCCACTGTGGAATATCTACATTCATAGTCATTTAGAAATCTATTAAGATAATACACAGCTTGCTCTTTATAGTTGTCACAATCTTGAGCTAACAGAACTCTAATTGATGCATTGGAGGTTGAAATATACAACTTTAGTTGCTTGTCTTCTCTTTAAGGTGCCAAAATAGGTGGCTTCTCAAACACCATTTGATATAGACTCTCCTAGGTTTTATTGAGTCTAGACAGTCAAGGCCCTCAAATAGTTTGGATAGTTTGTGAAAGACAATTTAGTTGAGATCCCTCTCAAAATTCATTCAAAATTGAAGTCCTTAGGGAACCCAATTTGCACAATTAGATTTTAGTTCGTAAAAATAAGACACAACTGAATATAATGGAACACACACTACACCACTCACTATTTATACAGTTGCTTTCAAATAATTTTTTAAAATCATTTAACAATTTTTTAAGCATTTAAAATTGATTTAATTAGATTTAACTTAGGAATTGATAAGATAAATTAATCCTTTGTTTAATAATGCTAAAGTTGTGGGAAAATAATTATTTGGTATAATAATGTGTGAAAATATTTTTGAGTATTTTTCTTGAATTAAAAAAATTATAGTCTTTTTAATTGAATTTATAAACATTACTCAGATTTAAAAATAAATTCGAAAATACATTTTAAACATCTTAAATCTCAAGGACGTGCTTGGTTTGTTTGTTAGCTTAAACTTGTGTTTGTTATTTGCCTACGAAGTTTATCTCATGTTAGAACCGTTGGATCATTTTAATTGATGGCTAAGAATGGGCTCTAAGGGTTTCATATGGATTGTAAACCTTTACCTATTACCTATTACCTATTACCTAGGAACCCGACATAACTTACTTTGAATGCTTTGGTCTCAACCCTCAAATTGATATTAGATTTATTACAACCAATCTTAGACTTACATTTCATCCCGTGGTAACCTTTCATTCATCTCTAGTATAAAAACCAATATCGTGAATTCATATGAGCCTTTTGCTCACTTTAAGGGTTTTTCATTGAAAGATATATATATATATATATATATATATATATATATATATATATATATATATATAGAGAGAGAGAGAGAGAGAGATCAAAACAGAGAGAGCAGAGAGAACAAAGAGAGGAACGAGAGTTTTTTGTTTGGGTTTAAAACTCTATTCAAATCCATTTAGTTAGAGTTAAAAACTTGGTTCACATTTCCACGATCTTTACACTTCTATCTAGTTTTTGTTTTTGAGATTTCATTTGAAACTATTTTTAGTTTTTTAAAACAAAGCTTCTTGAAAAAAATTAATAAAACGATTGAAATATATTTTATATGTTTCGTCTCTTTGAATCAAACCATTTTATTTTTGTAAAGATTTGAGTTCTAAATTCTTATAAATAATCTCTAAATACTTGTTTTGAGGAAAGCATTTTTTTTTAAAAAGTTTTGAAAATTGGGTTCGTTTTTGTTAGATCTAGTTTGTTAAAACTTGGGTTTGAAATATATTTTTGAAAATATAAGATCTGATTTGGAACTCTTGTAACAGTGTAATTGCATGTAGAAAGCTTCATGTAATTTCTACTCCAGATTGTATGTAACACTTAAGTGTGTGTGTGTCTCATAAGTGCATTTAGTATAATACACTTTACTACACATCACACAAATTTCACTACAATCTGGTTGATATTTAGAGGTGTGGATTTTCCCTTCAACTTAGAGTTGTTCGCATCAACATTCAGAGGCTTGTACTTGAGTTTAAGATGGGATTCTCAGTTAAGTATATTTTTCATCTATATCTAATATTTGTTATATTTAAAACACATTTCCTGATTTTTAGTGATTTTTTTTTTGGGTGTAGAGTCCCTTGTGGATGTTTCCTCTGGAGAGGTTTTACCACTTTAAATTCTTCTATGGTGGATGATTATTGCTTTATGTACTTGCATAGTTCTTATTCTAGATGGTTAGTTTAATATATTTTATTAAGACTTGTAAAAATAAATTTTCCAAATAAATTTGTTTAGACATTAGGATATACATCTTGTGTTATCCTTTAAATCCATTCTCATGAATAAGGTTTCTTCAACAAACTTACGATTCACAAAAAAAGAAGTATGTTAAAATCATTAATCGTTTTTTCCTAAGTGTTTTTTTTAATTGTATCAAAGCTTTGTAATAAAAACTTTCAAGATCCTCAAGTTTCTAATATCATTTCATAAAATGGATGACAAAAATGTTTTGGAAAAACAATGAAATCATTATATACTTCCTATGCTTGATGGAAGAAATTTTCCATATTGGAAAGTTCAGATGATATCGTTCATTCAAGAAAAGTTGGGTGAGGATGTTCGGGATGTCATTCAAATTGTTTATCAAACTCTTACTAGACTAGAAGCTGAGGAAAGTACTTTGAGAGTAAGAAAAATATTGAGTGAATGTACTAAATAAGAAAAATTATTATCTCAATATAGTAACAAAGGATGTAATTGTACTTTCACAGTTGTTAGTGAACATGAATTGAAATTCATATCTCATTGTACCTCTTCTAAGGAATATTGGGACACTATGATCACTGCCCGTGAAGATGTTCATCATGTTAAATGTTCCAAGACTCAAAGCTAGTCCAATAGTATAACTCTATAATGATGTCTGACATAAAAACCTTTGAAGAATTGTATCTCAAGTTGTCTAACATAATCACCAAACTGAATGCCGATGGTATACATTATCACAATATCAATATAGTGACGAAAATTTTGAGACATCGTTCTCCTAAGTTTGACCATAAAAGTTATGCTATTAAAGATATTGATAACCCTAATTTAACCCCTGAGATTCTTAGTAATAAAGTGAGGACTATTAAATGGAAATCAACTACAAAACATTAATGTCATCAACTACTAAAAGCCACAGTGAGTTAAATATAGGCTTCACTTATAAGATGGGCATTCCTAAGTTATTCATGCTTGACTTAGATAGTGACTGAGACTAAGAACCATATCTTGAAACCCTTGATGGAAGAATTGTCTTTATGAACAAATAATTTTTAAAAAAATTTGAAATACAAAATTATTGATGTTGTTCGTAAAGGACAATTTCATCATTAGGGACTTCAATATTCTAGACCACATGATAAAAGGTTTCCATATGCCCACAGAGTCAAATCATAATAGACCTAAAGACTCACATAACAACAGACCAAAGCCAGACTAGTGTCATAAATTTGGTAATGGGACATTATGCTAATAGGTGTATTTTATACCTCAAACTAGAACTAAGAACCACATTACAAAAACTTGATAAATTATGCTTGGCCTTTTATGCTTGCCTTTATAATGATGAATATGTGTCTGCTTATGATGTTGTTGATACTCTTAATAACACTCATGTTGATGATGATGTTGATACTCTTGCTAGTCACACTCATTTTATTTATGTTTCTATATCTGATACTTGTGGGTGTGTGAGTCAAAGTGATAAGAATAATGACGAATCGAATGTGTGTGTGAGTTATGTCAATAGAGCTGAATCGTTAGAGGTCACAACCCACGTGTCACTTAATGATAGCTATGACAATGTAGTTTTGCAAAATTTAGAAGACTTGTATACTATAACTTTAAAGAAATTTTCTATGTCTAAAAATTGGTAAAAAAAATGTATCAGAATTGTGAGTCTGACGAGGCCTGTTAAGAAAAATGCTAAAGACTACACAAGTCAATTCTTAACTCATGAGACTAAAATTAGAGAATTTGAATCTATAAACATGTATGATGATATCCATACCCAGGATTCACATCTATTCCTCACTCACAAATGTAGTATATAATAACATAATTCTTAATGATCCTACCCGTTTCTCCCTACGGGTGTTAACAACGGGTTTCATTACCCTATAAACACATATGATGATATCCATACCTAGGATTCACATCTATTGTTTCCAGTCTCATGGGTCCTACTCACTTTTTATGGACTCATTTAACATTAATATTCATAGTTTTTCTACACCTGGAACAACTTTTCGTGTCGTTTCCCCTATCCTTGGTCCTACAGACCATTTTGAACCTAACAATACTGGCATCAATTGTTGCTCTACTGATTTCTTCAGATCCACTTTCCCTATGGAACTCGTTATCGACTATATTAATCTTGACTGAATTCCGCCTCCACTTACTAGATATTCAATTAAACCATATATATGGGTCCCCCCCCCCCTTACTGGGTATGCCTCTAAGTGGTGTGCTACTATCCCCGTTCACCCTAGTCTCACTTTTTGACTAAATAATCCAACACCCTTAACTCCCTTCTCATGGAAGCATTGATATTGATTCATAAACGTACACTCTTGACGACATCTTCACTAGTCATCTAAATTTGATTTTTCCATTTACACATGGGTATATAAATCACGAACTCTTCAACAAAAAGTAACTTATTTTTTTAGGTACATCCCATTTATGATAAGGTTTAAAATTTCACAATTTCATTCGCATCTCTATTACAATTGCAAATGGACGATTTCACGGTCAAACCATACCCCAAATTCCACATTTAGCTAAATACCAACTTCTTAATATATGAAGTATAATGTCCATCACTAAAGATTCCTCTTATGAGCAAAATGTTATTGAAAATTCTTAAATCCTGGGTGTTTCTACACTTCACCCTATACAATTTCCTTTGGATTTCTACTTCCATTGGCCCTTCACTCTTCTTCCTTCACACATTTTATAAACGTTTCTTTTTTTTAATAAAATCCTTCCAACTCCGCCACCCTTCACCGATAAATGTTGGGTGAGTCTGGAACGGCACCATCCTCACCAACGACGGTGTTTAAGGAAACTACAATTCCTGAGAGATTTCATTATTGTGCTCAACTTGAATAATAATTACGGTGAATTTTACCTCGATCAACATTTTCCAAAATACACAA
The DNA here is from genome assembly GCA_949130495.1 of Sambucus nigra. Taxonomy (NCBI): domain Eukaryota; kingdom Viridiplantae; phylum Streptophyta; class Magnoliopsida; order Dipsacales; family Adoxaceae; genus Sambucus; species Sambucus nigra. The sequence goes on along the minus strand of OX422219.1, from coordinate 328,562,977 downwards.
AGTCTCCTATTGAGACTTTCCTCTTGCATTATGTCCAACAGCCTTCGTTGGTCATCCTATTCTGTTCGGTGTACGAATTCCGATCAAACTTGTATATAATTTCAGTACTTATGTTTAATAGCAAGATAATGTAAATCGTCATAGGTGAAGGAATAGAACAATCCTAATCATGAGGTTGTACATCAAAGGACGCTAAGCTGAAATGTAGATAGTCGTATAGATCCAAAGGACTCTAGAACCCGATGCTCTGATACCACCTGTAACACCCCGCTCCATTAAATACCGGGTGATCCGTCATATACCCAATTAAATCAGAGTATACAATTGGTTCATTCTTAGCGTCACTGTCAAAAAACATTTTCTTTTTGTTAATCACCTAATACTCAATTATGCCAGTGTTAAAAACTTTCATGTTTTAATTTAATACAATATCATTTTACCATTACAAATAATTTCATGTCATCCATTCAACAACAATGCATAATAGATAAGTAACATCGTAACTAAATTAAATGTAACTGGAATAAACTCTCCAATTAAAATATCTCAATGAAACAATCCAAATAAATTGAATGTATCAAAACTGACATAAGTAATACCAATGTCTGAGATAGAATCGAAATAACTAAAATCCTTGGGCTACATGCCTTACATGAACTAACTACTACAGATGTATGAATCAAGAGAATAAAAGTGTCTAAGCAAAGATGTAACTCCATAGCACCCATAGTACGTCAAGTATCCAATCCTTTATGCCTGGCGTTCCAATGACTGGACACCTAATATAGAAGATACAAGGGAGGCGAGAATATGTAAGAAAATAGGTCATAGCCCAATGGTAAAATGTTTTTAAAAATAGCAAGTGACTAACAAGTGAAATTAACGAATTATTATGTACATGTTAGATTCTCGAACTCTCTCTTGAAATTATCTCCTCTCATCTAATGGGCATGCCTTGCGTACCTTCAACCCATACTAGTTATTATTCCCATGCTAAGTAGTTCTTTCCAGTCTAACATCTAAACATATCCCAATATCGATCCCACGTATTTCTCTCGAAATATAAGTAATACAAATCTATCCAATTTCTCTTTAACATGGATACGCACTTTTTTAATTTAATATAATTAAGTTTTCACCAACTTAATTCATTTCATATTTCGTTATCATTCATTTCTACTTAATTCACAGAGTAGATAATATCACACAACACTGCACACTGAGAGTCAGTTGCGGTGCATGCATACTCTGCTATCATGTCTAGGTACATCTCGTCACTATAAAAAGGACTGTTAGTTCAATATATCCTTTGAACCATAAGTAACAAACACAAATATTGGAGGCGAACATAGTCCTAAATCTTTTGTCTACGCACATACCTACACACCCAAATGACCGTTCAATACCATTATTTTCACACATGTAAATCCAACCTAAGTCCTATGTTCTTAGGCACAAGTCAAAAATCCCCCTAAGACTCATTAGGATATGACTACCCTCAACGCTCAAGCCTCCCGTCGATAGCAAGTAGGCTAGGTATGTCATACACATAAATCATCATATAGGTATACACTCGACCTATATATACATATATATATATCAAAAATAGGGCTAAAGCATATCCCATATTACAAGTCTCATACGTAGTATACTTATATCTCAAATATCCTACGTATCATGGTATTTTAAACCTCAATTATATTATAAGTATTCTCTCCACCTATGTATATATATTAACAAATGGGTATACTCTCATCCCATATAGAAATCCCACACATAGTATATTTCTAGTTTATCCCATAAACTAATAATTTACATTTTATTCACATTTCTCATTACTAATAACATCTACCGAAAGGATTTAATTAATTATTACAGTAGCTACCTTCACCCAGACTTATTGGTCCAAAACCCAGACTCATTATAATAATCATGGATTATATTTTAATTCCCAGTAATCCTTTTTCTCGATAAAGTTACATTCTGCCCAAAAATATAAAATTACAGTTTGAGGCTTTTCTGCTCCGATTTTGAAAAAACTTAAAACCACTAAGTTGTGTGGAACGTGACTTTATACAAAAACCTTGAGCAAACTACCAATTTTCGCTTAAAATAGTCTTAAACGTGTATCTACGGGTTGTAACAAAATTCATCTTCAAAACCACTACCAAATTATCCAAAACTCCTTATAATTCATCCCAAATGATATACCCAAGTATGTAAATGATTTTTAACATCAAATCATATTAAAATCATCATGGAATTTCGATTAATAATGTTAATCCCATTTTAATTCAGAAAATCTGCATTTTATCATTCTTACTCAAGAACATGTATAGACCCCAAATTTCTACATCAAATAAACCAAAGTTTCATGATGTTAATTATAATATCAATAGGGGATTAATTTTAGATGGTTTTCATTTCAAGGATTAAATCAAAATCATCAAAATTCATTTTTGATTTATAAAACTTAAAAAAAATATTTATCTATCTATCATGGACAACATACATGCTATAGATTGCAAGAGTTAAAACATTTGCCTTTGATTTTGTAGGTCTGAACCTTTAGAGAAGATGATGCTATGGTGTTTCTCTCTTTTTCGGTCACTCTCCAGTGGTGGGGGTGGGGGTGAAAGGTGCATTTCTCCCTTCGTTTTCCTATAACAACCCTTCCTCTCCTAGAGAAATCTTTCCCTTTCCTCAATGGATGTCTCTTAGGGTTTTGGTGAATAAACCTTTGGCTAACATATCTCTTAACTCATTTAAAATTACCCAAATTTCCTAAGTACTATTCATCTCCCAAGTAAAATGAGCAAAATACCTCTTTGGAGTGTCTATTCGGTTCCAAATTGACCCGAGACACAAACCAAACCCTCGGGTAGACTTTTCTGACTATTTAAACCCATCCGGACACTTTGACGCACTCGAAACGACCATGCGGATGACATAAAAATAATTTACATTTCATTCCATTCAATTATAGTCCCGACACGACTCGCACGCGCATCCTGACTTAATTATCGTAATTGTCGTATTTATAAATCCTGGTAATTTTTATATAGTCATAATCATATATTACTTTTAATCACTAAGTAATTTTTCGAATTAATCACATACTTCTTTATTCTAGTAATATTCAATTCGGATTAATTCCAATTATTTTCACACAAATAATTCCAATTAATCCCGGTTGATTTAACCCATTTACTTTTAATTTATCTCATTTTCAAAGTCATTAAAATACGGGGTATTACAATAGGGTTCCTATTTTCAATGGGTCAGATTATGCGTATTACAAAGCTAAAATAAGGTCGGCTTTAAAAGAGATTGACGAGAATATCTGGCTTATTTTTAACAGAGGGTGGACGCCACACACTATGACCAATGGTGATGTCATATGTCCTAAACTCCTCACATTTTGGATGGAGGGTGAATTAAAATTGGGTTATTTTATCTCTCGTGGCTTTAGTGCAATTTTTGGAGCCATCACCCATGACGAGATTTGCCACATCATAATGTGCACCACGTCTAAGGCAGCGTGTGATACTCTCTATCTCACTCATGAGGGTACCAATATGGTAAAAGATTCTAAGCTTCATCATCTCATTTCATAGTTTCAGACTATTATTATGCTAGAGATTGAGACCTTTGATGAGTTTTATTCTTTATCCGATATAGTTAACTATAGCATTAATTTGGATTCGAGAATTCCTGATATGAGAGTTATGAAAAAGATTTTGACATATCTATCGTCCTGTTTTATCCCTATGGTCACTATCCTAAATTCTTTGGGAATTTGAGATACTCCTATGTTAGAAGAACTCGTAGGAGACCTTCAAACATACAAAATTGATATGTTCCTAAAAAATCAAAATAAAAAGGAAATAGGGATTGCTTTGAATGCCTAGTCTAATTTCTGAGTTGGAGTTTGATGATCTTGCCTTATTTGTGAAAAATTTAAAAGAAAAATCTCAAATTTAACAAAGAAAATTCTTCCAAAGGAACCAAAAGTTTTGATATAAATAGAAATGTCAATGAGGCTAAAAATATTATGAGAAAGATGAAGTGAGATGTTATGAGTATGAGTGCAAGGGTCATAAAGTCCACGAGTGTGCCATTAGGCTAAAAGGGAAACATGCATACAAATCCACTCTTAGAGATAGTGATATAGAGTCGGTGGATTCTGGGAACTAATCATCGCATGAACCTAATTTATGTGCTTCATCTCCAGTCACATCAGTACTTCTAGTTCATCCCACGCCGGTGGGAACATTTCTAAACATGATAGCCTTGACACTTTTTTGAACCATTCTAGAAAGACTGAGAATAATGATGATATTTTATGTAAGGGAGAAAGTGGCCTTCAAAAATCTTACACCAAACATTCCAAAGTGTCTTTGACAACTAAAAACCAAAATGGAAGTTTGACTCTTAGGGTGTTTGATTTACTGAAAGTAGTGATATCTTTGAGAGAGTGTGATGCATCGGTGAGGCAACTCAAGAAGTTAAAAGCTTATTTGTGTGAGCAATTAATTGTGCTTGATAAGGAGAAGGCCAATTTGACCAACACTATGTCTAGTCTTACGAGAGATCTTCAATCTTCATTAGAGACTCATGAGAAACTTAAAGAATATATATCCCAACTCGAGAAAGATATTGAACGTACCTAGGAGGTCATGGTCACTTTAGAGGATATGTATAGGAAGGTAGTAAAGACATTTCTTGGTCCTGCTTTAGGTTTCAACAAAAGGAAAGGAATTAGTTGTGATGGTGCATCCACTTCCAATGTCGCACTCGAGCCAGTTCCCGAATTTGTAATGGATCCATATGGCCCTAATTCTAACCCACCTAGGAGACCTAACCAACCCAGGAAAGTGCATCCTAGGAATTTTAACCAAGGTATACCCAAGCTTGTTCATTTTTTTTCCCATTGCAAACAACGAGGTCACTTTTCGTGAGTTTTGTTTTAATCTAGGGAGAGTTTTCCACCCGCATATTCCCCGATATGTTCCTACACGAATTTACACCCATATTCCTACACACACACCTACATGAGTTCCTACACATGATCCCAAACATGATGGTATATATCTTGAGAGTCTTTTAAAGAAATTAGAGTTTTTAGTTAAAACTTCACAAAATTTCATGGAGGAATTTCAAAGGATGCATATTCCTATTAAGAACAGCTCTTAGACGAATGATTGAGTTTGGGCACTTTGTCTAGTACGAGATGATTATCATGTTAATATCTCTTGTCCATATTGCTAGATTGTATTTAAATTGTATTCTTATGTTTTCATATTCTTTTTTATATGTTTTGAAAAATCCAAAAAAAAAATCGATTTTTAAGAAAAGTTTGAAAATTTTTTAAAAGATTTTTCATTTTGATGAAATTTGTGAAAAAGAAAAAAAGATTTTTGTATTTTCATTTTTCACCATATATGAATGTGCATTTAAGATATTCAAATCATCCCTACATTCCATCCATTCATGTGATTTTTTTCATGGTTTTTGATACATCGTTGTGCTTCTTTAGTGTACTTAATGTGCGGATGGCATTTCGTTGTTCATTGATGATCAATGTTGTATGTAAAAATTATTAATTTATGTGGACAAATGATAAATGAAAACATTTCCTCCTATGTGGCTATCCCCACAATATTTAATTTCTTGCTCAGATCTAGAGACACTTGGTCGGCTAAAAAGCTGACCAATTTTAAGAAACAAACCACCAAGAATAACAATAGTCACTTGGGCAGAATAGGTAACAGTATTTGTACATGTAACTATGAACATAATCAATCTTATTTATTGTACACATATATAAATACTTGAATATATAAAGGTATTCCATCTTTTGGGCTCCCAACCAATTTAAATGCATGATCTCCTTTAGCTCAAAAGGATGATTGAATCAGGCACAAATATACTCAACTCTTAGCAATTGTAACCACTAGAAATATTAAAAATAGTGGATGTAGGCTATTATCGTAGATGAACCACTTTAAAAATCTTCTTTTGTCTTGCTTAATTGTCTTTATTTTATCTGTAGTTACAAAATTGGACCCACTCCATTTTTAAAGATCAATAGATTGGCATCGTATATGGAAAATCTATTAGTCATCACTCTTTACCTATTTTATTCATTTGTTCACCTTCGAAGTTATCTGAGGAATGAAAAGTGTCCCATAGAGAAGCTTAGCAACTGTAGGTAACAATTTAAATCCATTTTCTCCTTCCACTACGACTGATCATTAGGGAATTTTACTCAATATTGTTAAAGGTCATAAGGACATGCAAGATTCAGTTTGGCAGTTGGCACGCACGTTGTAAGACAAGTCCCCTACTAAATTATCCTGGAGGGACATGCCACCTCCACCAGCCGAAAATTAGAGAAGTAATTTCTCTAGATCTTCTCATGATAAATCTTACCGCGCGGGGGAAAAGTCATCAATTCGATTAATGAATTATTATGTCGATCGATATTTCTCCTTTGAAAGGCCGAGCGTGTTGGAACTCTTGATTAAGGCATCTCTCTATTTTCATCCTGGGCCTCAAGCATCCAGAGGTTATTACAGGGAGCTAGATCAATCCTGCGAGAACAAAGAAGGATCCGTGAGGTCTAGGGATAGCATTAGAGGCTCTGCGCCTACTAAGCAGAATTTTAAGGAAGAAAGTTCAGATCATGTGCATAGTAGAGCCACAAAGATACCCCAACCATGTCTAAACTAGATGATCATTCCTAGATATAATCCATGTAGTGACTTGAAGATCGATTAGGAGAAAGGTCTAAGACTAAGAACCCTTTATAGATGAGTTTTATGAAGGATCCCCTTTCATGCAAGCTATTATGGATTATCCCACACCTTCTAAATTCAAGGCACCCATTGTTATTCCCAAGTATGATGGGAAGACTGATCCAGTCCTTCATATTGAACATTTCTAGGCTTCTACTAATATATACTTTGTCCCAGACGAGATGAACTATCGAGTTATTTATCGAGAAATGGTAATAATCTACCTCGAGGGAAATTTTTCCCTTCAATTGGTCGATCTATTTATCAATAAATTTTGTTTTAGGGAAAATTTGGTTAAGAATGTTATTCATCTCTTGAGCATCCGTCAAAGACCTAGAGAAAAAACTCGGGAGTACACCACTCGCTTTAATAATAAGAAGCTATAAGTGATTGATTATGAAGAGATAACTTCCCTTACAATGTTGATGAATGGAGTGCTTGCCAAAGACATTTGTTATGCGCTTGAAATAAATCCTCCTAAGACCATAACAGAATTGATGGCCAACGCTGGGAAGGTTATGAACATCGAGGAGGCTATGATTGCTAAAGAATCTCTAGAGGTGAAGAGTGAAAGATAAAAGAATTCAACCAAGAAGGATCAAAGAGATAAGAAGGTCAATAAAATCAATAAGTATGATGAATGTACCCCCTCACCAAACGTGACCATCACATACTATAAGAGATTAGGGTCAATAAATAATTAAACTTGCCTAGGAAATTAAAGTCGCCTCCCAACAGGAGAGACAAATCCAAATACTTTGATTCTCACAGAGATCACGAGCACACCACTGGCAATTGCATCGCTCTAATGAAAAAATTGGAAACTCTCATCCGATGAGGGAAGTTGAATAAATTTGTTGGTCTAGATGGTGTTTGGGACACCAGAAGGTGGTTTTAGTCACCTTGTAGAGGAAAAGATGATAAGAAAAAGGCTCACGACGATGATTATAAGGATGATACCGAACTGTCAAAGAAACTCAAGGAGCTAAAAGTTGAGGGATAAATGATTTCTTTTGGTTGTAATTTCATTGTAGAAGGATATGTCGATGGTGGATATGAGATAGCTGAGAGAAATTCTTATTAAAATGAAGCCAAAACATGTTCTTCCATCAGACAAATCGATATGTCTAAGTACACATATGGTCGGCACAGGAAACTGAACAAGGACATATTAGTGATCAACATCTCCCAAAATGATCTGAGCGGAGTACTTTACCCTCATGACGATCCATTGATTATCACTTTTCAGTTTCATCATGACAGAGTGGCAAGAATCCTAGTAGACAATGGGAGTTTAACGAATGTCATGTTCTATAACTATTTCCATAGCCTAGGGCTATAGGAAATAAAATTAGAACCTTATCATAGGCCCCTCATTGGATTATCAAGAGAAAAAATTTATCCCTTGGAACATCAAGTTCGATGTCTTGGTCGGTACTTGTCTAAAAAGCAGAAAGTAGAGGATTCGCTTCTTTATAGTAGATAAAAATGTCCTTTCAGCTTACAACATGATTCTCGATAAAGTTGGGATGAAGTAGTTGGATGTATTACTGTTTACAGTACATCTGTGTATGAAGTTTCCTACTAATTATGGAGTTAGAATAGTGAATGGAAAAAATATGGAGGCTAGATAATGTTAACACTTTTGCCGACTTGCAGGAAGTCCAGAATAGCACTACCACCTATCATATCAACACTCTAGACCTCCAGGAGGAAGAAAATCGAGTCAAAGGACTGGTTATGGAGGCAACATAATAGCACTAAAGTTTTGCAATTCACAACTTAAAATAAAATAAATATGTTGGAGTGGAATTCCAAGGGTCTATTAAAAATGCGTATAGATCGAACTACAAAAAAAAACTACATATACGTGAAATTATACAAGGCAAATTTAGGATTTAACTGTGAGATCTCTTTAATTTGATATCATTTTATCACGAACAAAATATCTGATGGCTCGATTCACCTCAAAATCTTCTACTGTATTCCTGATATGGACAACAACGAGTAGAGGGTGGGTTCCTATTTCATGACCACCTTCTTGTCTCCTCTTTCTTCTCTGTTGTCTCTCTTTCTCACAAGTATGTACTCGAGTCTTTTGAGTATCCAAGAGTGACGACCAGCTTAAGAAATAATGAGACTTAGGTGAATATATATAGTCAACATTAAGGACCCTAAGGAGAGATAATGATGTGTCTCGTAATAAACGTGAGAAAACCTAATCCTTCCCGACTTCTAATCTCAGTCCCCTAATTATAATTAATACCACCAAATAATTATAATTGCAACTCCACTCCTTAACTAAAAATTATATTTTGAGCTCCTCATTATTAATTACTTAATTCTCTCCATGTTAAGTTTACAGATACAAGTTAATAAAGTAAATTATTTATAATTTATTTGATCAACTTCTTTAAGTCCTTGAGCGGTCGAACTTAAATTATTTGTAGTGTTGGATTCACAGAATCCACCTGCAGTGATTGACACATACAAAACTTATAAGTGTGTTAAGGGGGTATCACTAGTCTCTATATCGAGATGTGGATTCCATACATAATAGACTTTCTCCGTACATTAATCACCATTACACAATTTATCAAGATTATTGATCCAATAATGAATCTCACCCGATAAGTCAATATAATAAATAACTATTTCTTGTGTCCGTTAATCATATCCAGATTAAGAGCCTTAAGTAAACCTAATAGTCAAGAGGTGTACATTGTCTTATAAAATTAGTATAAAAATATTGACCTCAAATTGGTCCCATTAAATGCACACAAAGTTACTAGCACAATGAGTTTTCACTTTACAATTTCCTATAATCAAGATAGACCTACTTAAATATTATGCTATAGTTTTACTCATGGTGTCTAGTTCCATCTAAGACTGTGAATGATAAAACTTATATTCGATAAGAATTGGTGATCTGACCCTTTGTGTATAAGTCATACTCTACACACCGAAATACCAACTGGTAGAATAAAAGAGATCGACAATATATGAAATACTGCAAACATTATGTCCATACATGATTCTCACTAAAATAAGAATAACCGATTTTATCATAACAATAATTCCATAACCAAAATTATTACATAAAGTATGGTTTTAGTCTACTTCTCTAACAAAAGAAATACTTCAATGAATTCCTGCGAGAACTCACAAAGATCGTAACCTTCAAATCAACAACGATTCCCTCGAGAACCACAATGACGACAGTCTCAATCAATGATTCCCTTAAGAATCACAAGAACCTCAGTCCTCCTCTTTAGCAATGGATACTCATAGGTTCGACAAGATCAGAAGTGAAGAAAGATCTCCACAAGAATATCTTCGTGACAAAAGCGTTTGGGTTCCAAAGATGATTCATAAAAGTAATTGGGATTGATTTGTGTGAATCAAAAAGGTTTTTATCCTTAAAACGTGAAGACTATTTTGTAGTTGTTTTGCAATTTGCGTAAATGAAACGTCTTGATGAAATCTTTACAAAAGAAGTTTTTTTATAGGTAAATAAAATATTTGAGGCAAAAAAAGTCATTCGAGCGAGATCTTCATGTCGTAAGAACGAGAGTGGCTTGGAATTACCTATCGAACAACCTTTAAAGCATGAAACAGTACGGGTTCAGTTGATCCATATAAGAACATGGGCTTTAAATAACCTTTCAAACGACATGTCAATATGGTTAGGACGACATGCTAATGTGGTTAGAACGATAAGTCAATGTGATTTGAATGACATAAAAGTGAAAAAAATATATTGTAAGGTTAAAACACTGTTCGAAAACATATTTGTAAAATTCCTCGCTTTGACAAAAAAATCAGTTTTGAAAATATCCCGATACTTAGTAAAAAAATCTAAGTAACACAAAACAAAATCCATACTAAAGTATACCTCAGGTCACGTAGTTACATCATGCCCTCACCATGGATTTGATTCAGTGCAAATCATTTCCTTTCTCTATAATGGGATGAATCTTAATTCCAAAAAACTCATTAAAACCATGGGTAGTGGTCCTTTTGTCGAACTAGATGCCCACGATGCTGAGCTTCACCTGAGGTATGTCGCCGAGACTACCCAATCCTGGGATACATCTGATTCTAATGCTGAAAATTGAAATCGTCAAGTGACCACCACTCCAGCGGCCTCCGACCTATTTCGCATAGATAAGAATTTTATGATGGACAGTCGATTGGATACACTTGAGAAAGGATTTTGAGACCTATGTGAGGTATTGGGAAGAGGACCAACTGGATCCATCCCGAACCCTGACGAGAAGGTGTGTGCGATTTATGAGGCAGGTCATTCAACTAAGGAATGCCCGACTATACCCGCCTACAAAGTGAAGCTTCAAGAACAACTGAGTGGTATAGGAGGATTCAAGGGTGATTTTGGTGCACCCCACGAGAATTATTACAACCCTTCATGGAAAAACCATCTTGGTTTTAGCTATGGGCAATAACATGCTGCGATGAATCCTAATTCACATGTTGTCCCTCCTCCGCCACAACACTTTCAACAAGTTCCACACATGCAAGGACATGTGCAAGAACCACCACCTCAAGGAACATATATCCCTCCATTGAGGAGAACTCTCGAGGATACAATGAATCAATTTATTAATAGCCAGACTGCAACCAATGATAGATATGATCGCCTGATCAGCGACATAAATGCAAATCTGTCAAAGATACAATACTCGTTGAGTGTCCAAGAGAAGGGCAAGTTTCCTGCCCAGGGCCAAAAACCTCCCCAAGGTCAAACTAGTGTAAGCTCCATACCCCATGACTATCCGGATCAATGTAGCGCAATTACCACTCTACATAGTGGGAGAGTAGATGACTTGTCACCTCCCCCACACGATGCAACTAAAGACAAGGAGACTTTGCCCGACATGAAAGAGGCCGAAGATGTCCCCTTGAATGAGAGTGATAAAGAAGGCACTAGTGATCTCGAGGTAGTAGTGAAACCCCCCACCGCTGTCCCATACCCTCAACGGTTAGTCCCTCACTCCAAAGGGAATTCTTGGGACGATGTTTTGGATGTCCTTAAACAAGTTAAGATTAATTTACCTTTTCTCGAGACCATACAGAAAGTTCCCGCATACGCTAAGTGTGACACCCCGCCTAATAAAATACCGGGTGATTAGTCCTATACCAAATTAAAACAGGAATCCCAGTTGGATCATCCTTAGAATCACTATCGAAAACTTTTTAAATCTTACTAACCACCTAGTATTCCAAAAGGTGGTGCCAATTTTAACTTTTTTAATTAAACAAAACAGTACACGCGGAATTAAAATATAAACCATTCACACATCTGAATGAAAATAAACTGAATCATAATTACACAACTTGCCGAATAAATCACCGGCCACCAAATAAATAATCTAATACAAATATTTAACACCTGAATGAATTACACCTGAAAACTGTACCGAGAAGTCTAGGCGACAAGCCCTAAATAAAATTGAAAATGATACAAGATTCTTACTCTAGGAAAGAATGAATGATGCGTCTAATCCAAACTCCTTCTAGCATCCACATATGGTGCAGCTCCGTGTCCCTGGAATAGAATATCAATCATGGCGCCCCTGTGGATGGACACCTAAAAGGTTTTGAAAATAATTTTATAGCAAGGGTTAGAACCCAAAACATTTTGAAAATATTTAGCAAGTGAATTAACTGCAGTAATTTAAAATGCATGAATGCGCTTCATATTTAAGTTAGTGGTGCACTCCCTTGTGGACATTCTCACCCCTCCACTATTGTGCACACCTACCGGTTATCTTAACCCCACCTAGTTGTGCTACCCCGTCCAACTAGTCCTATTATAACCTTCCCTTGCCATACTACTCTAACCTGAGTATAATGATCTCCTGAATTATAAGTTATTTCACAATTAACTTAATTAATTCCTCTTAAATAGTAACATATAACCGTATCACAAGTTATATAAAGTAAATACATCACACACTGTATTATTCTCATAAATGATTAACTTAATTAATTTCTCATTAATTAACAGCATATAACTGTAACCCGGGTTATATAAAGTAAATACATCATACACTGTAATATCACTACAACTGGTTATCTTAATAAATTTCTCATTAATTAACATCATATAACTGTAACCCGAGTTATATAAGGTAAATACATCACACCCTGTATTATCACCTACATATAATGTTTACTACCATATTATACGTACCTTTACTAACATCCACACATATATCATACGTGTATCCATCCTTTCGAGTATACCATCACCGGATAATTCACTCTAAAATTCCATCTCACTAGGTGTGCTCACAAAACCTAGTTTTCCAAGTTGGATTCGCTCACCAACCTGGTCTACAACATAAACGAATTGGAGGTGGTCATATTCCTTTCTGAAAGTGAGATAATCTCCTCACCCATGTACCGGACCCTATGACCTGGGGATATACTCACCCTACTCCTCAAGCTAGCGGATTCACCCACATCGCACAACCTCCCTTGATAGCATTAGAGTATATAATTTGAATAAATATCTAGTCACTGATATTTAATATCACACACAATATATACACGTATATATATACTATCACTACACTGTATATATATGATATAAACACCGGCTTTACCGTGTACTCAAAATCCCGTATACTGTCTGAAATTTAATATCACGCACAATATATATATATATATATATATATATATATATATTATAACCCTGGCTTTACCGTGTACTAAATATCCCGTATACTGCCTAAAATTTCGTGAGTTTGTGGCTCGACTCAACGTAATTAATTATCTCACTTAATAATTTGTCATTTTCCCGAGACTATGACTCTAATATATTTAATTACCACTCCTATGAATTTAATCCTACCCGAGTCTACAATCTGACTCTAATTAAATTAATTATCACTCTTATTAATTTAATCCTACCCGAGTCTACAATCTGACTCTAATTAAATTAACTATCACTATTATTAATTTAATACTTGGTGTCGCCCAACCATTATCCCCGGACTCTCTCACTTGGCCCGTACCTCAACTTTTCCCGAGTCTATGTTCCGACTCCAAACTAATTACTTTCTCTCAATAATTAATTTAATACCTTTATGTCACTTAACCAACATACCCGGACTCGCTCACTTGGTCCGATTTACATCGCATAATATAATACCCACATTTTTCGCCTACAATGTGTCACCCCTTTATTTCTATAATTTTTCCAATTATATTTGCCTATAATCATTAACATACCCGGACTCGATTCACTTGGCCTGAATTTAAATATTTTTCGAATCTATATCCCGACTCTAAATTAATTAGTTTATCTCCAAACTTAATTCACCACCTTGGCGTCGATTAGCCAATATACCCGGATTTGCTCACTTGATCCGTATCTCACTATTTTGGAATAAAATTCCTCAAATTCATCCATTAAGTGCCCCACATAAATTCATCCTAGTCCCAATTTCTTTCTCTCAAAATTGCTAGGAATATTTGTTTCATAATTATTTATTCACTAATAAATGTATGGAAATTAATTTATAATTAATTTCCCCCTTATATCACACACGGGCCGAACGGCCTAAAATTTCCCATCGTCGATTGATCGATGCCCCCCGATCGATGGATCAACCCCTTCGTGCCAGCTTTCCTTTCTTGTTGAATTCCACCATTAACGAAATTTCAAGGTTTTTTCCCTCAAAAACCAACCTCAAATCAGTCTATTAATCATCTCATAACATCTCTCGTGAACTAAAAATATCATCCAAACCATTTAATATCATTAACACTATGAATCTTGACCCACCCAAGAACACAAACTTCTAGGGTAAAATCTCAATCCCAATTTCAAATTCAAATTCCATCCTTTTATATTCTGATTTTTCTCATTCAAACCAGATAATCATACTCTGATTTATATAGCACAACTAATTCTTACCTTAAATTTCATTTAATGGCTCCATTAACAAAATCCCATATTTATACCCATTTATCCCCAAAATGAATTTTGGTTTACACATCACTATGATATGAATTGATTATCATACTTTAAGAATCAAAACAGTTAACCACTTGCCTGTAAGTGTTCGTAGTGTCTGATCCGTTGTTGATATCCCTTAATTTGGCTCCAATAACTTCCAATTTTCTTTTGCTAAGCTTTCCCCCAATTTCCCTCTCAAGCCCTAGGCTTAGATTTGTGATGGCTGCTGATTTTCTAATCCCTCCCTTAGGTTAAAACTCTAAATCCCGTTTTTCTCCTAATGGGCTTAATTAAAGTGGCCCAACTCCCCCGTGTGGGCCCGGCTATGCCCAAAAATACCCCGAGACCCAATTACTACCCCCGGGTACTCTTTTCTGATTATCTCGACCCATCCGGACTCAACCACGCACTCAGAATTGGCATCCGAATTAATTTATAAAAATCCTTATCTCACACCCAATTTAGTCTATACCGACTCTCGACTGGGATAAGTGCATACCCCGTCATTAATACAACCTCTCCCCTGCGCTCTACCGCACGAAAGTTACCCGACTATGCTAGTCGTAACCCGTACTATAACTTCGAACCTGTAGTCATTTTACATATATATATATATATATATATATATATATATATATATATATATATATACATATATATCTACTGCCCGGGTACCCAACCCATGTGTTAACGTCCAAACATCTTCCCGCAAAACACTTGTCTCTCAACACAAAAGTATATACGCTTACTCTCATGCTACCAAAGACAACATTAAATATCGCGCCCTTACTACCACTAGTCCTTGCGCAAAATAAATCCCGAGCTATCTCTCTTTGCTCAAAAATCAGTTTCACCACCCTGATTCACTTCAGTAAACATCCCCACTTACCGGGATAAAATGTGAGAACACAAAACCTCACTATGTGCTATCGCACCATGCAGTACAACATATATATCCCCATATATACAGGCCATACGCCCTCTCCGGTGATACCTAGTACCAACCCTACCCTGGCGTCGCGAACACCAATTTTTTTTTTACACCACTGTCCATAATAGTTAATTTTCATCGCTATTCAGCAGATATTTAGGAAATATTATCAACCCTACTCCCATAATTCTCGAAAGTAGCAACTCTTCACATAATTCTAATCATTCAGTGTACACCTCTACTCTCCCGTGAATAACACCAAGGAACTCCTCTACCCTATGAAAAGTTTATCCACATACTATGGTTGTTACCGCCAATGCACCCACTAAATTTGACTCGCCCGCGAACTTTAGTAAAAATAAGTCTTATATTGTGACATTATCCTCATCACTCAAAAATATACCCCATGCCCATAGGGTAAAAATAATTACCTCTATACTCCAGCTGCATTGGCTAACCCTTGGGTTCTGAAGCATCTTTTCCTTGCCCGAATGCACCCATGACTTGCTTTAGTGGATATACATCCAGGACACCCCTGCCTCGTTTAAGAAAATCTCTCTTAATGTGTTCTCTCTTTCCCCACAAATGAAACACCTTCTAATACATTCACCCTGCCACTTGTCCCTTTCATGCCGACCTTGTTGAAATCCCTGGCCATCCTGCCGATAGCCTCCAGTTCTAAATTGTTTGGCGTGATTTCCCTGCCAAAAATTCTGCACTTTATCTCCCCCGGTCTACTGCTGGGATACCCTACTGGTATTATTCCCTCCTACCTTATCCGACTGGCTAGTTCCCACTCCCTTCCTGGTTCCTTTCACGTGGAAGCGATATTCCCGAGAATGCCGGAGTGCCGCGTTAACGACACCAGTATAATCTGCTAATGCAGAATTATCAACTAAATGTTGTCTGATTCTCCAGATTAACTCGTCCACAAATTTTTCTTTCTTTCTCTTTTCCTTGCTTACCTCATCCGGTACAAAATTTCGCCAACGAGTGAATTCTTCCTCGTAATCGGCCACTGAATGGTCTCCCCTAGTCCTCACAAAATTTTCTCCTCATTTCGGTCTCAACCGCTGGAGGAAAATACTTGCGGTCGAACCACACCCAAAACCCTGCAAAAGCTAGTGTGTCCCTTTTCTCAATTGTGGTGATCGACTCCCACCACTGTAGAGGTGCTCCCACTAAACTAAAAGTGGTTATCATTTTCTTCCGTACCTCATTGCAATCTCCCAAGCATAGGTGACGCTGGATATCTCTCTTCCTTAACACTCTAACACTACATCTGAACCCTCTCGCAATTCTGGTGGGTTCCCAATAAAAATAACCTCTCTTTCTTGCTTTCATCCCGACGACCCCGCGTGAGTCTGAACATCCGACGCCGCTAACACATGTGGTGGGTCCCGTGGAAAGTACCATGCCGTTACGACCACCGTTACCCCAACTGCCTGTGCCACTATTTTAGTTACCTATGCTTCCAAAATCATCTCTGGTCGTTGCTACGATAGCTCTTGCTCCTAACGAGCCTCCCTCGTCTCATCCCCCCTGCAACCCTAGCTGTTCTCTCTCCTGGGAATCATATGGAATGAGAATCGAATTTTGTATGAGTTCACTCTCAAATATAAATTTCGCAGAAGAACGTATATGCGCGTACGTATGAGAATACAACAATCCTATAATAGGGCTCTATATCAAAGATTGCTAAGCCGAAACGTGAAAAGCCGCACAGATCCTAAGGACAATAGAACCTGATGCTCTGATACCATCTGTGACACCCCACCTAATAAAATACCGAGTGATCAGTCCTATACCAAATTAAAACAGGAATCCCAGTTGGATCATCCTTAGCATCACTGTCAAAAACTTTTAAATCTTACTAACCACCTAGTATTCCAAAAGCTGGTGCCAATTTTAACTTTTTTGATTAAGTAAAACAGTACACGCGGAATTAAAATATAAACCATTCACACATCTGAATGAAAATAAATTGAATCATAATTACACAACTTGCCGAATAAATCATCGGACACCAAATAAATAATCCAATACAAATATTCAACACCTGAATGAATTACACCTGAAAAATGTACCGAGAAGTCTGGGCGACAAGACCTAAATAAAACTGAAATTGATATAAGATTCTTACTCTAGGAATGAATGAATGATGCGTCTAATCCAAACTCCTGCTAGCATCCACATATGCTGCAGCTCCGTGTCTCTAGAATAGAATATCAATCATGGCGCCCCTGTGGCTGGACACCTAAAAGGTTTTGAAAATAGTTTTATAGCAAGGGTTAGAACCCAAAACATTTTGAAAATATTTAGCAAGTGAATTAACTGCAGTAATTTAAAATGCATGAATGCGCTTCATATTTAAGTTAGTGTCGCAGTCCCTTGTGGACATTCTCACCCCTCCACTATTGTGCACACCTACCGGTTATCTTAACCCCACCTAGTTGTGCTACCCCGTCCAACTAGTCCTGGTATAGCCTTCCCTTGCCATACTACTCTAACCCAAGTATAATGATCTCCTGAATTATAAGTTATTTCACAATTAACTTAATTAATTCCTCTTAAATAGTAACATATAACCGTATCACAAGTTATATAAAGTAAATACATCACACACTCTATTATTCTCACAAATGATTAACTTTATTAATTTCTCATTAATTAACAGCATATAACTGTAACCCGAGTTATATAAAGTAAATACATCATACAATGTAATATCACTACAATTGGTTATCTTAATAAATTTCTCATTAATTAACAACATATAACTGTAACCCGAGTTATATAAGGTAAATACATCACACACTGTATTATCACCTACATATAATATTTACTACCATATTATACGTACCTTTACTAACATCCACACATATATCATACGTGTATCCATCCTTCCGAGTATACCCTCACCGGATAATTCACTCTAAAATGCCATCTCACTAGGTGTGCTCACAAAACCTAGTTTTCCAAGTTGGATTCGCTCACCAACCTGGTCTACAACATAAACTAATTGGAGGCGATCATATTCCTTCCTGAAAGTGAGATAATCTCCTCATCCATGTACCGGACGCTATGACCTGGGGATATACTCATCCTACACCTCAAGCTAGCGGAATCACCCACATCGCGCAACCTCCCTTGATAGCATTAGAGTATATAATTTGAATAACTATCTAGTCATTGATATTTAATATCACACACAATATATACCCGTATATATATACTATCACTACACCGTATATATATGATATAAACTCCGAATTTACCGTGTACTCAAAATCCCGTATACTGCCTGAAATTTAATATCACGCACAATATACACGTATATATATATATATATATATTAATTATAACCCTGGCTTTACCGTGTACTAAATATCCCGTATACTACCTGAAATTTCGTGAGTCTGTGGCTCTACTCAACGTAATTAATTATCTCACTTAATAATTTATCGTCTTCCCGAGACTATGGTCTGACTCTAATATATTTAATTACCACTCCTATTAATTTAATCCTACCCGAGTCTACAATCTGACTCTAATTAAATTAATTATCACTCTTATTAATTTAATCCTACCTGAGTCTACAATCTGACTCTAATTAAATTAACTATCACTATTATTAATTTAATACTTGGTCTCGCCCAGCCATTATACCCGGACTCTCTCACTTGGCCCGTACCTCAACTTTTCCCGAGTCTATGTTCCGACTCCAAACTAATTACTTTCTCTCAATAATTAATTTAATACCTTGATGTCATTCAACCAACATACCCAGACTCGCTCACATGGTCCAATTTACATCTCATAATATAATAGCCACATTTTTCGCCTACAATGTGTCACCCCTTTATTTCTATAATTTTTCCAATTATATTTGCCTATAATCATTAACATACCCGGACTCGATTCACTTGGCCTGAATTTAAATATTTTTCGAATCTATATCCTGACTCTAAATTAATTAGTTTATCTCCAAACTTAATTCACCACCTTGGCATCGATTAGCCAATATACCCAGATTTGCTCACTTGATCCGTATCTCACTATTTTGGAATAAAATTCCTCAAATTCATCCATTAAGTGCCCCACATAAATTCATCCTAGTCCCAATTTCTTTCTCTCAAAATTGCTAGGAATATTTGTTTCATAATTATTTATTCACTAATAAATGTATGGAAATTAATTTATAATTAATTTCCCCCTTATATCACACACGGGCCGAACGGCCTAAAATTTCCCATCGTCGATTGATCGATGCCCCCCGATCGATCGATCGACCCCTTCGTGCCAGCTTTCCTTTCTTGTTGAATTCCACCATTAACGAAATTTCAAGGTTTTTTCCCTCAAAAACCAACCTCAAATCAGTCTATTAATCATCTCATAACATCTCTCGTGAACTAAAAATATCATCCAAACCATTTAATATCATTAACACTATGAATCTTGACCCACCCAAGAACACAAACTTCTAGGGTAAAATCTCAATCCCAATTTCAAATTCAAATTCCATCCTTTTATATTCCGATTTTTCTCATTCAAACCAGATAATCATACTCTGATTTATATAGCACAACTAATTCTTACCTTAAATTTCATTTAATGGCTCCATTAACAAAATCCCATATTTATACCCATTTATCCCCAAAATGAATTTTGGTTTACACATCACTATGATATGAATTGATTATCATACTTTAAGAATCAAAACAGTTAACCACTTGCCTATAAGTGTTCGTAGCGTCTGATTCGTTGTTGATGTCCCTTAATTTGGCTTCAATAACTTCCAATTTACTTTTGCTAAGTTTTTCCCCAATTTCCCTCTCAAGACCTAGGCTTAGATTTGTGATGGCTGCTGATTTTCTAATCCCTCCCTTAGGTTAAAACTCTAAATCCCGTTTTTCTCCCAATGTGCTTAATTAAAGTGGCCCAACTCACCCCGTGTGGGCCCGGCTATGCCCAAACATACCCCGAGACCCAATTACTACCCCCGGGTACTCTTTTCTTACTATCTCGACCCATCCGGACTCAACCGTGCACTCAGAATTGGCATCTGAATTAATTTATAAAAATCCTTATCTCACACCCAATTTAGTCTATACCGACTCTCGGCTGGGATAAGTGCATACCCCGTCATAAATACCCGAAATGACGCAATTAAATTATTACTATTCACTTAGTGATTACATTTCCCTAAACATTAACCATTCACTCCCCGATTAATATTTAAATATATACTGCCATAATTAATTCAATTAAAATTACAGCACACAAGTAAATTTAAAATTCTCGAATTAATTAAATATTAAATGCACAAAAATACGGGGTGTTACACTAAGTTAATAAAGGACTTACTCACGGTGAAACGCAAGCTAAAGGTAAATAAGAATGTATTTTTGGCCCAGAATGTCAGTTCAGTTTTATCGAGTGACCTTCCGTTAAAGTAAAAAGATCCGGGTGCACCCACCATTTCATGCATCATGGGGAAGAACCGAATCGAAAGGGCGCTAATAGATTTAGGAGTGAGTGTTAACATTCTACCCTATTCAATCTCTAAGAAACTCGATTTGGGAGCACTTAAGCCCATAAATATGACTTTCTAGCTCGCGGATCACTCTGTGAAGATGCCTCGGGGAATCCTTGAGGATGTGATTGTCCAAATAGACACTTTCTACTTCCCGGTGGACTTTGTCATTTGGGACGAGGAGCCCTCCATTCTCCCGAGCAATCATGTTCCCATTATCCTCGGTCGCCCATTCTTAGCTACGGCTAATGCGCTCATCAATACTTAGAGTGGGCGAATGCAATTAATATTTGGGAACATGACCCTCGATACAAATATTTTTAATAATATCAAGAACGAGGGTGACGAAGGAGAACCGAGAGAGACGAATCTTTTAGGAGCAGCACACGAGCATGGGAGGACCCACACGCGAGAGCCGATAGGGGTATGCCTTGTTACATCAAGTGAGAGAGACAATTTAGAGGGAATAGGGAGAAGTTCATTTGAGTGCTTAGAGGAGAGCGAATGGCAAGACACATTAGACATTTTTCTCCTCGAGTACTACCCACCCACACCACCTATTAATTTTGAGATGGAGTGAGGTAGAAAGAATGTGGAAACAACGCAAGAAAGAGAGAGAGATAGAGGAGTTGATCCAAACAGTAGTTAAGAGAGAATTCGGGCAGGTGGATGAGAGCCTTCACAATAAAGTCCAACCTCTATTGGACTCATGTAGTCATTTAGGAGAGGGCGAGTGGAACGATAAAACTGATGAGTTTCTTCGCAATGCTCATCCACCCATACCATCTGATGGCCCGAAGGCGAGTGAGGAGAAAAGTTGTGTTTCATCCGACTTAGAGCCCGACCCATGCATTCCAAAAATTAAACGAAAATTAGGAGTTCCCTCTGAGTCGGTGCACGCAAGCTATGCTTTTAGTAAGAATCCCAGGGATCCATTTCCGAGTAGTCACGATGAGTCTCCCGATCTTTCCTTTATTTATGGGCAAGGGCCCAACTTATTCCGATTGTTGGTATATGACAGGAAGATGGGAGTGACAAGGAGAGCATCGAACCCCGTGAGTGGGGTCAGGTGAGTTTGTGGAGAGATGAGAGGTCGTCGCACCCCCAACGCATATGGGGTGATTTTTAGTGTATTTTTTAGTCATGCATGAGTGTCATATAGTGTCTTGTTGCATTTTAATATTTATTTGTTTTATTTTTCCGCACTTTTCATTCGCTTTGAGTTAGATTTTAGTCCTTTTTGCTTGAGGACAATGCAAAAGTCTAAGTTAGGGGGGGTCACAAGTGCGTATTTCTAAAACTCCACAAATTTTCAAAAATGCCCAGAAATTTCCCAAAAAATCATAAAATCCTGAAAATCCAAAAATATTTTGTTCAAAATAAATAAAAAATGGAATTCAAATTTTTCAAAATATCATTAAAAGTCGGATTGAAGTCTAAAGTTGTAAACATTCAACATACACAAAGCCGAAATTGACCAAAGATTGAAATTGAACGAAAATTGACGACTTAACCAATAAGTGCGAAGATTAACAAACCTGGTGAGATTCGAGCCTATCACTTTTTGCGAGTTTTTAAATCAATCCGAATTAATTGTTAACTCAAAGTTCTTTTCAGCGCCTAGAAAGTTGTCGAGGATCTCAACCCTTTCATTTTTATCGGTTATGAAAAATGTGTGTGATATTGTTTTGAAAAACATGCCAAAATTCATCTCGAAACACATATGGTAACGCAATTGGTGTTTTGAACAATGAAGTAGGCCCTCGTTTGTCACCCAAAAATATTGGCCAGAAAAAGTAGCGAAAAATCACCCCCTTTTGTACCCCAAATTGAGCCAAATAAACTTTTCCCTTTCGTTTGACAACCCGAAAAAACCAAATAGCTCGAAATTGCGAAAAATGGAAAAAATCAGAATATAATCTGAAAAGTGCATTAAAGGGGAAAGAAAAAAATAGACATGCTCAACAAAAATAGCAAGAAAAGAAGTAAAGAACAGAAAAAATAGAGAAAAAAAAAGAAGAAAAAATGAGCAATAGCCCAAAAAAGCACTAATGGACATCATAAGAAAATTTTCCAATTCCGAAGTTCTCAACCTTTCCCGTATTATCCAATACACCTTTAACCCGAAAAAGTCCTAACCGAGTCTAAATTGCAAAATTGGTTGTCGCGTGGAGAGATTATACACCAAAAGATAATAAAATAGATAATGCGCGAAAAAGAGGCAATGTTCACGTTTTTAAAACCGTAATCCATTGATGAGATCCTATCACTATAAAAAATTCGTCTTTCTACTTGTATGCGTGACTTGGCGTCCATTATATTTACTCTTTATATCACGCATACCGAGAGATTAGCCACATTCTGAGTGATTCGTTTGAGAGAGCATTCCGTGAGAAATTGAATCAAAACGAATTTTCGGATAAGTAATGTAATGGTAAATCGGTGGAAATCCGCGGTTAAATTTTTGGCTTCGCACACACGCACTATGATTTGAGACGTGTAAATATGACTGGATAATGACTATTTTCTGGGAAAGGTTGAGTTATACAATTTTTAAGTATTTTGATTTTTTTCTTTGAGACGAATTTTGTGGGTATATTCTCTACAAACCCTCACGAGACACCACTCGTCCTACTAGGGTGACCTAGGGGTTTAAAGGCTTGTTGCATACGCTAAATGAAATCGCTTGCCTGCGAAAAAGGTATTTTATCCCAATAAAATGTGATTTTCAAGAGTTAATCCTTGCTAGGATTCTTTTACATTGCTCGAGACGAGCAAAGTTCAAAGTTAGGGGGATTTAATTAGGCATAAATTCTTCACATTTATCCCCTTAATTTCTGTATTTTTATGATCTCGTGCGATGTAAATAGATTGGATTTGGCTTATATTTATGCTACTAACCCTTTTTGGCAAGTATTTAGTATTTTGTGTATCTCATATGTGTTTTACAGGTATTTCATGCAAGTTAGTGCCAAAGAGAACTCAAAATAGTGAAACAAAACCAAGAAACGGGGAGTTAAGGGAATTTTCATAATTTTGCAGTCTTATTCCGTAGGTGGGTCCAACTAGAAAGTTGAAGAGCTTTCAACTACAAGAACACTGGAAAAAACGGTACCTCAATCGGAGTCCCGGTGTCAAAGTTATGAGTAGTCAAAGATAGAAGAAAAAGTCAAATAAAGAGAGGACCGGTCCACCCAGAAATTAAAAGAACCGGTCCGCACAGGACCGGTCGGCCCTGAAATTAAAAGAACCGGCCCGCATTACCACATTGCAGAGAACCCCAGATCGAAGACGGATCAAAACTGAAGAAAAATAAAAGAATTTGTCCGCCACGGACCGGTCCGCCCAAGAAATAAAAGAACCGGTCCGGTCCGGATCCAAGGCAAACCGGTCCGGAGGAGGACAGGATCGGTTCGGAACCAAGGCAAATCGATCCGGAGGAGGAGAGGACCGGTCCGGCTGTCGAGATTTTATTTTCTTATCTTCTTCCGTTTGAGAGTCCTAGTGCAGCTAAAACTCTTGAAACTTTGGAGGGTATATAAACCCAAGTTATTATCATTATTTGTACGGAGAATTTTAGTTAATTTTCCATTCTTTTTTAGAAACCCTAGTTTAGCTACAATTTACAATTTTGAATTCCAAAAGTTTAAGATTATTCAAATTTCTTTGATTACAAGTGTTCTTAATTGCTGCTGTTACTACTTTGGTAAAATTAGTGAGTTGTTTCTTCTCGTTAATTCCGTTCTACATCAATCCACAAGTTTTCCTTAGATTAATCATGGTTTTCTGAACATCAAACACTGCTTCCATTACTTTCAGCATGCTAGGCTAGATTTTCTAAGTTCGGGATATATGAACCCAGCCTGATGTTTTAGTTTCATGTGTATAACATTAATCCTCTGAATTTAGTGATTGATTACGATCGTATCGCGTAGGAACACGACAATTGTAGATATTTAGATCTCGTTTGCTTCTGAGTAATCGGGATGCTTTAGAATGCAATTCACGTGTGACTATCGCAATACCGATTTACTCGTCCTCAGATTAAGTATGATGCGGGCTTGAACCTCATATATGTAATGCTTGGGAGTACTAAATTCTGGGTCAAATTAATCAGTTAAATTTACAATTACTATTATAACGACAATACACTAGGGTTGGGGGATTGTATTCCCGTCCTGTTTTCTTCAACATATAGTTTAAAGTTTTAAATCAGTTTTCATTAGTAGTTTAGGTAATTTAGTATAATTGCAAATTTTCATAATTTCATAATTGCATCTAGTATAATCATTCTCAAAACCAAATCATTTTTTCTTTATTTTTGGAGTCAAAGTTAGGATTCATTCATCTTTCCCGTCGTTATAACTTCGTTGTCCTGAGTCCCTGTGGATACGATCCCGACTTACCGCGCTTATTACTAACGCGATAGGCTTGCACTTGAGCCTAGAGTGAACGCACATTAGAGACACTTTCTGACTCACGTCATCATCTGAATGTCTATGAAGATAAGTGAAAATCTTGGAAGATCACATTAGCAAGTTAGAAAACCACTTCTCATAGGACTCTAGGAATTGTGTATAGGATGAACATAAAGAGACATATATAGGAAAACACTAATAAGTACAAATAACGGAGACCATACACAATTTGGAAAAAATTAATTGTAACATTCACGTGGTGACTTGGACTATCAGTTAGGAACCCTAGCACTCCAATCACCGTTGTTCTTCATAAGAAATATACTAATCTCCATCCATTTCCCATGGACATAGACAGACCAATTCGTTAGACCACGTATATCTTATGTTATTTGTCCTTTCCTACATTTATAAATGTTCAGGGGCTAATCTTTAATACTAATTTTATTGTGGATCTATATCCCCTACATGGTGAAAGTGTAGAAAATTGTGAGAACACTCTAAATTGGAAATTATGATATAATTACCCTTTGGGGTTTTTGATTTATGAAAGTATACGTAAATCTATATGTGATAGTAAAAAAGAGTAGGATTAGTAATAGAAGTACAAAAAAAATGCTACAAGTGGCATAAGAACTAAAATATGCAAAATAGAATTTATGGGAAGAGTAAAACATAAAGGAGATTACAAAATTTGATCAACAATTTAATAAATGAAAGAGAACTAAATATATGAGTAGAAGTTGCTAATTGCATGAATGAGATTTATGTGAGTAGTTTAATGTGAGTAACCTTGTTTTTCTCATGGAGGTTTAGTGGTTGCACCTCATCTGGGTTCCTAGATTTATAACAAGACTATGACAAAACCATGTTAAACTTTAAATCCTGAATATATTTGACTAGTTAGACCCTCAATAAAAAATTTAAGGGAACTCAACGAATGTAAATTAAGGAGTTATGGTCTTAATATGTTATTGTGTCAGTTGTATCATAACTACCAATCCCAGACCGTTATCCTAAAAAGTTTATTGAGTGTAGTTCATTGATGTAAGAGATAATGTGTGGGCATGTGGGTGAGAAGTACAATCATCTTATCCATATTGTAAAAAGAGTGAGTACACATGAAGATAGAGTAAATAAATAATTTCGCATAAGAAAGGACTCGAATCCCAAAATGACTTTGCGATGGCTAGATAGCCAAAAATGGGATCACAATCCATGTAGTTCTATCATGACACAAAAAGTTAATATTATTGGTAATTTGATTAATGTATTAAATTATCCAAAAAATGAAGCCAAAGTCCTTCTTGTTTTAATAAAGTGTTGTTCAAAGGGGGTATTAATCCCTTTAGAATCAAGAATGGTTTTAATTGATGTTGTTTGGAACCCATCAGTTGGAACACAAGCTATATCTAGGATTATAGGCTTGTCCAAATTGTAGCTATACAATGTCTTTTTGAAAAGCCTATAATCCCATCTAATAGTATGCATTTCACCCAACGAGTTCCATAGATTAGGAATGTGTTTGTTTTGTTTAGAAAATTAAAGTTGATCAAGATTACTCACAAATATAATTTTATTTTCACGTGAGTACCCTTAAATTTTTTCTTGAGGGGCTAACCATCCCAAATCATTGGATATTACTCCATTCATAATAAGACAATGACGTAACCTTGTTAATCTTGAAATCCCGAATGATTTTGACAAGTTAGACCCTCAATACATAATTTAAGGGTACTCACACAAACTAAAATTATATTTTTGAGTGCCTTTAATCAATTTCAATATTATGAACAAAACAATCACATTGCTAATTTTTGGAACCCATCAGGTAAAATATAGGCTATTTGTCAAGCTTATAGGATTGTCCAAAGGAAGGTTATGTATAGATACAATTTGGCCAAACCTTGAATCCCAATAGTTAGCGTGTGTTTCAATTGATGGGTTCCACATAACATCTACTAGAACCATTATTGATGCCCAAAAAGATCAATCCCCTTTTAACAATACTTTATTGATGCTAGAAAGATTTTGGCTTCATCATTTGGGCTAGTGAACACAATAATCAAATTACTAATAACATTAACTTTGAATTTTGAGTCATGCTATTGTGATGTTTGAATAAGAATTACAAATCCATAATGTTTATCTTAACAATTAAATAATGTATCAAAACTCAATCTATGTCTGTAGTTCCACTCATAAATGGGTTGTGTCATGCATACATACACAAATGTAAATAAATATAGCAGTTTTGTTCCATTTTTTTTCTAATATACATATGATATAATTAGGGTTTCATACAAGGGTTAGGTACACAATAATAAAATAATGTATCTAAACTCGATCCTTGTCAAAATTAAGTAAAATACCTTTCATATTAGGGTCGTCATCAAGAGTAGACTGAAACTATGTAAAAACCTTTAATGTGTCTGCCTGAGTAGTCAATCCCTTTTGTGAATGCATGAAAATAGACCAATTGTCATCATTTATGAAACTTTAGTAGAAATCCTTCTTCGTGTTTTGAAAGGAACAAACAGAAGTCTTATCGACCATGCAATCTTTACTCTTCATCATAGATAATCTGCCATGATAAATTTTGTGGAAGGATCAACTTTAAAACCATTATTAGTGTTCTCCACCTTCACCCAATCATAATAGAAGATGATTTCTTTGAAATCTAAGTAATATAGTTTGAGGATTTATTAGACAATCCCATAATAGGCTAGCACAGTATCCTTTCTATTTTTATCTCTTTTGCTAGTGAATTGGAATTTTTCTATTTTACATGAATATTTTTCCAACGCATGGGTATGATATGAAATAAAAACCATTCACCCATAAGTTTTTAAACTCCTTTGCACGAAAAAGAGGGACCATTATCTAGGCATGGAAGCCTTAAAGAAACATCACCTCTTTTTAAAAGCTACATTTATTAATGATTATGTATTAGGGTATGTTTTACAACACATGCATAAGTAATTGCAATAGAAGAGGTGACAATTACCTCTTTTGATACCCATGCCATAAAATCCTTCATCGTGTACGTTGAATTTTGTCGCTTCTGAGTTTGGGATATTTTGATCTCATACTTCCTATAAATGTTCGTGATATTGTAGAATTTATTTTGTAATATTTATTATATAGTTAATTAAATAAAAATATGTTATATGTGTAACTACTTATTATTTCCAATCTTTAACTTAGTCTTGCGATTCAAATACATAACAAGTTGCTTACTCAAATTGCATATTAGTGAGTCTGACCTCTTTACATTTCCCAAAAGGAAATTCATCCTCAATCTCGTCAGATTCCTTGCCCACTCGTTCACCATGGAGATTTAACTTCTTAAGCCCTTATTCTAATATATGTTCTCAAGTGTATAATGATGATTCTTTTATTATGTATTCTTCCGTAATTGAACCTCTAATATATTATGCATTCTTAATGTAATATTTGAAGAATCCGCTCTAAAGGATATATGCAGCAATACCTGATAAGTCCACACAATAATGCCTTGTTGCATAGATGAGCAAGTAGTTGGACGTTGAAGAAAAATAACTACAGAGGAAAATATTTATCTAAGACACAAGTCGCATCAGGTAAAGTTGATTTGCCACTGCATTTTGATTTTTGTTTGCAACTTTTTCACATCGTAAAATGCTAATTCACGAAATTTCTCTGTAGAGATATTTGTGATAAAAAAAGGAATTCTTAGACAACAAAGGGATTATTTGAATGATGATGGTCTAGTTGTGGGACTTGGAATATTTTAGATAATCTATTTGATAGTTAATAACCCTTGGCAAATTTGCCAAAATAATTTATCGGAGTGATAAAGTCTGGAATATTTGTTTTCTCACAAGTATTCAAAGGAAACAACTTGGGGTAATCAAATTTCTTCATGTTGTAGGATCATTTTTAATCACAATTTTTTCTTCTCCTTTAGAATACGACGCACATCCTC
Source organism: Sambucus nigra (assembly GCA_949130495.1). Taxonomy (NCBI): domain Eukaryota; kingdom Viridiplantae; phylum Streptophyta; class Magnoliopsida; order Dipsacales; family Adoxaceae; genus Sambucus; species Sambucus nigra. Next base: position 328,533,338 of record OX422219.1, on the reverse strand, counting down.
TCCATCCTTGGAATAAGATCCACCCAGACATGTTCCTATCATATGTTTTGTAAAATTCTTATTTGTGTACATCACTCAAATTTATTTCCTTACACAATTATCTTTCCAATACAACAAGTTAAATAACATTGATTTTCTAGACCATGACTTCATTTTACTAAGACATTTCAGATCCCCCCCCCCCCTGACTTTTTTCTTCTAGCCAGCAAACTGAGGGTGTTTGCCTACAGACCTATTCCTAAGGTCACATCCTTCACCTTCTCCTCGATTTCATAACCAAAAAGACGAGAAGGTTTCATCCTATGCTCTTAACTAGCATGTAAAAAGTTTGACTTGTCAAACCTAAAAGGGTGACTGTTCGCAAAAATCAACAATGATCGACATAATATATCTTACCAATATATTGTACCAAGTGGAATTAGTATCCTCCCCACAAATGGGAAATCTATAATAACCATGAACATTAAAACTAGATAAGGTCCCATAGGTAGGAAATTCATGGATAGCCCATAATATCATTTCTTTGAATGTTAACTCTTCACCCTTATGAGTGTGAAACACCCTCATTCCTTCATCCCACAAAATGTTTCATTTCTTTACTTAGCGAGGATAAGTAAATATCAATATCGTAAATGGGAGTTTTTTGTCCCAAGTATCAATAACTATAGTAACGTGAACTTTTTCCTCATGCAATGTGTTAGGGGAGACCTAAAGATGCCAAGAGAACAGGAAAATAACTTTGATTACCGCTTAAATTACCCAAACGGTTTAACCCATCGGTTGCTAATTCAAGACGAACATTATGTGGATCCATTAGAAATTGAGGGTGTCATTCACTTGAAAGTTATCATACGAGTAAATCAATGGGTCGACGCATAAGATTGCCACCCACATTAGCTCGAACTTTCCATGTTATAGCCTCTGTTGTATATGGTATAATGAAAAATCTTATTAGCCATAGACGTAGGAGAAATTACTTCAATACCTTTTGTGGAACTTGTGAGCACTTGTAAAATTTTGTGCGTTTGTAATTTACTGTATCACAAACTGTATATTTTGCCTCATTCCATATAGTACACATATGCTATAGTTCATTTTCATTAATGTACAATATGCAATCATACTTTCATGCAAGAATATATTTTTACTTCAAACCCAACCCTTTCAAGCTCTTCTACATGGTCGGATAATTATCTAGTAACGTGTTTTCATTTGGGAGAATGTCCTTAGCCCACTTAAGAATTCTGGTTACGTTGTTGCCCTACAAAATAAATTGACTATTCAGATTATGCAAACTTATCTTTTCATTTAGTATTGAGTTATCTTTGTTGAAATTTCCATACAAAGGTCTAACCGCATCATCTTTCAATCATATGTATTCTCGATCTGTAGGTAATTTAGCATAAACTTGTTCATTAAATTGGTCATAATGAACATTACCTGAATCAATATGTTGGTAGTGGACTCCTTAAGCATCATCAATTAGGTAAACCAAAGTATGATGTGCTAGAGAATCATTCACCACTTCCACCCAATCGAGTACCGGTAATTCTTCGGAGCATATGGTATATTATTTTATCATGGAATGTCCACGACTTATAGTCTTATGACATAACCCACCTAAGAAATAAACTTAACATCTTCCAAAGAATTAAATTTTCCATTCATACAGCAGATGAATGATTAGGGGATCTTGTCACTGATAAGATTTCTATTTGTGTTTTTAAAAAATTCATGAACACCATTTACATGCTTATAGCATACTCTAACATTCTCTCCCGTCTACTCTTTGTATTATGGGAAATCCATTAAAGATTTTTTCAAAATTCATTTCACCTGCATAAATAGGTTGAAATGAAGGTCATATTTCATACAAGAACTCACAATTAATAATTTAATCAAATTCATTCAATCCAAGCATTCAGTTAATATGAAATAAAATTGAAAAAATTAAGATGCCATTACATGTGCCAAGAAATTAAAATAATTATAAACTTATCCTTAAAGATGAATAAACATTACAAACATGTCCCAAAATATAACATTGTTCATTACATAATTTTCACCAGCAAATAAATTGTCCAAGCCATATATGATCTCTTATACTCGATAAACGAAGCACACTCACCCAAGTGGTGAAAATTCACACTCTTTTATTCATAATCAGAGTATCATACATCCACCAATATCTTAGCCTCACCCATTTTCAAAGAGTGACTGTGCACAAGTGCTCTAGGAGTCAAAGAAATAATCATATATAGCCCAGTGAATCTATTATTGTCCATGTTCCTCATGTAATACTCCTTAGTATAGTCACCATGCATGGATGATGATCATGGTGCTCGAAAAGAGGGTGTTATAGGTGTATGAGAGGAGAATATTGGATGAGGTATTTGGGAAGGGAAACCCTAAGGCATTGGAAAGGGGAAACCTTGAAGCGTGAATTGAAATAGTCTTATTTATCGACTAAGAAATTTGCACAATCCTTTGATTTCATTCGTCAATTATCCCAAGTTATTGTTAATAGGTCTCATTTCCTTCTTAAGACCTAACACTTCCTCTTTTATAGTTCCTTTTGTTTTACTTGGTTTGACATATGACTCCTCACTGAAGATATCTCATCCAATATAGGTTTCGCTTGCAATAATTTGGTCCCCGACATCTTGGATCCCTAGTACCATGGATATATCATTTGAGTCAATGTCATAGGGGTTGCACTTTGATTGACTTCTCCTTACGCCGTCAATCATTTCCTGCAGTATAATAATATATTTAGGACTATAATTTCACCATTATTTTATTATAGCATGTATAAGATCATTAAATCCAAACTCATTAGAGTCTGACCATTCTTGTCTATGAATTTGTTGGTTTGTTTATCCTATGATCATGCAAGTACAAGTTGGCTCGATTAGGGTTAATCCATTCCTTCGGAGTCCCCTTGGTCCATTCCGCCCATTCATCTTGAAAATAATCATTTTATTTGGACACAATTTTGTGGATATAAACTTTACTTTACCTATTCTATCTATTTTTATCCCTCTGGGTAAATTTTTCCTTCCTGGCCTCTTTTTTCAAGATGCCATTCCATTGACTAACGGGTATTTTAACATTCTGCGAAACTTTGACTTTTAGTATTAAAATGTCAGAACTTGATGTCCTCTCTGGTAATTAATTATTCTAGAGATTTTTTAGATAGTTTTTCAATTGATGGCCTACTCAAGATATAACATATGTCATTTAACCGGGTGGGAATGTATTTTTTTTAGGAAGTTGATCCCACAAGTCATCATTTATGGAACGATCAACATTATTCAAGTTGTTTGTCCCCCCACCCCCAATGATCACAGTCATGTTTCTAAGAGTCAAAAGCACGCTTTAAAAAATATGGACAACATTTTTATTGTCGATAGGTTTTCTGGTAGGGCACACCACAATTTTCTTCTTATCTTGTGCTTGCGATTCATTAACAACGAGAGTTGTGGAGTTGGATTAACAGGGGCTTGTGGATTTTGATGAATCATAGCCAGTGTAGATGGAGTAGTAGAATGAACATATGGCGGAGTAGACGATTCAGAACCAACAAGTATTAAAAATTTAGCTCGTGGATTAGGAGAGGATTGAGACGGAGGAGAAATGTCATTATTTGGTTTATTACCTCTATTCCTGTTCAAAATTTCCTACAAAGAAATAAAAATAATAAGCGAAGAACGTATGGTGATAATGTTGAAGAACACACACACACACACACACACACACACATATATATATATATATATATATATATATATATATATATATACCTACCTCAGTAAGAGCTTCTAAAACATGTTCGATGTGTTGATTTCCATCCACCTGGTATTATTTTTTAAGTATTTGTGAAAAGTTACACCTTTCCAACTGGGTAGAATCATATCTATGAATGCAATATAAATATTCATGACAAGGACTTGAGTTCCATTTTTTTTGTGTGTGTTTTCAAGCTCACATTTAATGTTCATGTTTTATGAGATGTCGCAATCTAGGTGAATGGTTTGTTTATGAAATTGTATCCACAACGGATGAATTACTTTTTTGCCTTTTCAAATAGTGTCACTGACTTCAGTGCACAGTCGAGGTTATGAATGTGAAATATATTCTCTATTACGTCATCCTAGGGTGCTGACAAGGGAAACAGTATATGAGTGGACAGTTATGGTTGCGAGATATCAACTTCGTGATTTATAAGGTAATTAAATTGTTTAATTTTCTATTCTTGTACTGGTAAATAGGATTCCCCTCTATATGGTGCACACTAGTATACGAGGTTTTTGTGAGGGCCAATTATAACCTGTCGATTTTATATTGAAAGTAATTATTAGCATGACTCATTTTTTTCCTAAGAAGATATATAATAGGAGGGGTATGACTGTGACCAGTGTTTTTAACGTGAATGAGAATACGAAAAAGGTATAAAAAATGTCACCACATGTGGGATAAGATAAAAATACTATGAGTAAAGCCTCCAATTAAACCTAAAATAATATGAGTCCATCAAGTCATTAAGGTTTTCAAATTAATTAATCAAACACGGCAAGTCCAATTTTAGTTCAATTTTAATTCAATTAATATTTGAATAACTATATATCCACCAATGTGCAACCCTTCCATTGATTTGTGTTCACCTAAACAACAACTACATAAAGAAGAGGTGAACACGATCACGACAGTTAACCAAGAAGATATATGAAATAAAAAGATATAAAACAATACACAAACTCCCAATAAAATGAAGGATCATTCTTGAAGTGAAGATATATGGCACCCCATATATTTTTAATAATTAGGTTGATCAAATCTATTTATTCAAAATTATATAGGTTATGTAAACAATTAATTATTGTCCTTAGCATGTAACAGGAACAAAGGCTTAGGTCAAAATAAAGAACGATATGAGAAAAATTCAAAGTTTAAATTATAAATCAACTACATTTATAATTGTTTGTTAAATCCCAATACATACAAAATCTCTCACTTTTTCACTTCACAAAAGATAATACAACCACCACTCAAAGTAAATGAAATAAAGTTAAATCTAGGAGTAAACCCTACATCTTCAAACGTCAGTGACAAATATAAAGTGTGGTAGTGAGTAAAAAACTAAGTCAAGTACTCTGGAGCCCCTATAACAATGCGATGGTGAGGCCCACCATAACAATATAATATCTACGCACTCAGGTAGTGAAACTATCAGTTATGAATATAATTAATAAACTCTATAATTATTAGATGTCCTACCTATAAAGGAGTCAAATAATAACTAAATCGTGATGTATTATCAATGCACATACAATACAGTCTTTTACCATTTCTCATATTAGAAGAGTTAAATAAGTGACAAAAGTAGAATTCATATTTAAATAACAATGTATAATGGGAAATTGTGAAGGACCATAAAATAAATTCCTAATTTTATTGTAGATGTACAAATGACTCCAATAATTGGTTGTGAAAATGGAACCTTGCAAACGGGCACTCAACGCAGTCGTGCGCATAAAAGACGGGGATGATTTTTCTAGTTCATTTATGTTATAACCTAGCACTCAAAACATCTCGATTCTCCACTAAAATATAGTTCGCAACCTTACCAATATCGAATTAGGGCCTATGGTCTTTCTAACAGTTCATTCCTTATTAAAATTATCATTTACTCACACCCAACTGGGGAAAATTGCAATATATAACATCATTTTCAATTCCAACATGAGACTATCGAGGTATATATTCAAGATAATTCACAAATATATGAATCCATTTAGATAGGCCATTATAACAAGAAGAACCAAAGTTCTTTTAACAAAAGTCAATTAATCTAAGTCAGTTTCAATGGGGACATCTACTTCAACCTTATCTTCTAACTCAATTCAAATAGTTTAATCCAATTCTAATAGACCATATAATTTTTTCATTTATATTCACTAAACTAACACAATTTTTATAAGAATTGGATTCTTTCATTTATTCACCAAAAAATCCAAACTTTCCAATACTTATGCTAAAAGCCTAATTATCTCCACATGATTTTTATAACTCATAAAAAATAATATTTACGCATAAATTATTATCTAAATCATGAAAGGAGGCTGTATGATTATCTTCCATGGTACGAAGAGTACAAAACCCATTTTGTTGTAGAGAAATCCCTAAAAGTGTAGAAAATACCTCCTTAAGTCCAAAGTAGAATTATTTTTCAAATATAACCACAAATCCCTTTTCGTCCTTGAACTTGGTTAGATAATTCCCAAAAATTAACTTTATGATTTTAGAATGTTTGGGCTAAGACAATTTGTAAAGTAAAAGTGTGAAATTTTTTTAAGTTTGGTGTAGGTTGTATTTTGCTGGAGGTTTATGGTAAGCTTAAAATGAAATTAGGATTTCTTTTATGTTTATTTATTAACTCCTCTTAAAAGTGCCTTACCTATTTTGCCTCCAACCCTAGATTTCTCCCTAAGTATGTTCCGTATAACAAGAGTCAAACTATTTCCTCATATAAAATGAGTCCAACTATCTCCACATATAAATTGGGTCAAGCCATCTCCTCATATAAAATGATTCCAACTATCCCTCAAACAAAAATGAGTCAGACTATCTCCTCATATAAAATGAGTCAAACTATCTCCTCATATAAGAATGAGTCAAAATCATCTCCTCACATGGGTATGAGTCAAAATCATCACCTCATGTAATAATGAGTCACAATCATCTCCTCACATGTGTGAGAGTCAAAATCATATCCACAAATAAGAATGAGTCAAAATCATCTTCTCATATAATAATAATTCAAAATATTATCTCCTCGTACAGAATGAGTCAAACTAATCTCCTCATACACGGATGAGTTAAAATAATATCCTTATACACACATGAGTAAAAAAAAATCGTCATACACGAATGATTAAAAAATAATCTATTCACATGCAAATGAGTCAAAATAATCCCCTTATAGACGAATGAGTTAAAAATAACCTACTCATATAAGGATGAGTAAAAAATGATATATTAAACATATGGGGCTACTGTTGCCTCGTCAATTACCCATGCCTACAAGAGGATTACTCTTCGTTGTGGAGTTCCACCACACACATAACATCGCCATTTTTGGATTTGCATATCCACATGACTCACATGTTTCTCACTATATGACACATATGAGTTTAACTAAATCTCCCCCATATCTACATGTTGATATGCAACCATAGGGTATAAAAATAGATGGAGTATGAAACACATTATTCTCCTGACTGAGGTGTCTAGGATGTGATAGGTTGTACGTAACCTTCCCCACATTTTCCAAAATTATGAATAGTCTAATATAATGAGGGTTTAGCTTCTCTATTTTTTTGAACCTTGTTACCCCTTTTCATAGGGAAACACATTATAAAACTTTCTCTCCCACCAAAAATTCCATCAGTTTCCAATTCTTATCAAAATAGTTCTTATGTCTATCTTGAGTGATTTTGATTTTCTCCCAGGTAATCTCTATATCTTAATCGTCTCTTGGACAAACTGTGGTCCAAAATTTCTACTCTCAACTCGGTCAAACTAACATACCAGGGATCAACACGACCTCCCATAAAGTGTCTCATATGGGCAAGAGAAATGGGTAACTATTGTTATCCAACAAAATAACTAATTATAAATGGTCGACGCTCTACAATATTCTTGTATCAACTTCATACTACTCAAGAAAACTACTCAACTCATACCTCCCGAATCTCTAACTCCTACCCAATTTAGTCTCCATATGTGAGATGTTTCGTAAATGAAACCTAAACAAGCAACCCCCCGGATACACTTATGCCAAGATCAGATAGTTGTTAGAACAAAAATATACTAATCCTTTTATACATCCTTTATTTTATAAGTGCCTATCCCATAACTCCTATCTCCAATTATACCACTATGAAATCTTAAGCATAGAAACTCCTAAGATTAAATATTATAAGTCCACATATGTCGCTAATCTATTTTAACAACATAACCTATACATACACATATCATAATGTGGTTATTTTTATTATCTAGTGAATGAAATCATAATTTATCCAATAATCCCAACCATTTTTATCCAGGCATTCCGGTCCAAACCTCAGTGTTATCATTCCACAAATTTAGTCCCATCGATACCACACACTAAAGACAATTCCTCCAACTAATTGTGTAATTATTCAACCAGTCATAATGTACATGCTTAATTTAATCCATAAGCATTTTTTATTTATCGACACTACATAAACAATCATTTTTTCTATCTATGATCAATACCAATTTCCACTATAGCAAAATAAACTAAAATTTTAAAATTTTCAGCACAATCTTCTCAATACTATCAACTAACCAACTCCCAACTTTCAAAATCCACCAACCTTAGTTTAGCACCGAACGTATTCTTCCATTCAATAAATTTATGGTTTCTAATCATATTCATATGATAAAATTTCCAAAGTTCCAAGTAAGGTGTCACAGTACATTATTTGATATGTATTCTAGTGGGATTTATGTGACTTCCCCAACAACCAAACTATATCAAGATATACTTATCCTCTCTTACTACTAACCACATTTCATTAATACAAACCTTTTAAATAAAAGTTTTTCATTTTGTATCCAACACAACCATTTACTTACTACGGGTATTTTTATTATTTAATTAATACTGGATCATATCCCTAAAATACCATTTTTCATATAATGACTACTTAATTTAGTCAATTAGTCTCAACTTAGTTATCCAATGATACGATAACCAAATGAGTTCTCAATTCATTCATGAGTCGAAACAGGGTTCAAAAAAAGTACATAAAATGGGATTCACATGAATTGCCCACAACTAACCGTGTCCAAACATCATTATAAATAATTTATAGAGAAATTTACAATTAGGTCCCCTGACATTGAAGGACAATTTACTACTAGGTCCACTAGTTATGCCACTAGTGTGGACTTCTATAAGAAGAGAAGTAGTAGTCCTAAGTATTTTAAATTTTTCAAAATTCCTTTAATGTTTAAATTTTTTTTACGAGGGACCTAAGAGTACTTTGCTATAATTTATATCAAGGTTCTAAAAAACGTGGGGCATGATCGAGGTGTGGAGGCCAAGCCTTAAGCCTTAGAATCCTAGGCAGGCCTTAGGTGTACAAAGGCGTGAAAAGGCGTTTAGGCCTTTTTAATATATTTTAACCATAACAAAGTTATTAAAATACTAAAATTGTACTTGTCATAAAAATATGTGTGAATATTTGTAAATTAAAATACTATTTGATTATTTTGGACGAGATAATGGTCCGATTAGTAAAAAAAATCTTCAAAAGGCGATATCGTTTCACTAAAGCATTGTTGTTTTTAGAAAAAAGTGTGCATTTACCAAGAATAAGGCGCAAAAAGCTTAAGGCAGACGTTTCTCCCAAGCCTAAAGCCTAGGCGGGGTTTTTAGAACACTGATTTATATTAAAATTTAACAGGACTAATAATAATCATATTTTAAAATTAAAACTCTTAAAAGAATAATAAGGCACATTTTTAAATTATTGTCATGTTACCATATTAATCATCTTCTCAGTGCTTCTAAGCAATTTACCTTTTGTACCCATTTTGTAGGTATTATTACTTCTAGATATCTCAAGTTTGAATAGAAATGAATACTATCATGGGAATAATTAGGTTCATCTTTCCCTAATTAGATCTCTAATTTCTTGTAGCTTAATTCACATATAGATTTGAGAAATATCTAAACCATTTATGTACTAACGTAAGGTATTCTTACTTCCATAAAACTTTCCAATGGAATTTACTTTTTTAAAATTTTCTTACTCAATTTAAAAAAACTTCTTTCCAGACCGTGCTGGAAATACCTCAACTCATAGAATATTTTATATACATGTCAGTTTATGTTTTTGGCCCCAATTCCTTCTTCACTTAACAATTTTTCCTTTCAACCCACATCGTAAACTCTCTAATAGCTCATCAACCAAACTCATAGATATTATATCTTGACTAATGCATTCATTCACATTCACCCATAATAATAGTCCACAACTTGAGTGCCTACGCTCATAATAGAATCTAGCGGTTACCATTTGTGTAATCATAAGTAATAACACACCCTAATAACATATAATGATAACTCCACTATTATCCTACACAAATTTATGTGACAACCCGCCAATCCAAAATAGGGGGTGGCCTGCCCGATACTCCAAAATAACGGAGTCATGGATGGAATCATTCTCAACATCATAACAGAATAAGAAGTATACGGTATAACCACTCCATATATCAGAAAAACGGGTTGTCAAACATTTTGATTTTTAAAGTTAATAAAAGAAAAAAACTTAACAACCCAATAAGAGAAAGTGGAAATCCAGATGAAATTATATTATATAACCACAAATGTACAATAAAGGGCCGAATATGCTGTCGGCCACAGACTCATACAACAATATTAAACAAGTTCAATAAATTACATAATACATTACATTAATCAATTACAAAAGCTTGGGCCTCTCACCCGAATAAAAGACCCAATCTTAACTAGAATGCAAGGGTGACGGCGTCTATTTTAAAATGTCCCGTAATACCCGCAAAGCATCACGGCTCGCCAAAGACACCGGGATAGGAAGTCAAATCAGGCATCCTTGCGTCAGAGCACCTGAGCGGATACAAGATGTATGTACAACAAGAAATATGAACGGGTCAGGGCCCGGTTCTATATGATTACCAGAAGAATAAAGAGTATGACAGTTATGAATGATAATTTATGATGAAAGAGAAATAAGAAGTTACCTACACAATTTAAAACATAAGCTAAGCAAGAAAATAAAATGAATAACATTAATCTAAAACTTCATCATGCGAACTAATTATCTCATATGTCTTTTCCTTGACAGGAAGAATATATATAATCATAATCTTATGCTCTTTATGGCATTTTTATCTCAATTTTACTTTTTGTAAAATTCCTTTCCTTAACAAGAAAATAATCATTTTCAAATGCTCTTTGTGGCATTTATATGTGCACTTTGTGGCACTACATTATGCTCTTTATGGCATATAATCCATCAAGTCCCACTTGATTGTGAGTAGTTATATTTGTATACATATAACGATTCTAAGACCGCCCGTCCGGGTTTCCCTACTGTGCGCGCCCCTAAATGACCATCATCTTCCAGGGCCTATCATAAGACAACCTGGGCACCTGTAACGCAAAATGTCGGGAAGCGGCCATGTGCATGTGGGATAGTCAAGACCACACCCGTAATCTCCTACCCATCGCAGAAAAATATATAACAGCCATCTCTCACATGGCCTAGGACTATATCCACCCTGCATTCATTAGCCAGGGGGCTTCACCTGTGCGTGCGAACTTCCCTTATGATGTCATTTAGAGAGGTGTGTTTAAACCATTTTATTTACCATTTTCAAAATCAAGTAAATTATCATTTACCAAATTCATGATTAAGTAATTTATTATTTACCACCATCATTACCATAACCATTTCATTCCCATTTATACATGTATGTTTCGTTTTATTTGAAACCATACCTATTTATATTATTGAAAATAATTCACCTTATTATCCGGAGCCATACGATAAATTATACTCTTGCTACAACCTCAAAGGAGTAAATAAACTCTTAATTATCTCCAAACATTTTGGGGTATTACTTTGAAACCCCAATACTATCATACCTCAAAGGAATGAATAAACTTTCAATTTAATCTCCCAATACCCTTTTATGGTATTAGTATGAACCATCGAGGTTAACATAGCTCAATTGAGCTTCTAAAATCTCCCAACATTCTTTTGGGGTGATCATATAAACCATCAAAACCAATATAACTCACTTGAGCTTCTAATGTCTCCCAAACATAACACTACATCTCCTAGTTTCATAATATTCAACTAGAAGAAAAGAACGCCCTAACACCAATAGGCATATCCCCGAAAAAACCCATCTAAACCAATTATATTCTAGGGTAGTTTCCCAACACATCTTGAACTCTAGGACTCTAAGTTTACTTCATTCAAGAAGGTTCCTAGGTCCTAACCCTAAAGAAAAAGGATCAAAATTGAGTTATAAAAACAACTCAAAAGCAGCAGGAAAACGAATCGATTCGCCGAAAAAGATAATTGGTTCGGACAACCAAAATTAACTTTCTGCTATTGGCCGAATCGATTCGACCTTAACCCGAATCGATTCGGGTTATGCAGACCTAGAAACTACCCTTTACGAATCGATTCGTCCTAGGGCTGAATCGATTCAGACCTGCAAATTTGCCAAGAATGGCTATGAAGGGTTATGAACCCTAATTCCTCCAAACCTCAAATCTCTTCATTTTTACACACATCCAACAACAAGAATCTACCCCAAACTAATCTACATGATTATTAACCATCAAAACCCACAATTTATTCAACATAAATCAAGATTTGGGTTTAAATCCCATAAATTCCACATTTAAACCATAAATGTAAATACTCAACTATCATACAATTTATACATCTTAAATCACATATTAGAAAGTAGAAAACTTTCCTTAGGGCTGATATCTCTGATTTATTAGTAGAAGAAGCAATCCCAATCCTCCCATCTTCAATCTTTCTCTCAATTCTCCATTTTTCTCTTCCTCTCTCTCTCTCTCTCTCTCTCTCTCTTGTTTTGGATATGAAATAGGGAAATAAGGGGTTTAGAAGACAAAAATCGGGGCTTAAGTCTAAAGTCTCCAACTTAAGTGGTTAATACCACATTAAAATGACTCCCAATACACGTTTAAGTTAAAACCCGGCAAAAGTGCCCGAAAACTAAAATACAATATGGCACTTATTTTGGCTGTCACGGACCTTCCGGGACTCACTACACCCTTTAAGATGGCATCCGAAAACTTTATAATTTATTTCCAGTTCCAATTTCATTTAAACCATAATGTCATTTAAAATACATGACACTATAAAACATACAACCTGATGATATTTACTTTCATATACAGTAAATAAGCATCAATCCAGTAAATATTAACTTTTAACTCATTAAATTAATATTTACTCTAGTCCCATCATTTTATATAATTACCTTATGCGATAAATTAATATAAAATTATCCTCCTAAAAGCGAGGGTTGTTACAATTTACATTTGGGCACTAAGAGAAATAGTACCTTTTCAATCTTAAAGTGGTATAACATACTTTAGTATCTCCTTAATTATAAATGTATCCTCATAATGAGCCTAATTTCTAGGACATAACATAACCAGGTTCTCTTTCTCTCCACATACACAGCAAGCACCTCTAAAATGGCCTCGTCGCCTAACTTACACTCTCTCTCCCTATTTGGATCCTTGTCCTTGAACTTGAGTAAAATGTGGGTCTCTGTTCTCCTGCCTCTGATTATATTCTACTCTGGTTCTCTTGTTATGATGTTTCTCATGGGGGTCCTTTTAAATCCTCAAATTTAATCCTAAGATCACCTCTCTCCACATCTTAGTCTTGTCTAAACCATTCATTTATG